>CM062818.1:1614449734-1615049734 GCA_031772625.1 Pinus tabuliformis | reverse complement strand
TATAATCCTCTTCCTTCAATGGAGTACAGGCCCACATATAACAGCTTGACAAACCTCGTTTCCTGCAGTGTTTCCATCAATTCACCTTAAATATCTGTCATTTCCCAATTTCGTAGCGCAGCCAGTGCAAGGTCAGTGTTTTCGCTACGAAATCACTAAAACAGATGGCGCTGCGAAACTGCTAACGGATTTATGCGCTGCGAAAACACCCTGCCTTTAAGCTAGGCAAAAAAAAAATTTGGCAACAGACTTTTCAGTGATAACACCAACCATCATCTCTATTTAAATTATTGATATTTTTTTTTATTTCCAAGGCCTCCCTAAATTTATGATGATGGAAATGACTAACCTTGGCAATGACATGGGCTTCCTTAATGCAGATGTGATGCCTAGATTTTTCTGCATGTTTTTCCAAAGCAGAGGAGTGGAACTGCCATGCTTGACGTCAACTGCATGCCCACGAATCCTTTGATTAATCAAGTGACCAATCTCACCAATGTAGGGAGTCCCACAAGAACAAGGGATAACATAAACACCTTTCATATTTTTGGTGTCCACAGGGTCTTTAACGGATCTTAGGGAGCTTCAGATGGTATTTAGAGGCCTAAATGTTGAAGGAACCTTATGCTTCTTTAGGATCCTCACAATCTTGTCCATAGTTCCTTCGAAAAAAGGGAGATGGACCCCATAGAAATGATCCTTGGTTTCTTTCTTAGCCTTAGGAACTTTCTCATCTTTGAGGAAATCCTAAGTACACTAGTGTCTACTATACCCATTATTAAAGAAAACACTCAACAGGTGTGCTTTCTCCTAATTGAGATGGTTATCATCAGAAACCCTTAAATCTCTAGTCTCTAAAGTATTGCAAGTATCTCCCTTTTATCCAAGGAACTACATACAAGATTGTGAGGATCCTAAAGAAGCATAAGGTTCCTTCAAACTTTAGGCCTCTAAATACCATCCAAAGCTCCCTAAGATTCATTAAAGACCCTGTGGACCCCAAAAATATGAAAGGTGTTTATGTTATCCCTTGCTCTTGTGGGACTCCCTACATTGGTGAGACTGGTCACTCGATTAATCAAAGGATTCGTGAGCATGCAACTGACATCAAGCATGGCAGGACCCGCTCCTCTACTTTGGCAGAACATGCAGAAAAATCTAGGCATCACATTTGCATTGAGGAAGCCCATGTCATTGCCAAGGTTAGTCATTTTCATCATTGTAAATTCAGGGAGGCCTTCGAAATCGAAAAAAGGCGCAGTAATTTAAATAGAGATGATGATTGGAATATTAGAAGCAGCTGGGTCCCTGTCCTATCCTCCTAGTTTGTTTCTATTTGCGGATTATTTTGTTTTTTAGGGTTTGACATTTATATTTATGAATTTTTTGTTTCTATATAAGTATTTGCATTTAATGTTAATATTATTTTGATCCATTTTCTCACCTTAAAAAAAAAATCCCTCCCTTTTGATTGCTTTGTTTTAATTTTAGTCTCATTTAATTATTATTTTTGTTATATGATCTTGACTCATTAATCAGGTCTTGACTCCTCTTTATTATTCTTAAACTAGTCGTTATATATATATATATATGTATATGTATATGTATATGTATATGTATATGTATATGTATATGTATATATGTATATATGTATATATACATATACATATATACATATAACCCTCCCTTTTGATTGCTATGTTTTAATTTTAGTCTCCTTTAATTATTATTTTTGTTATAGGATCTCGACTCATTAATCAAGTCTTGACTCCTATTTTTTATTATTATTATAAATTATAATATTATTATTCTTAAACTAGCCATTATAGGAATATTATTTGTCTTAATAATCATTACTAAAATATTATTTTTCATAAACTAGTCATTATATGATCTTTTGGTCTCTACATCACCCTCTATTTAACCATGTGCCACGATTTGCATCTTCATCTATTCCCGATGATGAACCAACTAGTTGGTTCGAAACGCATCGATTTTTTTTCTCCTATGTGATTTCTACCAAAAAGGTTCTTCTTAATAAAAATAAATTTTCAATATTTGTGTTTTGTTTCAATTTTTTTCAATCTTCAATGCACAAATAATGGTCTAGAATTTTTCATAACACTCTCTCATACATTGGAATAAACCATTATAAATTCAATATGCTATAGATGACATCTTATTCTACCTTCATACTGATTTTCAAAAGAGAATATTCAATTTCTCTCACCCAAGTCTAAAACTAGCATACGAAATCCTTTACATTATTTCTATGATGATAGAGGCCTAGTACTTCGATTAGTTCACAATTATACGTTAAATACAAACTTTGAAACTTGGATATGTCAGATAAGACATCTTACTACACCTTGTCACCAAATTTCATTAAAATTTGTTATAATATGTATGTGAATCCCTAAATTTCTACATAAAAAAGGGTGTGGCATTTTAGTTTGTGTGCATTCAATAATTGGACTCAAGATATGAAACTTTTATATGTTGCAGGGGACATCATCCTCTACCCTCCCTCCAAGTTCCATGAAAATTTGTTAACTTTATAGTGCACAACCAAGCCAAACACAAGGCACAACATAAAATGCCCAAAATTTCTTCCACGTGTTTAGTTTTACCAATTTGACTTTGAATAATTAAGCCATGAAGTTTGGGCTTAAAGAATCGATTATTTACCATGTTAATTGCTTAGGTTACACAAAGGAATGGAAAGTCTTATAAACTGAGAAATGACTTCCTTATAGCATAGATTCTTAGGACATTGATGTTAATTAGGCCCTTTGGGCTTTCATATATTAACCTTTTGGCACTGAGCTTGTGTAGAATATAAAAGGCATGATGCTTATTAAAACGTAATAAGGCTGAGAGCATCAGCCATTGATATGGAATACAATCTTTCCAAATTTGTATGTTGATGAGCTTTTCTTGTGTGTTTATTTCATTGTGTTGATTTTCGTTCAAATAAGTGTGTGTTTAGTAATTCCATGGTCACATTCCTTCAAGATTTGACATGTTTAACTCCATGCACATTCCTTCAAGATTGACTTATGTCACCTAGAGTTGGAGTGCTCCACACATGGGCCTATCTTGTGTAGAGTATGTTTTTCATAGTGAATACGTCCAATTTCTATTGTTGGCCTCCATCACCTTCGATATAACTTTAAAAAGTAGAGGGTCTTTTCATCACTTCATCATATCTCACTCATTTACTCAAATGCTTGGTTAGAGATGTGATAACTAGGTTGAACTCTCTTTGTACTTTTATTCATTTGTATCTACTCTATTTGTCTTGAACCTTGGGGTTCTTATGGAAATTAAAAGGAAATTTAGGGTTATGATTTGTCATCTAAGGATACAAGGAATCTAGGGTTTGAAAGAAAACGTAGAGGAGCAAAGGAAGTGATTGGTCATGTAGCTCTTGTGAGAGAAGCAAACTAGGTTTTTGTGGCATTTGGGAACCCTAGTGCTACTTAGAGTACCTAATCTGGAGAAGATAGAGGGAATTTATCATGTATGCTTATGTGATGCAAAGGACTTGGTGTGTATGCTAGTTTACTAAGTATACTAGGGAGGGGGGTAGCTTTGGTTGGGAGTGATTCCTAGGTAGGAAGAGTTGGTGGATATGGTTTTCTAATGGTTTCCTAATTAGAGTTTAGAGAGATTAACTTGTACTATATTTGTGATGAGTTGTGAGAATATACATATTTGATATTGTAAATTAATATCTTAGATACATCCATAACGATGGAGGTTCCCAAGAAATATATTTTTGAAATCTCAAGGTCGAGGTGAAATGTCTGAACTTCCACTAAGAGTTGGATTTTCAAAACTTTTACATGGTACCAAAGCATTTTGGAAATTTACACATGGTACCAAAGTGATTTTACTAAGGGTGCTCTCATGGGGAAGATGAAGGTAGGATTTTTATTCGTTTCATACCTAGGAGAGGTGCATTATCTAGTACATGTTGATTAGGTGTGGAATCCTAGTGCACTTGGGAGTACCACTTGAACCTTAAAGGCTTGTCCTACTTTAATTTTTGTTGATCTTGTTTTAAGGTGTGTATTATATTTGTAGTATGTTTTCTCTTGATACTAGAGAGTGGCATGGATGGTGGTTCCAATTTCATGCCATGGAAGTTCAAGTTCCAAATGATTTTGGAGGAGGTCATGATTTGGGAGTATGTTGAGAGAGAGAATCAATGTACTTATCAATTAAACACAATTGGTCACTCATTTTAAGAAGACGATCAAGAAAAATTGAACCATTCTTGATTTTTTGAAGAATCAAGTTACAAGAAAGACTATTGGTAAGTTGATGTATGAGGATTTAGATGGATTACAAAGGAGTTCTTGTGTTTATAGACAAACTATATTGACAAAGAAACTCCAGTTTCCCACATGAATAACAAATATACAATAGTGAGCTACCTAGGCAATGCCATAGTTTTGAGAACCCAATTCACTACCGTAGGGATAAAAGTGGAGGATAAGGTGTTTTTTCTTGTGTTAAGCTATCGAAGTTTTTCAATCTTTGTGATAAACTTGCAAGGAAAGAGATCAATTTGGATTCATATTCAATGTAGGAAAAGGAATTCGAAGACCTCACCCTTATTAGAAGGACAAGTGTTAGAAAAATGGAAACCAGGACACTATTGAGAGCGAGGGTGAATCAATAGTGTGGGAGGTTGTTGGTGCAATGAGATGCATAATGCATCAGGGGTGAATCAATGATCATATATGGTATATGAAGGGTGTTTTAATTATGAAAAAATTTGATTGGTGTAGGTGACAATGATTTTATGGTGATTGATGTTGTTGGTATAGTTGGTGATTTATTCAGTAATCAGAGATTGCTGAAGGTGTTTGTATGGTGGTTTTGGTGAGTAGTTAAAGTGAGAAAATTGTTTGTTTATGAAGAAAAATGGTTTATTGGTTATAGTTTTAAAATGGATGAAAGATAAATCAACAATGCCATCAAGTGGTAGCTTGTATTTCAAGGGAAAGAGTCCCTTTCAGTAGAGGTTGGCAAACAAGTAGGGGCAAGAGTCCCTTTCAGCAGAGGCAAATAAATGAGCAAGGGTAACAATCCCTTTTAGTGAAGATTGATAAACAAGTAGGGATAGAAGTTCCTTTCAGTAGTAGTTAATAAACCTACAAGTAGTATCTTGTGGGGTAATGATGTAATCAAGTTAAAGCTTGTAGAAATAAAAGGAAGATTGGTGTCTTGTGTATATGTTTCTCATGTGATTGATGATGATTATGTTATGTTTTACATGACTGAGTTGTGTTGTTGATCCATGAATAATTGTTAAAGTAATTATATAGTATAATGTGTGAAGAATTGTATAATTTATTCACACTACTTATTCACCCCCCTCTCACTAGTGTCTCAGTTTCCATTGTTTCTAATAATTGGTATCAGAGTGTTATGCAACAAGCTCACAAAATAGAAGAAAAGATAGATCAACAACTTCAAAATCAACCTCTTTGCAAGGGAAATCTCCTTTACATTACACAAATGAACAATTCTTTGATGATACAAATGACAAGACCTCCTTTCTATATATAGGAGTCTAAGCGGTCCCAATACAATCAGAGCCTACATAACAATAATATTGTAGGGGCACAAAAATAACAATAGTGGGCTTCTATGGGGCACAATAATAATAACATGGGGACTATATGGACACAACAATGAAATAAGGGGGTTTCACTAATAAAAATAAGGGATTACACTAGTAGTATATGGACCTAACATAGAGCAAGGTTCCTTCAGTATCAATTTACAAACTGGAAGGAATATTAGGGATCATGGAGAACCAGGACTAGATTACCTCAAATGGAGTTCCATTTTTGGGTGGCTCAAATTATACAACTTGGAAGGTAAGGATAAGAATCTACTTTCAAGCTCTTGATTTGGATGTATGGTTGTTTATGGAAAATGGATTAATAGATGATAAGTTTGATAAACAAGCCAGGGAGGAAATCATGACAGGGTTGTCCAAGTTAGATATTGAAAAACTAATATGTTTTGAGACTGCCAAATAGATATGGTGTGAGTTACAGCCCATCTATGATATATATTTACAAGATATATGTGGTGTCAAGAGGCTTTCCCTGGAGGATGGAGTAGTCAAAGATTAAAAGAGAATTGTAGATCATGAATCAAAGGATTCAAAGGAGATTCAATCCACAAGTAAGTTGTTTTTATGTTGTTATTGTAGAACTATAGGCCATTTATCTTCAAATTTCTCAATTGCAAATACTGGTGATAATGAGAGTTGTTCATCAAGTTGTAATGGAGAAGGAATTTCTTTAATAACAATAGAATATCTCGACATTGGACAAGAAGAATATGGGTCTACCTCTGGTGAAGAGGAAGAAAGGACATCTTATGTGTTAGCAAATGAATCCATAGAGTCATCAAGGGAAGAAACTCTTGAACAAGATGTGAGTGAAATTGACACTAGTAGTGAATCTAGTGGATCCTTTATTGATTTGGAAGATTTTGAAGAAAAGATCTATTTGAAAAGGGACCTTATATTGGCCCTTGAGGAAATCAAGAATCTCAAATCCATCACTCTGGAGCTGGAAGTAGAGAATAAGGCATTAAGAGAGTAGTTGATGAATCTTCAAAAGCATGCAAACAATTCTGGAGATTTTGAAGAGATTCGAGGAAGCCATTGTTCCTCTCAAGAGAGATAATATTAGAAGATGGCAATGACTCAACAAAAAAATTAAAGGGACCCACTAACTTGGTTAAAGGAAGGCCCGACATCACTACATTGGTAGAGAAAAGAATGCAACCACAAGGAAACAAAAGGACTTCCAGGAATCAATACAAATGTATGCAACCCCTCATATGTTTTTATTGTAGTAATGCAGGCCACTTTGCCTCCAAATGTCAAAAGAAGAAAAAGAAGGTGCGACAATAGAGGTGGAGTGCTTCTTTTCAGCCACAACCATGAGTTGTTAAACGAATTTGGAACAACCAAGCACAGAGAGCCTTTTCCCTTCAAAGTAAATATTTTCAATGCCCTAATAATAGCGAGAGAGTGAATATATGTCCAAGAAATTGGACAAGTAGAAGCTTTGGTAAGAAGAATAATTCATTTTCCATTTTCTTGAATAAAGTTGAATGCCACAGGTGTAAGAACTATGGGAGCAAAGAAACTCCATGCAAATTTGGAAAGAATTCACCTCCTTTCTAGAACATTGCATACAGAGGAATGGATTATGTTGAGATCCATGAAGGACAACTACACACAAGTTATTTCATCAATCAGAATAGAGGCAAGTCATATGGTATGTTGAGGCAACAAAGAACATTATTTGACTTTGAAGATTAGCATATTAGAGTCTAAAATTTATGTGGTTGATCTCTCTTACATAAACTGCAATAGTAAGACACTCTAATCAGACAAAAGGAGAAGTAACTTTACTAATTATTTATTGCAGAGAGAAAGCCCAGAAAGTGAGAAAGAAGAGCAACAAGTAAATTGCATATTGGATTTAATTGGTGCTAACAATAAGCAATGGTTTGGCAAGAAATTACTCAGTCAAGAAAAAACACCTAATAATAATAATAAATAATAATAATAATAATATTAATATTAAAAAATAAACAATGAATAAAAAAAAAATAGTAATAAATAATAAATAACCATACTAAAGCTCTAAATAAATATAAATAGAAATAAAACAAGAAAACATTAAAAAAATCAGTAAATCTATAAAAAAGAAATAAAACAAGAAAGCAATAAAGTTGCATGTAAACACATGGAGTGTGTGCATGTGGTTCCCTTTCCAATGTTTGCTCTATTTATTAGATGGTGAGGAAGATGGGAGGCATTCCATCATTCCAAGATTCTATTATTCATTCTCTTGGGAGAATAGTGTTCTAAGACAGAGGATTCACTGGTAGTAGTACGTTGATTGAGGGCTCGGAGGTGGCCAGTTGTAGTAAGACCTTGCACAACTTAGCCTACAGTTGGGTGGAGAGTCGTCCCCAAAACATTGTTGCAGTTAGCAGACTTCAACCGAAATCACAGGTAATGGTTCTACCCATAGTTTTGAACTTGAAATTAATTAGTGATAATTGCATGTTGCATATAAATTACTTGGTTAATTACATGTTTATTTTGGGCTGTTACATATGGTATCAGAGTAGGGCTCAAACCCTTAGGGCCTATGAGAATTTTAATAAAAAAATATATATCTAATATCTAAATTTTATATTTTTATTTGATCTAACTCAAAATCTTCGATAAATTATTTCAAAAAAAAAATTAAATAAAACTTTAAATCAAATTTCTTACCATATATATTTTCAATCTATTTTGTTATCTTGCCATTTTCTATTACATGCACATTTTATTTATTTATTTATTATAGGTCATCTCCATGATTGAAATTGAAATTGAAATTGAAATAATTTATAATTTTACTTATAAATTTTCCTATATTAAATAATTAAATGCATATTCTGAACGATAACCCAAATTCTAAACGATATCCACTCAGGCAGCCGCTAGGATTTGAGGCTATTTAGCCCCAGCCACAGGACTTGTAGAGGAAATATTAATTAGGCCGCAGGCCTAATAGGCCAGGTTACCCTAGCCGCAGGCCTTGGAGGGCCAATAAAATTCTCTGCAACTGATCATCAAGGCTAATCTCCTTTGTTGCAGACCTACAAAATTTCTTCAAGGGTTTGGTGCTAGTTTTCTATTCAAAAAATATTCTAATCCATTTGAATGCTCATAAAATTTGTTTCAAGACTAATCTGACCTTTTTTTTTCACAGGCCTAGCAAAACTTTAGGAGGATTTGGTATTTGGTTTTTCATTAATAATCATCCATTTTAAGAACTGATCCAATAAATTTTGCTAACTAACATTTGTTTTGCAGGCTTATACATCTTGGACAGGGGGTTTAGTTTTTATTATAGAGTTAGGGGTGATGAAATTTCTAAAGCGAATTGCCTTAACTGAAATTTATATAAATTTGGAATAGTAGGTTTTAATGTGATTAGAATGTCTTCATTTTAGAGAGAATCTAGGCTATTAGGAGTCTAATGAGCTAGCATTTCTAGTCTGGTGGTCCATTACAAAGGTGACAAATGTTAACAAGCTGTGTTAGGCAGTTTTGAGGAGTTGAGGCAGATGTTCAATTTTTTCTTTGTTGTATTAGCATATTTTCTATTGAGTAGAAAGCTATACATGTATGTACAATTAGAACAGTAACGAGGAGTTTACAGAGGACAATTAGAGCAAGAGCACAAAAGCCAGTCAAAGCATGAATGCAAACCATTTAATTTACTATCAATGTCTTATTATATCAGTAAGACAGCTCGTACAACTATAGGTAAACTTAAACTACAAGAAAGAGACCAAACCCCGAGGAGGAGTGATGTATTAATAATGAACTACGGCCCCGCGTTACAGAGCGAAGGCTTGGAAGCTGCGGTGGCATTCTTCATATTGATCCTGTTCCATGCCTTGAACACCGGCAAGAATGACGCAAGGGATCGATGACATACAATGCAGATGAATAGAGTTCGTTGATATTAAGGTTTTCTACAAGTGTTTTGGTACAGTGCCACTGTCATTTTTTGAATCTATGTAGATCGTTTGCCAACGACTGAATGCATTTCGTTAATTAATTAAGACATTCGATTCAATAGGACAGAATGTGCCACTGTGTCATTTTTCAGGGTGGATGGCATTCAGTTGGGGATAAGTGCAGGTCCCTGGTGATTTCGACCAAAGAGTACCTCTCGTCACAGCAGCTTAGGCAAGTAGGGGTTACCATTTGTGGAACCTAACTTATTAAGGCTAACTGTATTGCTTATGGACTTTAACACGAACATTTAAAGAGAACAGACTTATGTTGTAATTGATGAATGTAAAATCCAGTGGCCATTAAAGCTTTGTTAGGGTTGATATGGTGTTTCCTTTGCGAGTGCATTTGCAGGCGGGCCATCTTATTAATAAAATGATTTTATTTTGTGTTTTGGGAGGTATAACCTTCCCAATCATCTGATCCGGTTTTGGGTCGGGTGACGGTGTCTTTTCTTGTTTATGGTGTGTTTCTGTTGGAATATTTCTTTGGTTGTTTGATTTCTTAAAGCCCTTAGAGTAATCATTTAATGGCCATATGAATCTCAAGATACATTCAATAAATTTGTTTAACGATTTATTTTGTTAAAATCAGTGCATTTAAGTTTTTCTCTAACATAAGTTATGATTGCTTAAACAGATACTCAAAATATTTCACTCTATAGCACAGAATTTCAATTTATCCTAGCACATAAAGGTCATGAATCTGTAGACTTAACATTGATGTGACATATAATTTCAAAATTCATGGTGAATAAATTTTCTTTCAGAATTCAAGTACCTTCTTAAAACAATAATGCTGCCAATATTCTTAAGCTTTACTCACTCGAATTTTGATTTTATGTTGAGACAATTCTCTAAGTTTTACTCAGACATCATTATTACCTTCCAACTCATGTTTTCCATGACTTAATACTACAAAATTATTAATTATTGATAATTTATGGTTTAAGTATTCGGATGAATGGAAAATCAATTGTGTGTTGATGTAACTAATTGCATATCAGGGTATATTCTAGATTTATTTTAGCTTTTGGCACATGAGTAAGGAAGTAATGTAAAATTCAACTGAAATTACAGGGGTGATCGTGGCTCCTAAATGTCGAAGACAAATCGAAGCAACCCTGAGGTGGAAACCCCACCTCCCGCCACTTCAGAGATAGGAACCCCAACTGAGCAAGCTATATTACATTCCCTTGGGGAAATGACAAATATCTTTAAGGATTGGGTCTCAAGCCAAGGACAAGATCAAGGAAATGCTCAAGGTAAAGGAAGGGAGTTGGAACAAAAACAGAGACAAGACCTAAATTCTCAATTCAATGCCAAATATGGACAAACAACCCTTGATATTATGAAAGAAGTCCAAAAATCCAAATTACCAGAGTTTACGGGTCAAGAAGGGGGTTCAAAAGCAGAAGCATGGGTAATTGGTGTCAAAAGAGCACTTAGTTTTAAGGCATACACTTCAAGGGAAAAGGCCCAAATATCAATGAGTCTACTAAAAGGAGATGCTCTATTATGGTGGGTAAATGAAGAAACGAAGATGCAAGTCACCCCAGTGCAAGTCACTTGGGAAATGTTTGAGGAAGCCTTCTGAACTAGGTACCTATCAGAAGAGTACAAACACCAACAAGTAGGCGCTTTCCATGAAGTGCGACAAAATGGTAGATCTATCGAGGACTATGAAGCTGAATTTTATGCGTTGGTCCATCACATGGACTATATGGCTGATGATAAACGTCAAGATGAAAGATTCTTGCATGGACTCGATCCCTTAGTCCGAGTGGAAGTCGCCATGTGGAAACCCACCACTATGGCAACAACCACTAGTTTAGCCAAACAAGTCCTGAGGAAGATAAATATGAAAAAGTGAATGGTGGTTGATGAAAATACAGGGAAGGAACATCCCACAATGAGGATAAACAGACCAGGGGGGCAGCCATATAGATTCCAGGGAAGACAAAACAATGTTTCTCGGATCGCTAGTGCAACTTCTCGACTGCCTCCAGGAGGACGTAAGGGTCAACCCTACTTGAATGGTGGGGGTAGAGGATTTGGTGGCCAAGGACAGGTACAATGTAAGAATCAAGAACAAGTAGAATGTTGTCAATGTAGAGGTCCACATTATAGAAGGGATTGTCCAAGTTATCAAATTGGGATTAAACAACAGGGACACAAAGCAAAAGGAGGAAGACCACAAAACCCACACCGAATTCATGCAGCCACAAACCATCACCAGGATGAGCACCAAGCCACAGTAGTGGAGTCCGCAGGTATGATCAATAACATCCCTCTATCTGTGTTAATTGATCTAGGTGCCACTGATAGTTTTATTTCTCCTTCAACAATACTTAGATGTGGATTGACAACTCATGAGCAAAGTAACTTTAGAATGGTAGAAATGCCCTCAGGTTCTCAGCAATCAGTAGGGTCAATGGTAAGAGATTGCAGTGTTAACATTGGGGGGTGTGACACCAAGATGAACCTGTATAACACAACTCTAGGGACTTATGACTTAATTGTAGGAATGGATTGGCTTGAATCTCATCAAGCTATACTGGATTGCTATAATAAGACAGTTCTCTTAAAAAATGACCAGGGAGAAACCAAAGTAATAAAAGGAATTAGATGTGATGTTACATTGTGCCTCATATCAGCCAAGAAAGTTAATAAGTGTATGAGGAAAGGGTGCAAGATTTATGCGGTAGAGATGGTTCGTACCGACGAGAAGTCCTCGGATAAGTTGCACCCACTACTTTCTGAATTTGCAGATGTATTCCCTCCAGAGCTACCAGGTTTGCCTCCAGTTCGAGAAATCGATTTCTCCATAACTTTGAAACCAGAAGTAGAACCCATATCCAAAACACCTTATCGAATGACTGTCCCAGAGCTTAATGAGTTGAGTATACAGCTTAAAGAACTTCTTGATCAAGGTTTTATCCGACCCAGTGTGTCACCTTGGGGTGCACCAGTGATCTTTGTAAAGAAGAAGGATGGAACTCTTAGGTTATGTATTGATTACCGAGATCTAAACAAGGCCACCATTCAGAACAGGTACCCCATGCCTCGAATAGATGACCTCTTTGACCAACTAAAAGGAGCTTCAATATTTTCCAAGATAGACTTACGGTCAGGTTATCATCAACTAAGAATCAAGGAGGAAGACATACCTAAGACGACATTCAAAACACAATATGGACACTATGAGTTTATTGTTATGCCATTTGGTTTGACTAATGCCCCAGTAACCTTCATGAACTTGATGAATAGTGTCTTCTGAAAATATCTGGACCACTTTGTTCAAGTGTTCTTGGATGACATCCTCATTTATTCCCGCAATGAGAAGGAGCATCTAGAACACTTGAGATTGGTACTACAATGCCTTAGAGAACATAAGCTATATGGAAAACTTACTAAATGTTCCTTCTTTGAGAAAGAAATTCAATATCTAGGCCATACCATTAGTGGGAAAGGAATTGCAGTGGATTACAATAAGATTGAAACTATAATGACTTGGCCTACTCCTCGGAATGTCAAGGAAGTACACAACTTTATGGGGTTGGCAGGATATTATAGAAGATTTGTAGAAAGGTTCTCACAGATATCTAATCCCATCACCCACCTCCAAAGGAAAGGGGTTAAGTTTGAATGGACAAGTGAGTGTGAGAAAGCATTTAATGAGCTAAAACATCGACTAACAACTGCTCCAATATTAAAGGTACCCGACATGGACAAGGAATTTCGTGTATGCACAGATGCATCAGGAGAAGGATTAGGTGTAGTCTTGATGCAAGATGAAGGGGTTATCACTTATGCTTCACGTAAACTCAAGAACCATGCAATCAATTATGCAACTCATGAACTGGAGTTAGTGGTAGTTGTAATGGCCTTGAGACTATGGAGACATTATCTGATGGGGTGTCAATTTGAATTAAGAATAGATCATAAAAGTCTTGAGTATATCTTCACACAAAAGGACCTTAATGCTTGACAACGACGAAGGAGTGAGATATTTAGTGATTGTGATTTCAAGATATCCTACATCAAGGGAAAAGAGAATAAAGTTGCAGATGATTTAAGCAGGAGACCTAGACTTCATTCAATATCGTCATTAAAGATAGACTTGAGAAGCTGGATTCTAAACAACCTATTAGGGGACCCGCAATACTAGCAAATAAAATTTTCCTTACAAGAAGAGGTACCTGTGGCAACCAGGTGGGAAGGATACAACTTAGAAAATGATGGATTGCTATGGTATAAGGGTAGGATTTACGTCCCAGATGATGATGAACTATGGAAATTAATAATGAAGGAAGCCCACCAAGATCCATATGCTGCACATCCAGGAGTCTAGAAGATGTACATAGACTTAAAACAACTATTTTTCTAGACAGGAATGAAAAAGTATATAACAAAGTTTGTGGCCCGATGTTTAGAATGTCAACAGGTTAAAGCTGAACATCGTCAACCGGCAGGGCTTTTACAACCCCATGATATACTGGAAACTAAGTGGGAAGTTGTTTCGATGGATTTTGTTGGAGGCTTACCTATGATATTCTAAAGACATGACTACATTATGGTTGTTGTTGATAAATTAACTAAGAATGCTCACTTCATTTCAGTTAAGACCATTTTTGAAGCATCAACTATTGCTCAAATTTTCCTAAAAGAAATAATTTGCCTTCATGGAATGCCCCGAAAGATAATATCTAATAGAGATGCACATTTTACTTCTAGATTTTGGAAAAGCCTGTTACAATCTATGGGAACATAACTAAACTTCAATACAACATATCCCCTAGAGATAGATGGCCAAACAGAAAGAGTAAACCAAGTGTTAGAGGACATGCTAAGAATGTAAGTCATGGATCAACAAAACCAATGGGAGAGATATCTTCCCTTAGTGGAATTTGTATACAACAATAGTTATCACAGTGCAATACAGGCATCTCCCTTCAAAATATTGTATGGAAGACCATGTCGTACTCCATTAAGTTGGGATCAATTAGAGGATTGAGTCATGTTGGGACTTGAAAGGCTCCAAGAAATGGAAGAACAAATGGCCACAATTAAACAGAGATTAAAAGAAGCTAGGGATCGCCAGAAAAGTTACGTTGATGCAAAGAGAGTTGATAGAAACTCTGAGGAAGGAAACCAAGTTTTTATTAGAATCAAACCCTTTAACAGTCCCTTTCAGATTGGTAAGGGAACAAAGTTATCCACTAGATTTGTTGGGTCACTAATGATCCTAGAGAGGATTGGACTAGTTGCTTATAAGCTCGAGCTGCCATTCCATCTAAGAAGGATGCATAATGTGTTTCATGTTTCTCTGCTTAGAAAATATGTACCCGACCCATCCCATGTTTTGAAATTTGAAAAATTGCAGGTTTTCGAGGAAGGAGTCCTTCAGGTCAAACCATTATGTATACTGGACTGTCGGCTTCGTCGACTCAGGAACTATGAGTTTGAGCAAGTCAAGGTCCAGTGGGACCAATATAGCCCAGGGTTAGCTACCTGGGAAGATGCAGATGTTATTTTTAATGACTTTACATATTTACTTGATTAAAATGTCCTGTGAACTAATTAGAAGTGCTTACTTAGCTAAGACCGATACTTTTTTATGCAGCATCTAAATCAAGATACATCTAAATCGTACACTATGATTTAGTTTAGTTTAATTGACTGATATGATGCTGAGTATAATATGAGGTTTCGTGATATAATGGTAGGAGGATAATGATGCACATGTGGTTCTTATAGTGAGGATGTATCCTTATGATATACTTAGGTATTATAATGTTATGTCAAGGTATATTGACATATTCATTTACTGTGTGATGATAGGTATTTAATGTTGAATACTCATGATGGATATGTTATGCATAACGTGGCATAGGAAATATGATGCTATAATATAAGGTTTATTGACATGTGGTTCATTTGTTATGGGAAGCCATGATATATCTTTGATACAAATATATTGATGTTATAACTTATGATGGTATTTCATGAGGTATGTAATAGTTGCATACAAATTTATGACATGCATAAGCACGCAGTTCGTTATTTTGCGATTAAAAATGATGAATGTTCTCATGATGACATGCAAAACTTGGCATATGGATTATTTTCTATGATACTATGATGATATAACTAATGCATTTGTTGCATGTTGAGGTGTGATGATTGACAGGACTCCACAAATGGGTTGTGAGGGCCAGTTTATTTGATGATCTCGTGCAAGCCCATACGCGTGCAGGAGAATAAGTAACACCATATGGGCTGGGGACAAACTCAATCAACACTACATATGCCAGTGGTTCTTTTGTCTTGTGTAGCTCTTGATGCATAGCTCTTGAAGGGCTATGGGACCATCTTGAGGAGGCCAAGTGCCTGATGTTCTAGGCTAGGTGCCTGTTATTGGATTGGGATGCCGAAGTCTGGTGGGGGTGTAAGGACTTCGATGCTTGGGGCTATGCACCTTAGTAGTTGTGGAGGGAGTGGGACAACCTTGCGAGATGTCTGGAGTCATTGAGTATTGTACCGGATGCCTGCCTTGGGGCAGATGAGGTTTGAGTTATGCGCGAGCCTTGGGGCTAGCCTTGGACTAGGATACAGACCGGGGGAGGCTTATGCCTAGTTCCGAAAGTGGGAAAAAGGACAAAGATTCCTTGATATTTCCCGGTTGTTGTGAAAACTTTCGATGCCTGCTGGTTATACTAGTTCAGTAGAGGGTGTCGGGCGAACATGAAGTAATAAATAATAAATATAATAAATAATAATAATAATAATAATTCAACTTAACTTCGAGACAAAGTTCCTTAAAGCAGGAGAGTATGTAACGTCCCTTAATAATAAATAATAGATAGTAAAAATAATAAATAATAAATAATAATAATAAAAAATAATAAATCCCTTAATAATAAATAATATTAAAAAATAAAAAATTAATAAAAATTAATAGAAAACAATAGTAATAAATAATAAATAACCATACTAAAGCTCTAAATAAATATAAATAGAAATAAAACAAGAAAACAGTAAAAAAATCAGTGAAGCTATCAAAAATAAATAAAACAAGAAAGTAATAAAGTTGCATGTAGACACATTGAGTGTGTGCATGTGGTTCCCCTTCCAATGTTTGCTCTATTTATTAGATGGTGAGGAAGATGGGAGGCATTCCATCATTCCAAGATTCTATCGTTCATTCTCTTGGGAGAATAGTGTTCTAAGAAAGAGGATTCACCAACAGTAGTACATTGATTGAGGGCTCGAGGGTGGCTAGTTGTAGCAAGACCTTGCGCAATTGAGCTTATAGTTGGGTGGAGAGTCGTCTCCAAAACCTTGTTGCAGTTAGCAGACTTCAATCGAAATCACAGGTAAGGGTTCTACCCATAGTTTTGAACTTGAAGTTAATTAGTGATAATTGCATGTTGAATATAAATTACTTGGTTAATTACATGTTTATTTTAGGTTGTTACATTGACCAAACTCAACATATCTAGCTATGGAAGAAAAGGGCGATAATATACTCAAGGGGAGTAGATCCCTTGCTCCTCTTCATTGAAAAGAAGAGGTTGGCTTCAAGAGAATCCAAAAAGGTGAGATGTGATGAGTAGAAAGAAACGTGTCTAATATTGCATTTGAAGGATAAGGGAAGTATGCCATTATTTTCCTGAGTTTATGAAATTGTTGAAGAGGATTGGAGTTTTTGAGTATTGTTTTCTTTTGGCTGATTTGTTTCCAAAGAAAATTGTTAAAATAAGTATGTAGAAATGGTGATGATGGAATAGGGATGTGTTACTATCAAAGACTCTCTATTAGGTGTAATTATTTTACAGATTTTGAATGCTAAGAGGGAGCATAGCCACAGGGAGAGTATAATCAAGTTGAGGTTCAAGTATCAATTTCTTTCATTAACAACTGATATCATCAACTGGTATTAGTTTTTTGCTACTTAAGGAAAAACTTGAAGACAAAGGCTAATGATGTTTGTTGCATTGTAATGTTTCCTGAATGATCATAGTTTTGTGTTGAATATACGATGAATGATATGACTATTGTGATTCTATTATGTTCTTCCAATTATTAATTGTTATCAGACATCAGATTTGTGGTGAAGGAGCATGATCACATGAGGAGAACACTCAGTTATCAAGTGCTCAAGAATTTGTATCGGTAGCATCAATTCAACAATTGGTATAATTGATATCAAAGATATTCACACTTGGTATTAAGTATTAACAATTGGTAAATTGTCATTCATATTGATAGTAAGGATACTTTCAGTCTAAGTGTTGATTGAAAGAGTTGTGAAAATTTCATCTATTGCAACAACTGGAAATTATTCTCCTAATTGAAAATCAAATCATGTAGTTTATTTTCTACAACAAACAATGAATAAAATCACAACTGTAATTTTCACCATAAAAATATTGCGGAAAATAAAATACTGAAAACTAAGAAATTCTAGCACACGCATAAGAATTTTGACACAGTTATTTTTGGACAAAAGTCCTCAGAAAAACCAAATGTGGGAAAACTAGTGCAGCATATGAGGACTTTATTATTATTCTTTAGCGATAATTCTAAGTACAATAATTTAGATGCTCTACTAGAAATCTAATCTGAGGAAAATACTGCCAAAATTATTTTGAGAATTTTCTCTCACCCCACCACCAATTTCCGCCATCAAAATTGCTTCCCTAACCACACGTTGAACCTTCTACACCACCCTGTGCGTAGTTCTTGCACAAAACCTCTGGGGATTTCAGCCTTCCTCTCACTTCCTCTTCCCTGGACTAGAATATTTCCTCCTAGAATGATGTTAACCTCCTCTGCCACGTGCTACTCACCCTCTAGATCTATCTTCTCTGCAGAATCTCTACCACTGAGAAAATCAAATTGCCTGGGAAATTGAGTATCTGCACTGGTGTGTTCTCCATCACCACATCAATCCCTTCTTATATATTCTTGTTGGGACTCCAACGAACAAGATTAAATCTTAATCGATGGCTTAGATTATTTATGGATCGATTTGTGTGAGTTTCTAGATAATTCTCATCTTATCTCAATTAATATTGATTAATTAACCATATTCCCTAAGTTTAGACTTAGGAAATATTAAAAAAAAAGGGTTAATAATCTAATTTAGAGACACTTCTAGGTGGAATTTCCATAAACGATTTTGGGTTTTGTAGATCTCATGTATTCTAGCCTCTCCTCCAAATTTTGTGGCTAGAACACATACAATGCTACAAAAACTAACAAGATTCATGATTTACATGCTAATGTTCATGTTGAGTCAAATTGAGTATGGTGAGTCTACTATCATTAGAAGTATTCAAGGTGAAGTATAAGTTGCTTTGCTAGTCTAGTTATGCATTGGTTAGAGTCCCTTTATGTTTTTCATATAAGAAATCTCAGTGTTGTACTTTGTTAACTATCAATTGGCAAGTTGATGGTGTCAGTCATGCATGGGATAATTGTTGTTATTGTTATAGGCCAATTGTATGTGTCCAAGAAGGGGCACTATTATGAATGTAAGCCTAGTTGAAACAGACCAATAGGCATTATTTTTCCTCATGGATAAGTTATACATGCATGTATTGTTTTCGCAAGATAACCCTCTTGACTAATTGAGGCAGAGATTGGGAGTAAGTACTCCTCTCCTTTCAAATCAATCTTCTTCATAGGACAGAGAGGAAGTTGCTTGGATCAGATTAGAGATAACTAAGGTTTTCATCATAAGAAGAAGCATTCGACAAGTCCATAAGATCCTAAAGATAGAGGAATATTGTTGACATGGGCAGTATGTTAGTATCTTTTCCATTGATGTCAAAGGGGGAGAAGTATTGTTGATCAAACAAGAGATGGAAGATAACTAATACAAAGGGGGATAAGGACATCAAACAAATCATATGGGGAGAAGCATACAAAAAGAAGAAGATACAAAGAAGAAAAATAGTACACTTCTCTTTGGTTATTTCTTTATGGTGTTATTTTGTTTCATCACAGTGTTGCCATCAAGGCCAAATGGGGATATAGCTGGAAATGTGTTGTCATTGATGGCAAAGTAAAAGAATTTATGATGTTGTAATGGATGGAAAAGGAAAAGAAATAATGCCCAAGGAAAATAATATGTTGTCTAATATATGCTTATTGATTTCAAGCAATTGATGTCATATACTCTCACAAGTGTTGCAATGGAAAAGAAAAAAAAGAATGCAAGGCATTGGTGAAATGGTATAGGGACTTTGAAGGAATTTCTGGTGCAAAATATCACTTCAAGAGAAAATGGAAAACACATAGATGGATAGAGATCTGGAATATTTTTCCAGTGGTATGTGGAAGGAAGAATATGGCTTCCTGGTTTGAAAGATAATGCCAATCAAAGCTAGGGACCCCAGAAGTCAAAATGCAGGGTTAAACTAGTGAAATATGCTTTGGGGTGTTGGAAAAATTAATAAAGGAAGCTTCTTCCAATTATTCATTTCCATTATGAGACATTGACTTGTCATATTATTAAACTTTATTTTGATTAATATTATGTTTTTCATCATCAAATAAATTCCAAAACCTGAAGATCAAAAACATAAACATAGAGACACAAGAAATAGGCTCAAGCCAAGGAAAAACCCCTCCAAGGGGAAAACCCAAGAGAACTTCTTATAAAATAAAATTAAAATGACACTTCCAAAACCAAAACAAGATTCTAAGCTTCTTTCAAGATCAACTAGCTAGAAAATCTTAGATATGTTCAAGGGAATCAACATAGAAGGTCCCCACAATATGGTTCTTTAAGGCATCCTTCTTCGCATCCCTCTAAGACCTCTGCTTGCACCTTCACTTCCCTCCTAAACCAAAAGCCAAAAATAGAGATATATGAGTTCTCTTACTAGATTAATTTGAAGCTTATAGACACATAAATGACTACAATAATAATTTATTTCCTTGGTACATGTGGCCATGAGTTCTTTATAATGTAATAATGACATTTGACTCATAACAAACTCTATAAGCATACAAGAGATTCTTTGACCTATTGATCATTGACCCAAGCATGAAACCCATGCTCTATAAATACTTTTCTTTTACAATTTTCTTTCTTCATTTTTATTAATACATAGAGATTAGATCATTACATGAGTCAAATGATAATTATGAAGACCGAAACTAGTTACATTCTCCAACACTCCCTCTTAACTAGGGAGGTATGCATAATTGATCAACCAGTACAAGGATGGTACTTCTCGAAAATTTCTCATAAGAAGAGTCAAATTGATAAGCCATATTGTAAGAATCAACATTATGTTCAACCAACATTGTCTCTGAGGCCTAACTAGACAAGATCTATTTCATTCATGAGCATTATGCTGAAAGGTTTTATGTGTGATACTGCATTACCTATGCAAGGCACCGACCCCATCTGGATGTCCATAAGGTATGTACTTTTAGGACTATTCTCATCTTGGATTCTTGGTCTAGAATTCTTAAAGAATATCATCCCTCTTCAACCACTCTTATCTTGGATACCTGCCATTTCCTCAAAGAGTGTCGGTCCATGTGACTACTTCCTATCTTGGATTCCCAATCCTTAAGAAGTGCCAATATTATATGATTATCCAATCCTTTAGACACCATTTTTACCTTATGGACTTCACCGAGAGTTACGACTATTAGTCCTGGTCAAGTGCATGATACATAGGGATAAGAACTATTCATCATCACTCCCTATCAAATAAGGAGGATGCCTTTCTCCTATACAAGGATACTCCTTTTAATCCCTCTCAAATTTAGAGGAGATTTTAGATTTCCAGAAATTCTCTTACTTTTCTTTCATTCAGCTATTAGTTTCTCAAATATTGCATGCCCCCCTCTTTCCTTTGCATCTCTTTATATCAAGCATGCTTCCTTTCTTGGTATCACAAGTCACAAAGCCATCTTCTCACGATAGGTTCTAGGTCATCCCTCTTGAATATCACTTTTATCTTATCTTCATGAATGAAAAATTTTTATCTAGACTTCCTAGATTTCAAGATGATCATATCTTCCTTACAAAAGTGATCTTGTTTCTTATAGTACAAAACTTGACCTTTAGGTTATCTTCTCACACTACTACCTTCCAATCCCCAGATGAGCACATCTTAATCTTCATTGTTGCCAGGTGTTAGAGATTGAGTTCCTCTCCATATTCTTTAAGTATTCCATCCACACAATTGAACTTGCCTCAACTATCATCATGAATACTTGCAACATTCCTCCAGGTAGAAAACTAATGTGTTAACCAGATAACCAATAATGGATATTAACAACAAACTTACCTCATCATGACGACCTTCTCAACGAGGTATCAACATCTTTATAGACCATCTCCATACGCATCTTCATTTATACACCAGAGTGTCCAAGGATCCAACTTGAGTGCCAAGTTACCATTCTTTTCCATAGATCATGTTAGATGTTTAACATATAAATCCTAACGAGAAAATATTCAACATTCCATTCTTTCTAGATTAAGTTAGTTCCATTTTTCTAGGCATCATAATGAATAAATTTTCTTACAAGATTTATATGAGTCCTATTGTAGTGTTTTTGGAGCACAAGTGTACCAAAAGACACACCATTAGTAGTAGATTGTTCCTTGCAAAGGATCACAATAAAAAATAGTGTTGTTAGCGGACAGACTTAAATAAACAAAACATTGTAAGTAGTGGAAACAAAATATACATGAACATGAACTAAACAAATAGGTACATAAACAAAACTATGTTCAAATCGAGCAAACACATCAATAATATATGGAAAAATCTCCATTTATTGATTACTAGTGGTAGAGGTTAAATACAATTAGAATATCATACACTTGAAGAGAATTCTTTGAGCTATGGAGCTCAAAAATCCTCAGCAAGGGGGTTTCTTTCCTCAATCTCTTTGCAAGTTTCTCCTCTCTTTCAAAGAAGTGTGAAGAATATCCAATGGCGGGTTCCTCTTCTCTCACTAAGATGTTGTGTTTCTTAGAAGAAATTTGGCCATCACGCTAGTTATATTCACTTCCTTGGATTCAACAATGCAATGGTGGTTTTCTGAAATGACAATTTGGCCAACATAACAATGTCTCATGCTTTAGTTCTCCCATGGCCTGCTTATATAGAGTTTTTTTAATCCTTATTATATGAGATAATTATAGTTTAATTAATCATGCAAGATCATCTAACATGTTTTGTTGTTTTAAGGTTTTTTGGATGACCAATGTTATGAACAATTAAAGACAGGTGCTTAAACCTTAACAATGATGAAAATAATGAAAGGGTTGATTCTTTATCTCTAAACAGTAAATTGATTTATAATTGCATGAATAATAGAGTTGAAAAAAGTTATAACTCACTAAATATTCAAACTGAGTATTTAGCTAATTATAAGATAGAATGCAGGTAAACAATGTTTACAGCCCAAACAAAATGTATTTAGTTTTATGTATAAGGGTGTGACAATTTATAAGTGTAGAGGAGTTTAAAATAACATACAATCTTATAAACTAATCTCTATTGTTGGTTATAACTTCATAGGGGATTTAAGATAGACTGATATTCAGTTTAATCTTTCCCATAATTCTTCATTAAAACTTAAATACATGAAGAATAACATAATGAAATGAAAAAATGAGAAAGACTCACAAGGCAACAAACTATTTAAGGCAAATCCATAATCATTTCATTAATTTGAAGAAAATCTCTAGTTTGATTAAAATTCTTATTTGAAAATGTCATCCAAGATTTCAACCCTTAATAACTCGAATGAGGAGTTATTTATACAAAAACACTTGATTTTCTAGAAACATCTTTAAAAAATTACCAAAATAGTACAAAAATATAGGAATCCAAAAAACTTGCTAACATTGTCTTCAAGCAAGTTGTTGATGATATGTGTTAGGTCCCTATACTACTAGTGTAACCCCTTATTCTTATTATTACAACCCCCTTATTTTATTGTTGTGCAAATGTAGTCCCCATATTGTTATTATTGTGCCCCATAGAAGCCCACTATTGTTATTATTGTGCCCTTACATTATTATTGTTATGTCAGCTCTGATTATATTATGACCCATTAGACTTCTATACATAGAAAGGAGGTCTTGTCATTTGTATCATCTAAGAATTGTTCATTTGTGTAATGTAAAGGAGGTTTCCCCCTAGAAGAGACTTATTTCTAAGGCTTTGATCTATATTTTCTATCTTTTTGTTAGTTGGTTTCATAACATTTGGTATCAGAGCTTTGGATTCTAGTGTTTCGCTGCTCCAAACAGGTCATTGTGGCATTTTCGCTATAACCTTTTTTTCTATGACGTTTCAGAAGATAAACACAAAACCCATTTGAGAACAAAACTCTTTGAACGTCAGGCCAAAGTTTTCGATCTTGTCTCGCTATATTTTTGGAGATATAATTTGAGGAAGTTAGGGTTTTTGCAGACCCCCGAATTACATTCCAAACAAGTGATGTTGAAAATCGTCATAACTTTCGCTCTGAGCATCAGCTTGAATTTTCGTAAGAAGTTACAAAAAGAGGATAGACTGTAGTTTTTTTGGGTATCATTTTTAGAACCTAAGGTTGAAACAGTGACCCACGTCATGTCATACAAGTTCTCTCTACTCAACTAGTCTATACTCAGGTCATCATGGGATATTTGGCATAACTCTTCATTGGAGAATCCAATCTTGATCAGACTTGCAGGGTTAGAAAGATTACTCAAAGGGTTACTGTAGGAAGAAATTTCATGCCTTGGAGATCCACAATTACATAGATACAACAGATTCAAGATCGAGGTCCTAAAAGCACAAAAAATAATGACTCGAATCAAGAAAATAGAAACACCTAGTAATCAAAATTGGATGGATGATTTGAATAATGCTATCGAAGCTAAGATAAATAGTTTTATCTATTCCATGGAAGCCGATATCGATGATATGAAATCATATTGGAAGAAATACAAGGAATATTTGAAGAAAGACATGGAAGGTTTGAAGGAAGGTGGGACAAAGTTGCTACAAGAAAGGCCTCCTAATGGCGAAAAGGTAGTAGAGGAAACTCATGATGAGAACAAAAGTAATGTTAATCATGATTTCATAGAATCTAACATTGGATTGAAGACCCAACATATTCCAAAGGTAGATATGAGGAAGTTTGATGGCAAGGATCCTGTAACATGGATACTACAGATGGAGAAATATTTTGATCTACATAATGTGCAAAACACACAAAAGGTACATATTGCATCTTTATATTTAGAATTGAATCAATTTCTATGGTATAGAAGTATTTGTTCTTGTAAACAACTTTTCACCTGGCCAATTTTCACGGAGGAAATGATAGCACATTATGAAGATACAAAGAGCAACACCTTCTTTAGCCAAATGATAAATCTCAAACAAAAGGGTTCAATGGTAGAGCACATTGAGGACTTCCAAATATTGAATACAAGGGTAAATGATATTCGAGAGAAGCATAGGATTGAAGTATTCATAGGCACTTTAAATGATAACATACAACATGAGGTTCACCTTTGTGAACCTGATTCATTGGAGAATGCATACAGGTTGGCAAGAAAAATTGAAAGAAAAGTTATGGCAACAAGGAAGCCTACCACTAATAACTATAAAGGTAGAACTGTTGTTGCTCCTATCCATTCACTACCTACAAGGTTGATGACAAAACAATTGGAAGAAAAAAAAGAAAAATGGCTTTGTTACAATTGTGATAGAAAATACACTAAAGATCATAAGTGTGCTAAGAAGAAATTAATTTACATAGATGGGAAAGAGGAGCAAGAAAAGGAACAAGAAACGTCAAAAGAAGAGGATATACACCAGGAACCAATCCCAAAGAAAGATGAAATGAATCTAACCATATCTTGTAATGCATTGACAAGAATTACCACTCCTCAAACTCTCAAGATAGAAGGACATATCAAGAAGAAAAAGGTAATAGTGTTGATTGATTCGGGTAGTACCCATAATTTTATTCATTGTAAGATAGCCAAGGAATTGAATTGCTTCCTATATCCAACACCAGAGTGCCAAGTGATGGTTGCAAGTGGAGGAACCATAAATTTCTCTGGAAAGTGTCATAATATCAAGCTATCCATGGGAGAATATGTATTAAATAGCCCAATGCTTTCCATTCCAATGGGTGTTGCCAGTGTTGCAGTAGGAGTCCAATGGCTACATCCTTGGGTACAATAGCTTTTAATTTTCAAGAACATTTCATGAAATGTTCTTGAGAAGGAAAGGAAGTTGAATTAATTGGTATCATAGGGAAATAGGGAAATATAATTAGCTCTATTGGAATGACAAAGCTTCTAGAGAAAGAACAATGAGGTGTAATTGCACAATTATGTTTGCTAGAGGTTCCCACATCGAAATCATCTATTTCTCCAGATCTCCAAAAAGTCTTGGAAAATCATTCCAAAGCATTTGAGACTCCCAAAGGCCTCCCACCTATTCGTGATCATGACAATGCTATTTGTTTGATTCCAAGAAGTGTTCCTCCAAACATCATGCCTTACAGATATCCATATGCCCAAAGGAGTGAAATTGAATGTATGGTTGTAGAAATGCTAGAGGTTGGTATAATTATCCAACCAAATTTGATAAAAAAAGCAAGGGATGAATGGAAGAATGACAAAGCATGGTGGGAACTGATTCAAAAGTTGCAGAATATCCAAGTTCAAACAATATTGCCAAAACTTGACGAGGAAGGAAAAATCATATTGGAACCTGGAGCAGTCATAGAAACAAGAACCCGAAAGCTACGAAATCGATTAATTTCAGAGTATTTCATCAAGTGGAAGAACTTACCCACTGAAGATTCCACATGGGAGAACAAGAATTTTATACAGAAGCATCAAGAACTACTCAAGCGTTGAGGACAATAGTTTTTGAAGGAGAGGGGCATGTTAGGTCCATATACTACTAGTGTAACCCCTTATTGTTATTAGTACAACCCCCTTATTATATTGTTGTGCCCATGTAGTCCCCTTATTGTTATTATTGTGCACCATAGAAGCCCACTATCATTATTATTGTGCCCTTACATTATTATTGTTATGTCTACTCTGATTATATTATGACCCCTTAGCCTCCTATATATATAGAAAGGAGGTCTTGTCATTTGTATCATCCAAGAATTGTTCATTTGTGTAATGTAAAGGAGGTTTCCCCCTCAAAGAGGCTTATTTCTAAGGCATTGGTCTATATTTTCTATCTTTTTGTGTGTTGGTTTCATAACAATTTGGCCCCAAAATGTGCTGCCTCGTTGTTTGTCAATTGGAGGTGAAAGTTACTCAATGATTTCACACAAGTGATCCCATTTGTATTCACTTGGTATAGAAATAATAATTAATTTTCTATAAACTTCATCCACCTTGGTATACTTTTCAGAAGTAGGCTTATGTACACAGAGATGTTTAATTTCATGCTTGATCATTAAATCAAAGTTTAAAGCCTCTAAGAAAGCCTTCTCTGTAAGATGACCTTTGATACCTGCAAATTTGGCTTTATCAATTGCAATTGTATAAATCTTTTTGCAATATTCCTCCAAATTGAGCAATCTGTCATTTGGTGCTACAAGTCCTAGTAATCTTATTTGATTAAGCAAGTTGAACTTAAAATGAAATCTCTGGAAAATAGTTCTCAAAGTCTGGCACTTTATATCCAATTGAATCATAAGATTCTTCTTCTACAAAACCTTCTTGATCACTAAAATGGTTTCTGTTCTATCCGCAGCTTGAATCTCTTTTAATTCATCTCTAGTTTTTGAATTCAACACTTCAATCATATCTGTGGCTTCATCTGTTTTTGGTTTAAGTGCTGATCTGACTTCTTCAATAGTGGTTTGGAATTTAGTAATAAGCTCTTCCTATTCAAAAATAATTTATATAGAGGGCCAAACTTCAGTTATAGCTTGACTTATATATGCCCAAATGTTTTCCTTGGCTTGGGCCAAGGTCTGGGTCATTAGTGACTCATTTTCCAGCTCTTGAATCATCTTGGTCAGTCTGTGTTGGTTTGGGGTAGCATCGAATGTGATCTAGCCATGAAAGTTGGTGGAGAGGCTAAAGCACTTGAGATCTACAAGGCCCAGAAATGGTTTGGACAGATTGTACCCAGTTTGGGAGATATTAAAATAATTAATATTTTTAATAGAGTTCCTATGTCTAAACTTAGGAAAAATAAAATATTAATGGGTATTAATATAAAACTGGGTTAGAAGGGTCCAAAAGTCATGGATCAAGCCAAATATAATCTTGGCTGTTGATTAGAGATTTAATCTTGGCCGTTGATGGACCAACAAGAAAAGTATAAGAGGAGGCTTGAGGGTTAGTTGGAGAACACACCAAGAGAGATCAAGAACTCGATTTTCTGGGTCAGGGTTTGCTGAGTAAATTGAGTGAGTGATCTAAGTTGCAGTTGAGGGGAAATTAATACATAGCAAAGAGGTAGAGTTAGTACCAGGAGGATCAGTGCATAGCTGGGAGAGGGATGCAGAGCTAGCTAGAAACCACGCAGAGGCAGCCAGGAGCTGTGCAGAGGCAGAGAGGGCCAGTGTCTGAGATGCAGAGGGTCTAGGGGCTAACACAGAGGTTCTAGAAGCTGATGCAGAGCCTAGAGAGGATGACGCTAGGTCATAGAGGCTGATGCGGGGCATAGAGGTAGTGATGGGAGCATTTCGTGGGACAAACTAAAAGTTGGAGAGCCAAATAGGGTGATGCAGTCCTTATAAAAGTGACGCAGAACAATAGAAGCTGAATTTTTACTGTGAGATCGCTCATTCGGTAATTTAGCTAGAATATCTATCTCCAACTAAGAGGTACTACTGCCGAGGGAATTCTCTATTGGGTGAGCCTTTTTTGGCACCTAGGTTGTATTCTGAAACTGCATAATAATAAAACCCTCTGAATAGCTACACTGGTTTTTCCACATTAGGTTTTTCCAGGGACATTAGTCCAAAAACAACGGTGTCACTTGTGTGGTTGTTTACTTTCAGTTGATGATCTATATGTGTTGATACTATACTTGTATTTATTTTCAGTATTTACATGGTAAATAACTTGTTAAGTAATTGAACAAGTAGGAAGAAATAAATAAGATAGTACAGGAAGAATTTCTAAGGGATTAAACTTAGAAATTCCAACATGGTATTAGAGCGTGGTTGCAGATCATAGGATAACTAAAGGCATCAACCAATCAGAGCAGTAGTAGTAGAAAACAGTTATCCCGAGTGACAGAAGTTGTTCCTAGCAGAAAGTAGCAAGGAAGGGATGATGTAGAGTGTCTGCATCATCAGTTTGAGCCAGGAGGAGGATCAATGCAGTGGCAGAGAGGAGCAGACCTAACCTACGCAGTACCCGGTCATCTTTCTTATCTAGGAAAGATTGACACTGTGGCCGGGAGGTGCAGATTTTGCTGGTGCTAGGATTGCGCAGAGCCTAGAGGCTCAGTTCTTCAAGTTGCTGAGGTATGGGGGTTGCAGGTAATTTTTAGAGTGAAGCTGGTGGGGTAACGTGGTCAGAAAAATACCTAACAGGGCGAGACCAAGGATGAGGGATTTCCAGAAAGGAAATCGAGACTCAGAGGGAGTCAAACCGAGGACTTCTAGGAGGGAAGTAAAGAGACTTAAATGAGTTAGAAGAAGAGCAGCTAGATGGCAGTGAATGGGATGAGAGATCTGGATATATTGGACGGAACTTCCAACTTCATAGTCTAGAAGGCCAGGATCTTGTCCATTCTAGATAGGTATCGCATCAAGCGTTTGTCCTTGAAAATGATAGCAATCCTAATTGACCCAACTGAAAATGAGAAGTATGAGGAGGCAATGGCTAGGGAAAAGTGCATCATCCTTGATGGGGTCAAGGATCATGTGGTGCTGCATATTGCCGAGAAGGAAACGACAAATGAAATGTGGGAGGCCTTAAAGAAATTGTACTAGCATACTTTCGTGCAAAGGAAGATGCCACTAGAGAATCACTAGATGTAGAAGGGAGAGAAAATAAATGTCTTCCTCAATGGATTAATGGAGATCTGTGATCAACTAACTTCCATAGGGGCCATGCTAGATCAGGAACTGATGGTGAGGACTACATTGAATGTAGTCTCAAAGGATTGGGAGGTATTTGTCTAGAGCATATTGGGCAGGTCGAGCCTTCCAGATTGGGAGGAACTATGGGCAGCTCTTCATCAAGAAGAGATCAGACAGGTGACCAAGGCAAGAAGTAGCGGAAAAGGGGTTAGAATCAAGAAGGAGGAAGAAGAATATGTAGCTCTCGCATCTACAGGAAAGAAGGAGAATAGAAAGAAGAAGGACCTCTCCAAGGTCAAATTCTTCCATTATGGGGAACTGGGTCACTATGCGAACCAATGTTTGAGGAAGAAGAGTAAGGGAGAGGCTTCTGAGACCAAGGTAGCGCCAGCAAGGGCGGAGAAAGAAGTGGAGACATATGATGATTGTGCCATTAGTGCTCATGCACCACTTGAGAGGAAGTGGGGAGATATTTTGTTGTAGTTAGATGGACTATAGGTGATGAGGGGTAGGATCCTTGAGGTACCCAACCTCTTGGATTATACCTTGCTACAGGAGCCCTGAAGAGAAGTAGCAAGATTGGTGGATGTCAGTAGAGATGGATGTGGATGGAGTGATAGGGGATGCTACAGTGCAGGAGTCCCAAGACATCGTGAGGAAATAATGCGAGATGCATGGAGATGTTGCAGCAACGCAGAGGTCAGTAGAGTGAGTACTTGTCAACAACAGAGGGAGCTTCAAAATCGGGAGTGTTTCTAGCCTGAAAAAGATGTCAGAGTTCGGAGGATCAAGTTTCAGTGCAACAATTAGTAGTGGCAGTGCTATGGACAACACGATGCAACATGATGAGAGGGGATGCAGTGCAGATGTAGCAGTGGCAGTGGCAGCGCCATGGGCAACAACATGGATGCAGAGGGAGCTGCTGTATAGATGTAGCAATGGTAGTGGCAAGGCCATGGGCAACAGTACATGATGCAATACTACAGAGGATGTTGTGTGGGGAGGCCTAGCATCAGCACAAGGACCGATGTCGAATGATCAGTGTGATACTCAGTGAGGAGTATTACTAGAGCACAATCCTCGCTAAGAGGGTGTGTTGGTTTTGAGTAGCATTGAATGTGATCTAGCCATGAAAATTTGTAGAGAGGCTAAATCACATGAGATCTCCAAGACCCAAAAATAGTTTGGGCATATTGTACCCGGTTTGGGAGATATTAAAATAATTAATATTTTTAATGGAGTTCCTAAGTCTAAACTTAGGAAAAATAAAATATTAATGTGTATTAATATAAAACTCGGTTAGAAGGGTCCAAAAGTCATGGATCAAGCCAAATCTAATCTTAATCGTTGATTAGAGATTTAATCTAGATCATTGATGGACCAACAAGAAAAGTATAAGAGGAGGTTTGAGAGTCAGTTGGAGAACACACCAAGAGAGATCAAGAACTCGATTTCCTGGGGCAGGGTTTGTTAAGGAAATTGAGTGAGTGATATGAGTTACAGCTGAGGAGTAGTGACTACATAGAAGAGAGGAAGAGTTAGTACCAGGAGGATCAATGCACATCTAAGAGAGGGATGCAGAGCCAGCTAGAGGCCACGCAGAGGTAGCTAGGAGCTGTGTAGAGCGAGGAGCTGCGCAGAGCCAAAGAGGGCCAACATGTGAGACGCAGAGGGTCTAGGGGTTGACGCAGAGGCTCCAGAAACGGATGCAGAGCCCATAGAGGCTGACATTGGGCCAAAGAGGCTGATGCAGGGCTTATAGGCAATGCTAGGAGCATTTCGTGGGATAGATTGAGAGCTAGAGAGCTGAATAGGGTGACATAGTCCCTATCAGAGTGATGCAGAACAACATAAGCTACATTGTTTCTATGGGATCACTCATTCAGTAATTTAGCTAGAATACATATCTCTGACTAAGAGGTATTAATGTTGAGGGCATTCTCTATTAGGTGAGCCATTTCTAACACCTAGGTTGTATTATGAAACTGCATAATAATAAAACCCTCTGAATAGCTGCATTGATTTTCTCACATTGGGTTTTTCTGGGGATATTAGTCCAAAAACATCTGTGTCACTTGTGTGCTTGTTTACTTTCAGTTGATGATCTGTATGTGTTGCTATTGTACTTGTATTTATTTTCAGTATTTACATGGTAAATAACTTGTTAAGTAATTGAACAAGTAGAAAAAAATAAATAAGATAGTACAGGAAGAATTTCTAACGGGTTAAACTTAGAAATTCCAACAATCCGTGGCTCTTTTGCATCTCTTCTACATAAAGAGTGTCATTCTTATTTTTTGTGCCTCCATATTTTTGAATTTATGCTGAATTTTTTCATTTTCCTGTCTCTGGAGAGACAATTCTTGTATGACTTTAGTTAGATCCCCCGTTGTTGATGTGGACACTGTTGTTGTTGATGTTGATTATTCTACTATCCCTACAATTGTGATGGGTATAGTTGTGATTGGAGATATGGAAACTTGTGTAGACTCTTCCTTTTCCTTGAGAAAGCTTTCTATCTGCTCCTCCATCTTCTTTATTTGCATATTTTTTACTCAATTATTAGTTTATGCATTTCATCTTTATGTTGCTTGCTTTCTTCTATCTCCTTGGTTTGAGGATCCTCCGTAGAAGGTAACTTGAGCTGATTCCTATGTATTGTAATGTCTGCATTCCTTTTCTTGATGATGTCCTCTACAACTTTAATATTAGTGGGATCATACCCAATCTTTCTCCCTAAATATTCTAATGATTTGATCCTATTATCCTTTGCCAAGAAAGATATATTCTCTATTTTCAACTGTGATTGTACATTTGAAAGGGTTGTTCTTAACTTTGATAGTTCTATGGAAATGTTAGTCTGGTGGAGAAAATAATCTCTCCAGACTATCTATGCATGTCCATTTGGTTGATAGGATGTATTTGTTTTGCATCAAAGAAAATATGGTTTTTATAATCTACAGAAGTGTTTGGAAAAGGCACTTGGGCTTGTAATAATGTCATTTTCATCCTTCCCTTTTCACTATCAAATGCTGTCAACAATCTATGCTATGAAGTAGATGTCTGTTTCCAGAATTGAGTATAAGCATTGGCCTTAAGAGTTTTATTCTTTTGCTTAATTTCCAAAAAAATAATGAAAATATTAGGTTCATCTTGTTCAGTCACTCCTGTTAACAATGTAATCTCCAATAGATTCTATGAAGCTGAAGAGGAGGATGGAGTATTAAGGACATTTTCCTCTGATCCCGTCGAAACCTGTGAATCATCCAAATTAATAATTATTGGCTCTTTCTGACCCTAAACAGTGGTAACTTTAGGATCTATATTATGTTTCTTCTGATAGATGATGAAATATTTTTCACATTTTGCTGAAGATGATGATTATTCTCTCAACCTCTTTTCTTGTTTGTTTTGAGAAATGGGAGTCTAGAGGGTAGAAGCAGGTAGAATTTTCTCTTTTGCTTCCTAGAGTGTGTTCTCCTCCCATTGTTCTTGATTCTTGTATTTCTCAATCTTTGGTCTGGGAGTGTGATTATAAGGCATGGTTTTGAGTTCCACCCTTAAATTAGAGATTATGTTGAATGGGTCATATGACCAGGTAAAGCTTGGTTGGAATCCCATTTTCTTGAGAATTGAATCTGCTTCAAATCCTTTTGCTCTGGTATTGCATATAAAAGGTCCCACTTAGGACTTGATCTTAAATCGAGACATCCTCTTACCTGAAACAAAATGAAGCTTATCCATGTTAATCATTTTCCTTATATATTCCAGAGAGTAAATTCTCATTGCAACATATTTAGATAGTTATAAGGAGCTAGCTCACAACCATATACCCTTATCTCTATATAATTCTAGTAAAGATACCAGTCTCCAGTTTTGGCTTGGTCACTTAGGTGCAGGACCCTTTTTATATCTGAACTGATTCTAGGTTCACTCTGGCTATTAAGATGTTGTGTAAATGGATGAATGAAACAGTCAATAAAATCTATAAATTTAAACTCAGTTGAGTTTCTTTTGAACAATGAGGTCCACTGTATAAATGATTGATTGATTTGTTGATCATCCTGCTTATGTAAAGTTATTGGCAGCATGTCTCCTTGTTGAAAAAGGAACATATGAACCAATGCATAAGAGTATTTGAACATACCCTCTACAGTCATATTCATCATCTGTTCCTGCATATTTTCATCCAGAAATTCACTGTAATTATACATGAATGTTGGTTTGTTCTCTTTGGAGAAGATGGATAGATAACCTAGAATAGGTTCATCTACCCATTGGTTTGTGTGGTAACCTAACGAGAAAGAAACTAGGGAGATGATTTGTTTGGCTCTCTCTAGGAACATAGAGGTTGGATATGGAGGATTATTTTTGGGAAGCTCAACATCTTCTAGAAGAAATATTTCAAAAATTTGAGCTCTTTGGGGAAAAATGGGTTTATGATATAAATCCATGAGGAGAACAGCAAAAAAAATGGCTAGGGGAGTCATTCTCGAGAATTAACAACATTGTGTTTATGGTTTTAGGTGTAATAGAGATCAGAATGTCTCCATTCTGGGCCACAACGGTTCTTTGGTGAGGATTATACCTAGTCTGACACCACATGACCAAATCAAGGAATAAGTGGGTTTGAGGGAACATAAACATGGGCAACATGGATTCCCACAAATTAATCTCGTCCTTTGAATCTTGATAAGTTTTTTTTATCCATTGGTGTAATTCGAACAAGTTGATTTCACACTCTGTATCAGTGATTTTGAAAAACTGGTATGCTAAGGGGATATGGTCAAGGTCTAGGGTAGTAGAAGTTTTAGGATTTTCCCGAGTCAAGGTTTTGCTACTAGAGGATTGTTCATTTCCCTTTGGTGCCATATTATGATAAAAAAAAAGAGGAAGTGTAACAAGATGTTGATAGGATAGATACCTAAACAAAGCACAGTCTCTATAGACACTGGTGAGCCTAGTATCTACTTGAAAAAGTAAGCGCCATTGGTAACATAGTTTTCACAGAGCTAAGCTTTAAAATTTGTAATTTCAAACATTGGAAATAAAGTTAGGGGAATCACGTGAAAGGAATGGAGGGTTTATTTATAGCTGCAAATGAATTACCATTAGGATTAAACCATCACCAAATGGGATTTAGGAGCATTAATGGATGATGAGAGCCTGTTAACGAATGAGAGTGTAACGGGAAAACGATAACGAGAATGTAGCAATGGATATGGACAAGTGTAATAATATGATTAGTAGAGGGAATGCACGGAAATTGATGTGATAACTATTGGCGGGATGACGTGTTAACAAGAGCAGGATGAGCAGATTTCAGAGTGGGGGGGTAGTGGTAAGCGGTATTAAGCAAGCGGGGGTGCGAAGCTGTGAGGGGATGACAGATCACAAGGGGCCTGCTGAAAGGATACTACTTTTTAGACCCCCCTCCTTGTCATTAACATGAAATGGGGGAAGGGGTGTTATCACAAAAAAAATGATCATCTAGCCTTAATTTACTAGATAGCTCGAAGTACACCATGTAAGGATAATTTTACCATAGTAAAATTGCTTTCGCTACGAGAAATTAGTTAATAAACCACATTTGTTGAGTAATTTATAATTAAACCCATGAAGAATAATTAAATAAATCACTATTTATTTAATTATTTTCTAGGAATAATTAATTAAACCATTGTTTAATTAATATTCCTTGTCATATTTGACCGAGTTATGAAAAATAAACAAATAAATTATTAATTATCTTAATTTTCTCTAGGAATAATTAATCACTAATTAATTATTATTCCTTGTCAAGTTTGACTAAATCCCTTCGGAATAATTAAATAAATCATTATTTGTTTATTATTCCTTAACCATATTTCTTGAGATGATAAATAAATCATTTATTTATTTATTATTTCTAAATAAAAATTTTAATACTTTTTCCCTCCTAACCAAATATAATAAAATATTTGAAGTGGTTATTTCTAGAATGGGGTTAATAATATTTTATTATTTCTCATTATTTGATGATAACCTTATATTTTGTTATAAATAGGAGGGTTTTCCTCTCATTGTTCACTTTTGATTATTTTCATTGTTGCACTCACTATTGCAGCTTTGATTATTATCAATGTTGCACACCATCTTCTTTTTCATATGAGTTCTCATCGAGCTCAAACATTTTATTTGCTAGGTTTATACATTATAGAGGAGAGAGAATTTATTGAAAAGTTGAAGACATTTTAGGATAGCCAAGAAACCATCCCATAGAGGGGGACTAGGAACATTTATTTGTTCCCTTCACATGTGTTGTTTAATAAAATATATTCTTTGTATATCTTGTTTCCATTGGATTATTAGAGTTACCCGCATTTATTACTATTTCATTTTTTTGTTTAACTATGATTGTGGCATAGATCAGAGCTTTGGCAGGTTTTGTTTCTATCATTTGTTGCAGATCTAAAATGTTTAACATCCATTTATATTGTTGAGACTGTTTTTCATCCACAGTCTTAGGTGATTTCTTTTCGTACATCTTTGAGAAGAAAACATTATAACAAAATTGGCGACTCCACTGGTTTTTAACTTATGATCCAGAAAGCTGGGTGACCTTCAGTTTTCAGCTTAGGGTTTCTTCTTTTTTCAGTCTCTTAATGTTTTTTACTAGCTTTCTAACCCTAGATCTGTCAAATTCCTAACTTTCGTAAGTTTTCTACTCTTTTCTGCAGGTCACAGGAACCAGCCACGACAGAGACGACAAAATTTTCTGAGACTTGCTGATCGAGAATCAAGGAGCAGAAATCACACTTTTCTGCCCCAAGAGTGCGATATAGAGGTCCAGAGTGCACCTTCTGGTCCAAAAAGTGTGATCTCCCATATATCAGGTCAGTACCTGCAATTTTTAGGGTTTCTGGGACTTTTTAAATTTATTTCTAGGTTTTGCCGAGAGCTGTCTGTTGGGTTGGTTGACCACTGTCCTATCCCACTTAGGATTTGATATACTCTATTTTTCTTGTCAAAGTGAAATTTTTCCCTTTAAGGCTTCTAGTACGATTCCACCTTTATAGGAGGATTTTAGCTGAGTAAGAAGTTTGATTTTCTGCAGTGGTTTCAACCATATTTTCCAAATCTATACCTTCCTATTTCAGATCTTCAAAGATAGGTTGTTCCATCCAAAGTTTCATTTTAAACCTTGTTTGGTCATTCACCTTAGGGTACCACTGTTTTCCCTAGGTTTCACACCCATCTCCCTATCTTTTTGTAGCAATTCCCCCCCTTGGTTTTTTGTTGTTGCTGCACCACTTTGCAACAGCATAGTGTCATTTGATCCCAGTCACACAGATGCTTAGATGTTTTGAACCTTTTAGTGTGTTTTCAATTGATTTTTCCACCAACAAGAACAATGTTTGCAAACCCAGTTTGGGTGGGGTTTAGTTAATTGATTTTCTGTTTTTAATTTCAGTTTATTTCAACAATATTTTTTCTTTTTCCAAACACGATTTGGGCTTAATTAATAAACACACTTTCACACATAAGCACACCTTAAGCGAAGGGCGTTTGTCATGGAGACTCTTAGACCTTCATCCCTAGTTTCTACTTAGGCATATTACTCCTCCCACTAGGGTTTGAGTTCATAGTACCCCGAATCCCCATACCGACTCTTCTCCTGGTTCATCTGATTCTGAGCCATCTTCACCACATACCGTCACCATGTCTGTACCCACTGCTGGTGCAGGAACCCAACCTGGTGTTGGCTCTAGTTCTATCCTGGTAATCACATCTAGTGGAACGGTTTCAAGAACCATTTTGGTAGCTCCCATGCTATCTTTCATGGATGGGATAAGTCTCCCATATTTTAGCTAGTTGATAAATGACCCTATACACCACGATGTTGGTTGGCCATCTATTTCGACTAAGCTTCCCCCGGGCATCCCCAAGTTTGAGGGTAATTCTGGAGAGGACCTCACCAATCACACTCGCTCCTATATGTGGTGTTCATCTAGTTCCATCACCAATGACTGCATTCGTCTTCGGTTGTTCCAATGCATGCTCATTGGAGATGCTGCAAAATGGTATGTAGACTAGCCCACCGCCTCTCATTCCATTTTCATGGCGCTTGCTAAAGCTTTCCTTTCATATTTTCAGTTATCACTCCGACGGACAATGGTATGGAGCTCTTAACCACATTCTGTTAGTCCTCTGCCACTCGTATTTCTGATCATGTTCAGGAATGGCATAGAAAGAGGAGCACATGCCGTGTCCCGCCCTTCGAAGACCGCATCTACCTTGATTGGTTTCGTAGGAGCCTTTTATCGCCCATTGCCAAATATGCCGTGTCTAATTTTCCTCTGAGAGAGGAAGAATCTCTCTAAACCACTCTGAGATATGACTTGATTTATACACAATCCAGTTATGTCTATACCATCATTCTAAACCTCCCCCATCCTGGAGGTGTCAATGCACCGAGGGAATATCACACTCCAGATGGTATCATTGGAGCCATTTAACATCCTTCACCATATACTCAGCAAAGTCAAGGCTATCTGCATGGGGGCACCAATTCTTCCAACACTTATGCCCCTCCTGATAGCAAAATGTTTTTAGGACCAACCAATGCTCAAGCTGTCTACAAAATCATTGCCCGTCCACCATCTTATCCCTATGCATAACCAAGTGCTCCAGCCCCTCAAGCATTAGCGTCACAGCCTCCCATGCATCCTCAGCCCCAGTAGCCACTGCCCCCTTAAGGTTAAGTGTTTGTGTAGCAGAGTGCGACCAATCCCCCAAATTTGAAGAAAAATAATAAGGGAAAAGGTAACAAGGGTAACTAGGGTAATCAAGGTAATAAACCTAGTGAACCACAGGGGAACCATCCTAACACCAACAAATAAGAATAGGGTTGCCAACCCAAGAGAACAAGGCTATTCATACGAACAAGCCTTGTGCATGTTGTGGTGTACGTGGCCATTACATGCATGAGTGTCCTCTCTTACCCAAATACGCCAAATGTGGGAAGCTCAAGCAACTTCTAGAGGTCAATCACCCATCCAACAATTACCTCAAAATCTTGCGCCATCTCAACCGACAATGCTTATGAATCCTTTCCCCCAGCAAGGATTTGTCACTGCTCAACCTCAGCAAGGTCAAGCAGCCCATCCCCCCCAACCTTATGGTCTTGGTGACTACCAGATCCTCATGATGAATTCTTATGAGATCCATCCCTTTGATATCCACCCGCAAAATCAGTCGCATCAATATGACAAGCCATCGACGTCAGCCGCCACTATGTCCAAAACCAAAACATCTATTAAGTCTCTTACGAAACTAAATGTTCTGTTGTAGATCCATCAGCCTAAAGTTGAGTGAATTCTTAAGATCCCCAAGGGACCATTACGCCATAACACAACTTCTAACCGAGCTGCCCATACATACAGTATAATAGACGACTTGGCACAATCACCTACATCTATGTCGACATTGGAAGTACTCCAGTCATGCCCATCTCAAAAGAAAACTCTACTAAATTCTTTCGACACTATAGATCCTTTTGACGATCATTTGATTGTCTTCCCAATTGATACATCAGAGCATTGCCCATTACCTTCATCTGTTTCTTTCTAGATACTAGTACGAGTCCGTAATTCCACCATCTCTTGATGCATTATTGAAGAAGGTGCATCCACCTGTGTGATGTCTGCTTCCATTTGGAAACAAATTAATCCACCTGAACTATCCTCATCCACCATCACTTTGCGTTCTTGGGATTGTCACTCTTTCGAGCCTCTCGGCATGTATCACAATTGTCTAGTGACTCTTGTGGGAAAAACTATTCATGTAGACATCGAGGTTATTGATGCCCCTTTAGATTACAATATTCTCTTGGGTCGTAGTTACACATATGCCATGTCAGCCATCGCATCTACAGTTTTCCACAAGATGTGCTTCCCCCATGAAGGGAATATTGTCACCATCGATCAATTGACATCCTACGAGCCGACATCTGTGGCCTCCCCTGATTCCATTATCTCGTCGATGTCTGATAAGAAGTTTGCCACTCCTCCCACCGATGTTTCACTTGAATTATACAAATATTTCTCATTGTTGGGTGCTTTCCTTGGTCCTCCCCCTCTCATCTCAGAGCCTAGCTCTTTGAGTGTTTGCATGTTATAAGCATCATGGGATGCTCGCAAGCAGTCTGGTACATCTGAACAACAATCCACTCCTTAGCACCCTGTTGCTCCCACCTCCGTCGAGCCATATGGATCCTCCCCCCAAGATCTCCTCTGTTTGTGGGTGCGTCTCCAATGTTCCCACTAGGAACAGTTCCTCCAGGTCTCAACCATCTAAGATTTGTTCCACTAAGACATTACCCTGTAGGCTAGATACCTTTCTTGTTTCCTCCTCTAGGAATGTTTTTTGTCCCTATCATGGCTTCGTTGGTCCTCCTTAACATGACTTTTGGGATCCCATTCTAGTACATTGATCCCCCCTAAAAGCACCCTGCCTGGTTAGCTAAGACCATATCATGCTTTGACCCTGGTTCAACTGGTCCCTTCGGCCCTTGCCGATGCTCCAGTTCCACCGAAACCTCAACAGGAACCCACTCCTATTGCGAAAGCATCCAGAAAAGGGGAAAAGAAAAGAGGAGAGAACCTAAGGACAAGGCTCCCCAAGCTCCTCCAACCCCCAAAGCCCAAAAGACATCACCTCTGTGCACTTTGTGTAAAGTTGTTGGGCATGCCACCGATAACAATCCTGAGCTTCCTCATCTCAAACCTTTGGTTAATGAAACTTTCCATGAGTCAAATATTCCTGAGGTCTAAATTACCTTACCAGGTTCAACTAAGAAACTTAGAATGTTATGAACAAATCACCCTTGTGCCTTGTGCGATCATCATGGTCATTATTCCCATTATTTCCCTTGTCTCAACAAATTTCACGATTTCCTAGAGGCGCTTCGCGAATATGATACCAGTCGTAGTGGATCACCTACTCCTCCACTCGTGGATTTTGGTACCAATAGTGCACCAGAACAAGGGGAATCTGGTCCCATCATCGTGATCCCTCCCCCCAATGTTGAGATGATGGACTCCACGAGCAATATCCTTTACCTGTCATCATTCTTGAGTTCCTCGTAGGCAAACCTTCCTAAGGTTTCTGCACGTGCTTCTATCGAACCTCTTTTGGTAGAATCCCATGTCTCAACATCGATAAATTTTCTATCTACTATCTCGTCATCTACCATTTTAGATGATGCATATGTGAACCTTCTTTCTCAGGATGATGCACCAGGTACTCCCATAGCATCATGTAGTCAATCTTCCTCCCATCCCCCCATCTTCCCTTCTAATGAGGATACCATGGAATCCATGACTACTCTTGATTATCCTTGGGACGATATGCACCATCGTGCATACTTCCTTCCATATTTGGAGTCCACCCCTCAAAATACATCCAGTACACTCATAGCAGACTGGGGAGCACATAGGACCCTACATCTTCTTATCATCATTTGGAGGATCTCGTGCCAATTCTGGCCGAGATTCTTGAATCCATTTTTCGAGCACTCGGAACATAATGATGCTCCACAAACTCCTCCTGCTAGGGGGCATCATTCCCACCTTTGCATACCAGATCAATCCCGTTCATCACATATGTTTGCAGGTAATATTGGGTGTGGAGCCTGATTATCTTCTATATTCAAAGGTTTCAGCCAGATGTATACCCCAGGAAGATTATACACACTGAAGCTAAAAATAGATGTAAAATTGCCTTGTAAAAGTATAGTAATTTCTAGTCAATCTGGGCTGTTCATTAGGTGGATGATCTATGGTAGAAGTTATGTTTAATTTAGGGGTTTTTTCCCTAGAAGGCAACCCATAACTATATATGAGGGAATTGTATTACGTCTATGTAGATCTGTATTCTGAGTGAGGAAGAGACAGGAGATTGAGAGTGAAGAGGGTGTTACAGCGGAATTGCTGTAGGTTGTATCTCTTTAGTTTGTTGGACAATATAAAAAGAAGGACTGGTTGTTTCTCCGTGGACATAGCCCAAACTGGGTGAACCATGTATATCTGTGTCTCTCTTGTTTATGCATTTTCTTTGTTTATATTTATGCAATATTTTATGTGTTCCATTTCTCTATAATATATAATTTTCTAACAACTAGTATTAGATCCGAAGGTCTATTTAGCTGATAAACTCGCAGGAGAGAAGGATTCCTAGTTCGAGTGGGAGCAATGGCAGAAGATGGTAGGTTTAGGGTCGAAAAATTCAACGACCAAAACTACCAGTTGTGGAAGATGTAGATGGAAGATTATCTATATCAGAGAGATTTGTACCTACCATTGAGCGAAAAGACAAAGAAGCCAACGAGTATGACAAACATAGAATGGAATATTCACGACAGAAAGGCACATGGAACAATACGATTGTGCCTAGCGGCATCGGTAGCGTTTAATATTTCAAAGGAAAAGACAACAGAGGGTTTAATTTCAAAATTGGCCAAACTATATGAAAAACCCTCGGCCTCAAATAAGGTATTTATTAGGAAGCGTTTATTTAATATGAAGATGCCAAAAGGTGGATCTGTTGCTGATCATTTAAATGATTTTAATACAGTTACAAGTCAGTTAAGTTCTGTAGGGGTAAATTTTGATGATGAAGTTAGGGCTCTATTATTTCTGTGCTCATTGCCAGAAAGTTGGAATGGTTTAGTTATGGCCATTAGTAACTCTGTCTCTGGATCTAGTACTTTAAAATTTGATGATGTTGTCAGTGCAATCCTTAGCGAGGAAATGTGACAGAAAAGCTCTGGTGAGACATCAGGTAATTCTTTGACTGTAGAGACCAGGGGAAGAAAAATGGAAAGAGGAAAGAGCCCAAGATATCACAATAAGTCAAGAAAAGGAAGATACAAGTCCAGATTAGGGATAGTGTGCTGGAAATGCGGGAAGAAAGGACACTTGAAGAAATACTGCAAGTCTTGGAAGAGAAAAGAAGGAGACGCGCAACACGAAAACAATCTTGAAGCAAAACAGGTGATGTGTTGCAAGATGCTTTGATTCTTTCATTAGAAAATATTATTGATGCCTGGGTGGTAGATTCAGGGGCCTCATTGCATGCCACACCTAATAGGAAACGTTTTCATGATTATGTTCAAGGAGATTTTGGACAGGTACAATTGGGTGATGATAAACCCTATAAATTCATTGGAATGGGTACAGTTTTCATAAAAAAACAAAATGGAAATCAATGGCTATTGAAGGAGGTAAGGCATGTTCCAGATTTGAAGAAAAATTTGATTTCAATAGGGTAGTTGGGAGGTAAAGGTTGTGTAACTACTTTCACAGATAAAACCTGGAAGGTCATTAAAGGATCCCTAGTAATAACGAAAGGAGGAAATGTTGGTACATTGTATTTATGCAATGGTATTTCTAATTCTGTTAATGATTTAACCTCTACAGGAGAAGATACAACATTGTGGCATCATAGGCTCGGGAACATGAGTGAGAAGGGGATGCAGATTCTTCACTCAAGAAATTTGTTGCTAGGTTTGAAGCATGTTGATTTAAAATTCTATGAGAATTGTGTTTATGGAAAATAGAAGAGAGTCAGATTCCTTAGAGTTGGGAAAGAAAAGAAGAGTAAAAAATTAGATCTTGTGCATACTGATGTATGGGGACCTGCTTAGGTATCATCTCTTGGTGGCTCTCATTATTATGTTACTTTTATTGATGATGCAACTAGAAAAACTTGGATTTATTGTATTTGAAATAAATCTGATGTATTTGATATTTTCAAGAAATGGAAATATTTGGTTGAAAATGAGACAGGAAAAAGGTTGAAGTGTCTCAAATCAGACAATGGAGCTGAATATTGCAGCAAAGAGTATGATAGGTACTATTCTGAGAATGGAATTAGCAAAGAGAAGACAGTTCCAGGAACACCATAAGAAAATGGTGTGTCAGAAAGGATGAACAGGACAATCATGAAGCGTGCAAGGTGCATGAGATTGCATGCAAGATTGCCTTTACAATTTTGGGCAAATGCTGTAGATACTGATATTTATCTAATAAACAGAGGGCCTTCAAGTTCCTTGGATGGTGGTATTCTTGAGGAAGCATGGATAGGTAAAAAGGTAAACTACTCTTTTTTAAAGACTTTTGGTTGTGAAGAATTTTTCCACATTAATAAATAAAATAGAACAAAGCTTGAGGCAAAATCAAAGAAATGTACCTTTATTGGATATGGTGTTAATGATTTTGGTTATCGCTTTTATGATTATGAGAAACATAAAATCATTAGGAGCAGATATGTCATATTCAACGGAAAGGTTTTGTATAAGGATCAACATCAGCAAAAGAAACAGGAAAAAGAAAATAGAGAATACACAGTGCTTGACGAGATCACAAACAAAGTGATGGTGCCTGAAAATCATAATGATCAACAACTAGAACAACAACCACAATAGCAACAAGCACTTCAAACACCTAAAAGTGGTGTTAGAAGATCTACCAAGATAAGTAGACCCCCTGAACGATACTCTCCTTCATTATATTATGTATTGTTGACTGATTCTGGTGAACAAAATGTTATGAAGAAGCAGTGCAAGTAGAAACCAGGAAGAAGTGGGAGTAAGCCATGAAAGAAGAGATGGACTCCTTAGCACATAACCAAACTTGGGACTTAGTCAGGTTGCCTGCACGTAAAACAACATTGCGGAATAAATGGGTTTACAAGTTGAAGGAAGAAGATGGAGGAAAACAGAGGTACAAAGCTAGACTTGTGGTGAAGGGGTTTGCATAGAAGAAAGGTATTGATTTTGATGAAATATTTTCTCCTATTGTTAAAATGACTTCAATCAGAACTATTTTAAGTCTAGTAGCAGTTGAATATTTTCATCTTGAGCAGTTAGACATAAAGACAACCTTTATCCATGGGGATTTGGAGGAAGAGACATATATGCAACAACCACAAGGATATGAGGTAAAAGGGAAGGAGAAACTAGTGTGTAGGTTGAAGAAGAGCTTGTTGGCTTAAAACAGGCTCTAAGGCAGTGGTATCTAAAATTTGATAGGTTTATGTCTGAATAAGGTTATACTAGATGTCACTCTGATAATTTTGTTTACCTCAAAAAGGAAAATGATGGCAACTTTATTATATTGTTATTGTATGTAGATGACATGCTTGTTGCAGGTTCTAACATGCAGGAAATAAATGTGCTCAAAAGAAAATTGGAAAATTCATTTGCAATGAAGGATTTGGGTGCTGAAAAACAAATCCTTGGTATGAGAATAACTAGAGACAGGAAGAATAACAAATTAACATTGTCTCAAAGTGAGTACATAGAAAAGGTGTTGAAAAGGTTTAATATGTAGAATGCAAAACCAGTTAATATACCTTTGGCTAGCCATTTCAAATTAAGTAAGGAGGCGTGTCCCAAGACTCAGGAAGAAATGGCTCATATGTCTAAAGTTCCATATGCATCAGCAGTTGGAAGCTTAATGTATGCAATGGTCTGCACAAGGCCTAATATTGCACATGTAGTGGGAGTTGTAAGCAGGTACATGAACAATCCACGAAAAGAACATTGGATGGTGGTGAAGTGGACTCTCAGGTATTTGAGAGGTACCACAAATCAAGCATTATGCTTTGGTGGTTCAAACATTGCTCTACAGGGATATGTTAATGCAGATATGACAGGTGACAGAGATAACAGGAGGAGCACTACAGGATATGTGTTTATTGTAGGTGGAACAACTGTCAGTTGGGTTTCAAAAATCCAAAGTGTTGTTGCACTTTCAAGAATAGAAGCAGAGTATGTTGTTGCTATAGAGGCTAGTACATAAATGATTTTGTTACAAAGGTTTCTAGATGAATTGGGTAAGAAGCAGGAGTTGGGCGGGTTATACAGTGACAGCTAGAGTACCATACATCTTGCAAAGAACTCTGCATTTCATTCCAAGACTAAACATATAAAGCTCAAGTACTATTTCATATGGTCAGCATTGGAGGATGGAAAGTTGAAGTTGGAAAAGATACACACTAGCCAGAATCCTGCAAATATGCTAACAAAAGTTGTAACCAGGGAGAAACTGAGAATCTTCTCAGTTTCAATTAGTTTTCAAGTATGATGAAGAAGATGAGAAACAACCAGGTCCAAAGTGGAGTCGTTGTCTAGCAAATGAAGCAGCGGTGGAGTTGCTATAATCAGTCTCCAAGTGGGAGATTTTTGGGTGTGGAGCCTGATTATCTTCTGTATTCAAAGGTTTCAGCCAGATGTATACCCCAGGAAGGTTGTACACCCCGAAGCTAAAAACAGATATAAAATTGCCTTGTAAAAGTATAGTAATTTCTAGTCAATCTGGGTCGTTCATTAGGCGGATGATCTGACGGTAGAAGTTATGTTTAATTTAGGGTTTTTTGCCCTAGAAGGCAACCCCTCGCTATATATGAGGGAATTGTATTACATCTTTGTAGATCTGCATTCTGAGTGAGGAAGAGAGAGGAGATTGAGAGTGAAAGGGGTGTTACAGCGGATCTACTGTAGGTTGTATCTCTTCGGTTTGCTGGGTAATATAAAAAGAAGGACTGGTTGTTTCTCTGTGGACGTAGCCCAAACTGGGTGAACCATGTATATCTGTGTCTCTCTTGTTTTATGCATTTTCTTGTTTATATTTCTACAATATTTTATGTATTCCATTGCTTTGTAATATATAATTTTCTAACACGTACTTCCTTCCATATTTGGAGTCCACCCCTCAAAATACATCCAGTACACTCATAGCATATTGGGGAGCACATAGGCCCCTACATCTCCTTATCATCATTTGGAGGATGTCGTACCAATTCTGGCCGAGATTCTTGAATCCATTTTTCGAGCACTCGGAACATAATGACGCTCCACAAACTCCTCTTGCTAGGGGGCATCATTCCCGCCTTTGCACACCAGATCAGTCCCCTCCATCACATATGTTTGTGGGTAGTATCTCATGCTTGGGGGCATGATGGTTTTTTCCCTAGCCATATTCTTAATTGATTAACATAAGTCTCGGCTAAATCACCACCGGTTCTAGGTGGTTGATTAGCCTCCCATTCCTTGGATAGTTTGTCATACCGGCCTCTACGGCGAGCCATATTCTCATCGCATATCGTAGACATTTGATACCATATCTTCAAATATTCTAATATATGTCCAGGTAGTCCCCATTTTTGACTTAGTGGGTGAGGATGATTCTAGACCTCCTCTAGTAGTTCATTGTTGTTTTCCTCTTCCCTTAATTCTTCACCAGGAACCATCGTTCCAAGAAGCATTAAGACCATCTTTAGACAAGTAAGGCCACTTGACTAAAAGTCACAGATCCTAATTCTGATGGTCAGTTTGTCCGCTACAATATCCACAAGATTTATGGCCTCTTCCTCCTCTCCAAATTCACCATAGATCACTTAGCAAATGAATTCAAATTGGAGGGAAAACGTCCTTTTATAGAAAAACCCATAGTTTTTTTGTCACCCATTGCAACCAAATCGTAGCTCAGTTTGATGAACCATCAACACCATTGGAAATCTCTCATTGAGTATTATAATGGGTCTTTCTCATTTTTTTATGATTTGACACTTCACCAGGAAGTCATTTTTCCAAGAAGGGTCACTTCGTCACCTCTCAAAATTGAATTTCTTCATAAAGCAACACTTGTACTTTGAGTTCCACCTCCTCTTAATACTTTTCGTCTCACATGTTAATTTTCATCATGAGTAACCATCATGTGCTCATGTCTTCATGGTCCCCACCAGGCCTATTTTGTGTGGCAGTGTCATCAAGTCACCCTTGTTCAGAGTATCTGTAATGAATCACCTTTGCATCCATGGAGTCTGTTTCACATCCCATTATATCATGTCACAGTATTCCATCCATATTTTCATACCATTCATCTTGTGTTGCCCATTTTTTCCTCTAGTCATATTGTCCCCCATCCCCTCCAACACCATGTAAGACCAATTTTACCATAGTAAAATTGCTTTCACTGCAATAAATTACTTAATAAACCACACTTGTTATGTAATTTATAATTAAACCCATGAAGAATAATTAAATAAATCACTAGTTATTTAATTATCTTCTAGCAATAATGAACTAAACCACTATTTAACTAATATTCCTTGTCATATTTGACCCAATTATGAAAAATAAACAGATAAATTATTAATTATCTTATTTTTCGCTAAGAATAATTAATTTATCACTAATTAATTATTATTCCTTCTCAAGTTTGACTAAATCTTATAGGAATAATTAAATAAATCATTATTTTTTTATCATTCCTTAACCATATTTCTTGAGATGATAAATAAATTATTTATTATTTCTAAAGAAAAGTTTAAATACTTTTTCCCTCCTAACGAAATATAGTAAATTATTCCAAGTGGTTATTTCTAGAATGGGGTTAATAATATTTTATTATTGCTCATTATTTGAGGACAACCTAATATTTTGTTATAAATAGGAGGGTTTTCCATTCATTATTCACTTTTGATTATTTTCATTGTTGCACTCACTGTTGCAACTCTGATTATTATCATGTCGCACGAGCTCAAAAATTTTGTTTGGTGGGTTTATACATTATAGAAGAGAGACACTCTATCAAAAAGCTGAAGACATTTGAGGATAGCCAAGAACCCATCCCATAGAGGGGGACTGGTAACATTTATTTGTTTCCTTCACAGGTGTTGTTTAATAAAATATATTCTTTATATATCTGGTTTCCATTGGATTGTTAGAGTTACCCACATTTATTACTATTTCATTTTGATGTTTAACTATGATTGTGGCATAAATGAGGGTTTTGGCATGTTTTCTTTCTATAATTTGTTGTAGATCTACAATGTTTAGCAGTCATTTATATTGTTAAGACTGTTTGTCATCCACAGTCTTAGGTGATTTCTTTTCATACATCTTTGAGAAAAAACATTATAACAAGGGGTGCAAAATGATTTCCCTGTTGTTGATCTGGGCGGGGAAATGATCATTGTTGAAAATAATATGCTCAATAACGCTTGGCGACAATAAATTTTTTTCGTTTTGTGACTTTGGAATAAAATCATTTCATAAATTTATTACATATAATTAATCACCCTTAAAAAAACGATTAACTTCTAATTAAAGCATAATTAATTTATTGAATAGGCACATTTGATCTAGCGTCCATTTTATTTTTCCTAATTCTATCCTAACCCTACTCTAGTATATATTTTGTATTTGGCAAAATTTTGAGCATATTTGGTTAATTTTTCTTCCTATTATATCTTATCTAATTCATGTTCAACCAAGATTAAACAATTTGGTGAATTTATTCTTTAATCTAGAGACAAAAATTTAAATGATTTGATCATAGTTAATTTGTATGATTCAGACGAGAATATTAGGTTGTGGCATTTAAACAAATTGCACACAAAAACCCTAATTTATTTCTAATGCAAATATTATCCTTTTCTAGTGGAATTTAAATTTTCTCACACATACAATTGTTTTTTGCTTTTCATGGGGTTTCTTTTCATCATTTTATATTGCATTTTCATTCTTTCAATTAATTTTTTTTTATCCCCTTTTTGTAAAAAAGACTGATTTATCAAAACCAAATATGTTACAACATCAGCTCCAAATTGGGACTACTTCCTCCTGCAAGATGCATAAAACTTGTAGATCCATGTGTCTTCTCCTCGGGCTAATCAGGTCTCTGTTGAAAACAATTACACATTTCATGTAAAATAAAACAATCCGGTGATGTACAAATTATTAATGTATGAAGGAATCTCAATATTGGATATAATACTTCAAATATTTGTCATTGATAGGCAATGAGGAATATTCTCCTTCCAAGTTCTACAAGATAAAAGTATTGTTCCCTTTAACTTCTACAATGCTAAAAGGCCCAAACTAGAGATTATCAAACTTTCCATGTTTTCCTTTAACTTCCCTTCTTGTGTCCCATCTTAGTATTGAATATCCTTCTTTAAAATCTCTTTCTCTATCTTTTCTATCAAACATACTTTTCATTTTGTTATGATATTTCCAAAGCTTATAATGAACTTCATCTCTATTTTCATTAAGTTCTATAATATGATTTATTCTTCTGGAAAAATCATCAGGTTCTTCATTTACTTCTTGTAAAATCCTTATAATAGGAAAAGCTAGATGTGTAGGAAATATGGCTTCCTTAACATAAACAAGCTAAAAAGGAGATTTACCTGTTGACCTCTTTGGAAAGATTATGTTTTCCCAAACTAGATATATGAGATGGTTGTCTCAACTCCTTTTGTGGTCCTCTAGTGTTTTCTTAATAAAATTACTAGGCTCTTGTTTGAGGATTCTTCCAGTCCATTTCCATGTGGATAGTAAGGGGTAGAATGATGCAACAAGATTTGCATTTCTGACAAAATTCAATCATCTTGACACCACTGAATGCTGCTATATTGTTTGTAACTATTTTTGGGGGCATCTAAACCTAGATAGTATATTCTATTCAATAGATTTAATAACTACAGTATCAGTTTCATTTCTAACTGGAATGGCCTATACCCATTTGGTAAAATAATTTGTGGCAGTTAATATCCATCTATGTTGGTTTCTTGACAGTGTTGAATTTCCCCAATGAAATCAAATCCCCATTGTAGGAAAGGTGCTTGAACTAATATTGGAACTAGGGGAGCTGTTGCTAATCTCTACTTTCCAGCAAACATTTGGCATTGGGTACAACTTATAACCTTTGCTCCTACTTGTGCAAAAAATGTGGGTCAATAAAATCCCGCTCTTAAAATCTTATATGATGTAGCTCTCCAAGCATAGTGTCCTCCAAAAATACCTGCATGAAATTGATCAATAATTCCTTCTGTCTCACTTTCTATCAAGAAAAGTAAAAGGATGTTGAGGGGGTCCTTCCAATGTAGATTTTCATTGATAATACAATATTTTATGGCCTTCAACTTCAGTGTTTTACATTGATTCTTTGTAAATTCAGATGGCCACTCAAAATATCTAAGAAAAATCACAATATCAATGTACCATATAGATACCAAAAATTTCTCATCAATATGAATCAGAGTTGATTAGATTGAAGATGAAGGTTCTTGTGGATTCTTCTTTGCTGAAGTCTGAGAAGGTTCTTGTGGATTCTTCTCTGCTGCAATCTGAGAAGGGTCCTTGTGGATTCTTCTCTGCTGAAATTTCAAAACAGAATTTATTTCCAAGACTTGACAATTGGACTGAGCTAAGATTTTAGCCAAGCCTTGACCCTTTACTAACTTTATAGTTTTTATGATGAGATAAAATTCCAATATCTTAGTAATCCATCTTCCTCTTCTTCCATCAGTATTAGGTTGTGTTAACACGATTTTAACAACACTATTGGGAACATAGGTAATAACGGAAGAGTGAAGGACATAGACTCTAAAAGGTTTTAGAGTTTGGACTAAGGAATAGGCCTATTTTTCAATGATATCATATTTAAGTTCAACAACTCTCATGAATTTACTGAAAAAGGCAATAGGTTGGCCATCTCCATCCCCATTCTTTTGCAAAAGAACAACAACTAAGGTAGTTTCAGAGGAAAATGAAAATATGTTGAAGGGTTCAAAGTAGTTTGGATTGGTGAGTATGGGGGCTTCTAAAATGCCCTTTTTAATTTGGTAAAAATCATATCTTGTTGGAATGGTCCATTTAAATTCATGATTCTTCCTTAACATTTCAGTCATATCCTTAACTATTTAAGCATAATTAGGTATAAATCTCCTTGAAAAAATATTTTCCAGGAAAATCATGAATTTCCTTCTTATTCCTTGGTAATGAAAGTGATTGTATAACTGAAACTCTTTTAGGATCAATGATTACTCCTTCCTTAGAAATAATATGGACAAGCAATTTTCCTTATTTGATTGCAAACAAAGATTTTTTGGGATTAAGAGAAGTCCCAAACTTTCTACACCTATAAAAAACTTTACCCAAGTGATTTAATTTTTTTTATCATAATTAGAAAAAACTATCAAATCATCAAGATAAATGACAACAAATTTATTTTTCGTACCCACAAATGCTAAATCCATGGCTCTTTGAAAGGTATCTCCAACGTTGGTTAATCCAAAAGGCATCCTTGCATACATAAATGTACCCCAAGGAGTTGTGAATGTTGTCTTTTCTCTATCTTCTAGGTTCACCATGATCTTATTGTATCCAGAAAAACCATCTAACATAGAAATTGTATTAGCACCCAAAACCTTTTGAAGAAACTGGTCCATCTTGGGTAATGGATAATTATCTTTCAAAGATGATTTATTGAAGTTCCTGAAATCTACACATAATCTGATTTCACCATTTTTCTTTCTTACTGGAACTAAAATAGCAACCCAATCAGAATATCTCAATGGAACTATAATCTTAACATCAAGTAACTTCTTAAGCTCATTTTCAAAGGTAGGAAGAAGGACATGATTAATTCTCCTTAAGTTTTGCTTAAAAGGTTTAGCTTCTAGTTTCAAAGGAATTTTATGCTCAATGAAAGTTGTATCATATGTTTTCAACTCACTATAAGACCAAGCAAAAACATCTTTATAATATTTAAGGAGAGCTAAGTATTTATCATTCACATCCATTGGCAAAGATGCAGAGATTTAATATTTCTAATTTCTTCTAAGGTTCCAATATTACATTCTTCTATATCTTCTTCAGGTGAATTTGAAAATGGATTTTTAGGAACATCATTATGGTCAAACAACTTTTGAAGAGGGACGAAGCACTTAGGAATGAAATTTTTAGATAACTGAATAATACTATGATTACCAATTCTTGAGTCAAATTGAGAAGTTTTACTTTCCTTATTCGACTCATTGTTATCCAGTTGTTCTTCTTCAATATGCAAGGCTAGAGATTCATCAATTACTTTCAAAAAGGATTTCAAGTGCTCATCATCATCAAATATTTCCCAATGTTTAAGATTGTAAAGAATTGATGGTCTATACTTAACTTTAATTTGATATTGGACAAGCATTTGATCAGGAATTTTAGAAGAAATAGCTGAAACAAATGAAGAATCTGCATGAATATTTTCATCCCTTGGAATAACAGTGATGTATAAATTAACCATTGAATCCCATACCTCGTTTCTATAAGATCCAATTCTAGGATGCTTTGTTTGGCAAAGATTCCTTACTTGTTTGACAATGAGTTCTGAGTCACTGAATACGCTTAGATTTTCCACTTTAAGGCTTTTGGCTAATTCCAATCCTAGAAGGAAGGCTTCATACTCTGCTACATTATTTGTCAGATCAAATTCAAGCTTATAGGATTGAGTTATATTCTCTTTGTTTGGTGAAAATAGTACAATATCAGCTCCAACTCCTTCTGTTAGGATATTCCGACGCATAGGAAATAATTAAGTACAACTTGGTCTAGTGTATAGTTAGGTAAAGTGTGTTTTTTTAGTATTTACTTTTTGTAACTTACAATCCAATGGCCATGATATGTTCTAGACATGAAGTGATCAGATGGTTCATTCTCTCCTTGGTATTATAGACACTTGATTCGTGGCTTAACACCCGATTGGTCCATGATCTCTATTTAAAGAGCATGGAGGGTCATTTGGTAGTGTTCATGAGAGAAGCTTATGTAAATTTTCTTTCTTTTACATTAATAAATTTCCTGAAGTGGCTGCATTGGCTCAGGTCATGGACTGTTTCCCTCTTTTGAGAGTTTTAACCATGTCAAGAATACTAGTGTACTGATCTGTGATTTGTTTGTGAGCAATGTCCTTTGGTGTTCTACCTAAGGAACTTACCCTGTAAATTCCTACATGGTATTGGAGCTATTCGAGGGCCGCATCCATTGGTGATCCAAATCGGAAGTCGGTACAACTACATCCAACTGTCATTTACTACATTTACTATTTTATGACTGCTTTCAGTCTGAGTTGTGTTAGGAGCATCTGCTCCAGTGAGGAACCCCTTTTTTTCATGTGAGAAGGTTTCTATTAGCCCTAGCTACATCATTTTTAAGATCTGGAGGTATACAATCTTTATTTGCAGTTTTAGTTATTTATCTCTCTATTTATTTCAGTTTATTTATCTCTTTATTGTTTATTATCGGATCTATTCCTTTCATTTCTGTGTATGCTCTTTGCCTCGCGTCTCTATGCGATATCAGAAAAAAATAGAAAGAAAGGATTTTTATCATGCATATGCTCTTTTCCGTTGCGGCTTAGTGTGATCTTGGAAAACCAGAAACATTCAGGAAAATATATAGTTTCTGGGAAAATCTAACTTTAAGCTGTAAGACTTGGATTTCTTTTGTGTGTTCATTTTGGTTTGTGTGGTTTATTTTTTTTTTTTTTGTAGGAAAAAATGGGGTTTTGAATTAAGCACACACTCCAAAGCTTCAGTGAAAAAAAAAATGTAATATCCCTCCCCTTAATAATAAATAATAAAAATAATAAATAATACAAAAATAATAATTAATAATATAAAGAATAAATAATAATAAATAAATCACTTAATAACAAATAATAAAAATAATAAATCATAAATGTTAAATAATAAATGATATTAAAAATAAAAATAGTAATAACTATACTAAAGCTCTAAATAAGAATAAATAGAAGTAAAACAAGAAAACTATCAAAAAGAAGAAAATAAAACAAGAAAGCTAAAAATCAAAAGAAAAGTAAAGAAATAAAACAAGAAAGCTAAAAAATCAAAAGAAAGTTGCATGTAGACACATGGAGTGTGTGCATGTGGTTCCCCTTCCAATGTTTGTTCTATTTAATAGATGGTGAGGAAGATGAGAGACATTCCTGCATTCCATCTTTCCGAGATTCTGTCTTTCATTCTCTTGGGAGAATAGTGTTCTAAAACATAGGAGTCACTAGCAGTAGTACGTTGATTGAGGGCTCGGGGGTGGCCAGTTGTAGCAAATCTTTGCACAATTGAGCCTACGGTTGGGTGGAGAGTTGTCCCCAAAACCTTGTTGCAATAAGTCTACTTCTACCACAGGTAAGCACTATTCATAGTTGAATTTAGTTTTATTAATTACATGTTTACTGGGCTAGGTAAGTGCCACTCTCATTTAAATTTAATGTTAAATTAGATATTTATTTTTGGACTGTTACATATGGTATCAGAGCTTAGGTTCAACCCTTAGGGCCTATGGGCATCTTAGAAAAAAATTTATTTGTTGGGATTTTTAACTTGACTTGTTGTTGAAAGTTATAGGATGCTTACTTTCCTACGAGTAATTTCCACGGCAACTGAACTTTGGAATCGAGGTTTCTAGATTTCCGCATTTTGATTTGTTTTCAATAATTTATTAGCCATTTTTTACAATTGTTTGCGGGCTCTACAACAACATAAACTGAGTGGTGTGTGTATTATGATAGGCATCAGATAAAACTCATTTATCATAAATTTATTTATATTGTGGTTCTGAAAGATAATTTGTTTCTGCAATCATTTTGCCCGATTTTTTTTAGTTTGGTTATTTAATTTTGGTAATCGACATGCACTTCCCACATCTGTAAACTCCATTATTGACATTCGGATAGATAATGTCGTTCCACCTTTGTATTTGGTCTCTCAAAAAAAAGGGGGGCGAGAGATCAAATTGGGGATATTTGGCGACTTGATTGAAATCGGAATTCAATATACTTTCGTTATTAACAACATCATTTCTCAACTTATCCCACAGCATGGGAACCGTGGCCCGGCCATCGTAGCCAATCCCTCCTTTTACTGCGAGCGTAGACCTCCTTCAGAGTTTTGCATCCATTTGCATTATCCACCGATAAGAGCAGGTATCCGACAGTGGAGGAATTGGAGCGGGAATTCGAATTTCATTTTGGTTATTATTGTTATGCTTTCTAATGAAGCTGGTACTCCAATTTTTCTTCTGGTTATGATTGAGAATGACGAACATTGGCATTGGCAATGGGAATAGAAGTGAAGGAGGAGCCATTCAAATCTAGATGAAAATAGGAATTGGAATGAAGATTTGTCATTGCTTTTTCTTCAGCGTCCACTTACAATACAACCAAACCAAGAAACCAAAGACTTATTCAGTATAACTGAGGATTTTTTTTTTTTGTATGCAGTAGGAGTGGCACTGTTCAGATTTTTGTATCGGGATTCTAGGTGAGTTACGCTGAATTTACTTTTTCACTTTGCGTGGGCTTTTTGTCATTTTATTTCCTTTTTTTATGCTATTCTTCTGTGTCTGTAAGGATGGCGTCAGTATATGTCCCGTGAGGCAGTGGCCTCAAGCTTCGTGAAATAATCAGATCGGTATCCGGGTAAAAGCATGTTAATGTGTATCACTTTTTCCCTTCTTGTCGCAAAGAAGTTTTATAAAAATAAATGGAGTTGGAATGTTTACTCTTAAAATTACAAAATCATCAAAACTAGGTGGTGGTAAAAGAAGACAAAACATGTCAATTTAAATTCAATTTCATGTCATATTTTTTCTAAAATTTAATATATAATTTTTATCTAATTTATTCATTTTCCTTAAAAGGTATCATTAATATTTTACATAAATTTTTAAGTAGTGACAAAACCGCGACCCCCCATTTCTCTATTGATTTATGTTTTTTAATTCCAATTTATTTAAGAGATGTGTTGTAAACATTGTAAAGATTGCTAAACAAATTTAAAAATAAAAAATAAGAATATTTTTTAATTATTATTAAAATACTAGTAAAAATGATCATATTTTCGTATATATAAAACCGCGACCCAAGAAACTACCCTTTCAAGTTTATAAAATCAATTTTTTTTAATAGAAATTTGAAAATAACATATAACAAAATGTTAAAATTATTTTTTGAAAAATTTTAAAATATATTTTATATTTTTTATAATAAATTTTTTAATTATGATTATAATAACGTATTTTATATTATTCAAAATATAATATAGAAAATTATTTGTTTAGAAATTCTACTTCTATTTTTATATATATTTTTAAAGAGTTTTAGCATTTCATTTAACTTTACATAAAGTTATTTATATTTTGTGAGTGATTAACCATAGCTTTTACCAATATTTACTATCAGTTGACTTATTTGCAAATTTAGTATTTACTTTTTATAACATTATTTATATTTTCTAAACCCAATAAATAGGTTCACTATAGCTTTTACCAAAATTTATTGTGAGTTAGCTTTGTTACAAATTTAGCATTTATTTTTTATAATTAACAAGTATGAAACTCAACTCATTTAATTGATATTTTTATATTATTTTTTTTTTTTATCTTTTTCATTTGAGTACTTTTTTGCTTTTGCCATATAATGAGACACATTAACATGCTTTTACCCATCCATGGTTAATGATCAGGAATATGCACAATTTAATCAAGTTTATCCTGCTGAATGAGAAGCTTAATGGTGTGCAAAGCTAGAGAAATCACTAATTTTAATTAAACTGTCTGCCTGTATGGGGATAACTAGAGGAGGGCTGTGGTGTTGGAGTTTGCATAATTGAAGGTTGCAGGTTGTTTAAGGGTTTGATTGTGAGTGGTTTGTAGGGTTACATCTATGGTGTTTAGTGATTAGAAACCAGGAAAACCATATATTTGATATATTTGTTGCAAGTAGAGATATCTAGGCAAATCCTTTTGTTCCTCGTATTGTTAATTATGAAGATTTCATTAAAATTTTGTAAAAATTTTCGACTGTTAAGGATCATATTTTGAAACCGCATATATCACCAAAAGTTTGTCTTGCTAGAAAATTCCATGGATCATCATTGAAATTGTTCAAAGGATGTAAACTTCTTCTTATTATTGTGCATGATAAGTAAAAACTGGTTTGGTGTTTGGAGGATAAGCCTTGCACAACCGGATATTGTGCAAGCAGGAAGGTAATTCTATTTTGAAGCTGCGGAAAAATGAGAAGGTTACTTTTAGTAAATGCTCTAGAGAATTGTTTGATTTAAGTATGTCTATAAAACAGAATTAGAATCTCTAGTCTCCACTTTAAAAAAAATAAAATAAAAAAATGACAAGGTTTATGGTTTCTGTGCCCTTGTTTTAATTTGTAGTTGAAGAGTGGACGGATCCGCAATTGAGTTTCTTTCCCACTTAAAACTTGTATGAATCAAATAGTTGTGCTTGGAATCGTGTTTATCTTACTAGGAAATCCTGTTACTTGAAATTGGATTGAAGAAATCCATTGTCTATGAGATGATTTCATGTGCATTGAAGAAGAGAAATTGATTGCCTGTAGAGAGAGTTTTAGATTGTGAGTTTGAAGTACGATTTGCTCCATACAATTGTCAGGCCAATAAACTCTCTGTTGACTTTTGAATTCATGAATCTCTTTACCCAATAAATGATCATCTCTTCCTTTTATCGTTGAAATAGACTCTACGCCGTTCAAATCTCATTTCAGGTATGGGTAATACTTTCTCTCTATCTTTTGAATAAATTATTATTTCTTTCCAAATTCTGTGCCCTGATTCCTGAAAAGTAGAATATCATTGCACTAACACAGCAGATTGAAAGAAATTTTTTTAAGGAATTACTCCGAATTTATGTTACTTTATTAATTCCTACATTGTCTTTGCAGTGCTGTAGCAATCTGTTCATCCTGCATATTGATTTTTAACTAAGTTGTCCTGATTTTTCTTGATTTAATTGATTTAGCCTTTTTATAGTGGGATTTCAATGAGGTTCTTTGTTTTTTTTTTCCTATTTGCTTTGGCTCATGATGAGTAGGATTTTTCCCTAGAGAAAGTATATAGGAAAACTTGGTGTTTTCAATTATAGGAAATTATCCAAACTCTAAAATTTTAACCGGTTGGAATTTGCAAACTCAAATTCTGCCTGAGCGAGATTACATTTTTATTCCTTCAAATTTGATTTATTAATTTTTTTAAACCAACCTATAATGTCAAATCTACAATTTGTGCACATTGTTCATATTCCAAATTAGGTGTTTAAAATGACGCTAATGAATTAGAATGTATAAAAATAGGAGTATGAGTATGAAGGTATTCCTTAAACTATACAACGACCATACGCTTGTTAGTGGCAACAATGAAAGGATGAGTATCATCATAAAATTATATTAGGATTGACTGTAGCATCAATGTTAGACATAGAACTTATGTAAATTTGATACAACTTAAAATCAATTCCAATATAACTGTGAGAAGTGGCATATAAATACTTACATTTCATCCCACTATAAATTTGAATTCTTTTCCATTAACAAACTTGCACAATAAATAAATAAAATCTTCTTTAAGAAATGATAACAACGAGTTATTGACGACTCTTATTATTTTGATTCTCCTTTGAGAACGCTGATTTATTCAATATGTAACTTTATATATATATATATATATATATATATATATATATATATATATATATAGATATATATATGGTGAACTTGAATTATAAGTTAATAAGAAATTATAATATTTTAATTATGGTTTATATATATATATATATATATATATATATATATATATATATATATATATATTTAATGCTAGGGAATTTAATAGTAGCCATATTTTCTAAACTAAGTGATTTCTTGAATGATCTGTTTTAAAATCCAATCATGCATTTTGTTATTAATCATAATATTTTGTCAAATTCCATAATGTATTATATATTTTAGTAGTGAAATTACGATATTCAATATGGTTACAAATAAGTATTATTTCAGAATTTGAATACACTTTATATGGATATGGTAAAAACAAAAAAGAAAAAAGATCAAGTTATACATAAATCTCATAAGAATCATTAATAATGAAATTGGTGAAATGTGGTTTAAGTTTGTAGTTGATGCAAGTTCTTGACTTGGTGAAGATTATTTTCTTGTCCAATTTGTGTATAATGATAGTTATGGTTGCGTCTATTTTTTTTGTATTGGTCAAAAGTTGTAAACAATTCTTTCAATATCTTTTGTTAGAGTTTGTAGGAATCCTAGTGGTTAGATCAAAAAGTTATAATAAGCAATTCATGTCATTAAGAAATTCCATATGTTAAGAAGAAGCCAAGGAATGATGACATTTTTTTTATGCTCCCTATAGCATGCACAAATTTTTTTAATAAAGGCGATAATGAAATTATGGTAACATTGGGTTATAGAAGTAATAACTGCATGAATATTTGTATGATGGGAATTGGATAACTTTGCAAGTAGATGCAAAATTGGAAGATTTAAAAGTGTCTAAATTGGAGGTTGAGAATACTTGTAATTGATGAGAATGTCAAGTGATAAACTAGGACGAAAATGATGATTAATTGTTGGAAAATGATATAGACTATGTAGACTAATATTAAACACCAAACATGAAGCCTAGGAAAAAGAATTATATAATGAAACCTTGAGAGGGACTACACATAAATTGATAAGAGAAGAGAAAATCAATTAATAGAGGATGTACTGGATTCATGATACTGAGGCTTTTGCAAAATAATTTATCAAGTTTTTACCATGGGAAATGGAAGGAGTTACCAAGCACACCAAGCATATGAAACCTTTTTGTGGATGATAGTGGCTTTGGGCTTCAAATGATTAACTAAGGATGAATATAATGAGACAGTAAGGAAAAGGTGTAAATTGATGTAAAATCCAATATTAATAATTTAAGGAATGTTGTAAGGCTAGTAATATATTGAGGAAGGAAGAAAATATGACGAGAGATTAAATTTCAAAGCTAATGAGGCTCATGATAACTGAATGAATTGTCAACTTCCTAGTTGAAAGAAGTGAAAATGAATATTGGAAAGCAATTGGTATCTTGATGAAAACATGAAAATAATAGTATTCATGAGATAACATAGATCTTAGAGGGATGTTGAATAATCTTAATTCATAGTTAGTATTCATTGTTTATATAATTAAATGAAATCAGTTCAGGATAATAATGCTTAAAGTGCATTGTTGTTCTATATTTGATAAGTATTGAGATGGTTATCATATTAATGATGTTTCATGATGTGATGGAATGAGGGTATATGTGATGCTTCTTTATTTATCTGTTATTATAACGATGTTGAATGCTCATAATGGGTATGATATTCATAGAGATCATGATGTTATGATAAGATGTATATTGACATGCGTTTCATTTATTATGTGAAGTCATGATATATATTTGATGCAAATATGTTGATGTTATAACTTATGATGGTATTTCATGAGGTGAAGCATGTGATAGTTGCATACAAATTTATGACATGCATGAGCATGCAGTTCGTTATTTTTTTGCGATTAACAATGATGAATGTTCTCATGATGACATGCAAGACTTGGCATGTGGATTATTTTCTATGATACTATGATGGTATAGCTAATGCACTGGTTGCATGTTGAGGTGTGATGATTCACAAGACTCCACAAATGGGCCAAAAGGGCTGGTTTATTCGATGATCTCATGTGAGACCATACGCATGAGAGAGAATAAGTAACTGTTGGAAATAATACTGAGAGGGGGGGTGAATCAGTATTATCACATTAATAAAACTTTTTCATTTCCATAATCAGATTCATACATGCTACTTCCACAACTTCTTATGATTAAGTTAATTGATCTTCAATGAGTGCATTAGAACATTATCAACCATATTATCAGTTAACAGATGCAGTAACATAGAATAGATCATCACACATAAGGCGCACACGTGAACACCATGATATAAGGTGGAAACCCAATGCGGGAGAAAACCACCTGCTGCAAGTCATCTCAATCTTCTTCTTAATAAGAAAATCCTTTTACAATATTTGTACTGGTGCAGTCTTATACCAATACGGGAGCTACAACCCCCTTTGCTCTTGTACTAGCTGATCCATTTACTAGTACACAGGCTACTACCTGCTACAATGCTCCAAAGATGTCCTTTAGCTCTTGTACTAGCTTAGATACTAGTACGTAGGCGCCGGCCTACAATCTTCTCTCCTCCAAGTACCACGTTTCATTAATTTTCATATTGGATACACTAAAGCACAACACATAATCTGAAAGGCCACGTCTCATCCAATTTTCATACTGGACCCAACAACAACATTGAAGCACATAATCAAACAATCTTCTGAATCACCCAATCACCAGATCCATACACATACAATGATATTATGAGAGATATCAACCAGATCTAGTACATAAAGATAAGTCATTAATCATGCTGTTATCTGAACTCAATACCAGTAACCAAACATCAGTTATGCACCCAAAACCCTGCAGAATAGTCAAAGGCAGTTAAAACAAATTTTAAGCAGGGATCGCAACTTCACTGGTATAGATCTACGGATATCTGTACTACCTCCGCACCTGCGCCTTCTGTGGTGTCGCGACCACCGCACCTGCACCTTCTGTGGCGCCTCCACACTGCGCCTTCTGTGGCGCCTCCGCACTGCGCCTTCTGTGGCGCCTCCGCACTGCGCCTTCTGTGGCGCCTCCGCACTGCACCTTCTGTGGCGCCTCTGTGGCGTCTCCGCACTGCGTCTTCTGTGGCGCCTCTGCACTGCGCCTTCTGTGGCGCCTCCGCACTGCACCTTCTATGGCGCCTATGTGGCGTCTTCGCACTGCGCCTTCTGTGGCGCCTCCGCACTGCGCCTTCTATGGCGCCTCCGCACTGCGCCTTCTGTGGCGCCTCTGTGGCGTCTCCGCACTGCGCCTTCTGTGGTGCCTCCGCACTGCGCCTTCTGTGGTGCCTCTATGGCGTCTCCGCACTGCGCCTTCTGTGGCGCCTCTGCACTGCGCCTTCTGTGGCGCCTCCGCACTGCGCCTTCTGTGGCACCTCCGCACTTCCGCAGCTGCAGCGCTCGAGAGATCACCCTTCACAGATTCGCTTTCAACTTCACTTTCATAGATCAAACTTTCAAAACAATAACCCAATATTTCAGATCTTAAGATATTCAATTGCAAGGATGAATTAGCCAAGTGATCTCATTTGCTTTATATAGGCAAGCTTCTTCCTAAAATCATGGATCAATACCATAGATAACCAATACAAGGGGCCCAAAAACATGGGGCTCAATAATACCAAGGACTAACCACCATGGACCAAAGGTAAGTTCTCCAACATATACGCGCTTTTCCTTGCATGAAAGTGTGTACCATGGTCCAAAACCATAGGTTCAAATACCAAGGACTAACTACCATGGACCAAAGGTAAGTTCTCCAACATATACGCGCTTTTCCTCATAGGTTCAAATACCAAGGACTAACTACCATGGACCAAAGGTAAGTTCTCCAACATATACGCACTTTTCCTCATAGGTTCAAATACCAAGGACTAACTACCATGGACCAAAGGTAAGTTCTCCAACATATACGCGCTTTTCCTTGCATGAAAGTGCGTGAACTTTTTCTCTTCATGAAATAAACTTTTCTCTGCATAAAAGTGCGTGAACTTTTCTCTACATGAAATAAACTTTTCTCTGCATAAAAGTGCGTGAACTTTTCTCTACATGAAATAAAATTTTCTCTGCATATAAGTGCGTGAACTTTTCTCTACACTATAATTTATTATCTGAGATGAGTGGGTTGCCATCAAGTACAACATATGTATCATAAAGCCATACCAGAATCATAATGCCAACAATCTCCCCCTTTGGACTTGATGGCAACCTCAAAATCTTCAGCTCATTCTCCCCCTTTGACATCAAGGGAAAAGGGTTATGCTCCCCCTAAGAGCATGCTCCCCCTGAATATGAATGTTGGGCTTCAGTTTTGATCTCATTTTGCTTTGATAAACTTATCTAGTTATCCATTTATCCCTCATTTTCACTTCATCCATCTCATTTTAATGAATATTTGATGTCTAATCAGGTATTTAGCTTTAATTTATCAATTTCTAAAGTTTTTATTAAAGTTTGATTTTAAGTGCAATTTTGGCAATTTCAGAAATTCCCGTAATCACTTCATGTTGGATATGGATGCAGGCCACTTCAGCACGAATGGGATGCATGAATAGGAAGCTTGGGAACTAGGACCAAGCCACCTATGCTTGGTTCCAACAGAATGAGTTTTCTTATGCCTTTTTGGAGCTAGTCAATCATGACTAGTCATCCAGAAATCCCATCTAAATAGGGCTATTTTGGGATTCCATGATATTAGTCATATTTCTTGGGATGATGGAGTTGGATTCGACTTGAATAGGTGGACTAAAGTAGATATGATTGTTAGAGTGATTTTAGATCAGTTGGTTTCATGAACTCATTATTTAAGAGCCACACTTTGATGGCTCAACACACTTGACATATGATACTATTATGCTGTAATATTTTTGGTTTGAAGACTTGAGTTGGAGACTTATGTTACTTTCATTTTGCTGATCAATACATGGATGTTTTGCTGATCTAAAGATTCTGATATCATCTTCATAAGTGTGCAAGGCAAGGGTGGAGGGCCCCCACTCCAAGCTAAGTACACTTCCAAGTTAGACTAGTTTTATTTCATTGCAAATCTGGTTGATGATAGCTTTAGTTTTTCAAAGTCTTATTTCAGATTGCATCATGGTTATGAATAGTGATTGATTTCATTTGTTAATGGTTTATTCATCATCTAATTGAGTTGGAAAACAAATGTTCAAGTTGGGCATTCTCTCTATGTAATGGTGAATTAGAATTAGTCTCTTTTATTTACATGCAAATAGTTTGTTTCCATTTAGATTTATATCTTGAGATGAATGAGTCATTATGGAAAGCTTTAAGTGTCTCTTAAGTTAAGAGCCTTTTTCATGTATGATTTATGCATCTTGAGTTTTTGATTATAATCTCTAATTCATGAAGTAATACTTGAGGTGGAAGTAGATTTCTTGAGTCAAGAACTCTTTCAATGTTTCCTCTTTTAAGCTGATTGAATCAAGAGTTTTAAGATATATTTCCTCTTAGTTTTTAATCATTTATCTTTCAAGAATTGATTATATTAGATCTTCACAAATAGTGGTTTGCCTCCAAGAATAAACAACCCGGATTGATAGTAAATAATTGTGTTAATTTAGGAACATAAATTAGCTCAACAATGAACCAGATCTGTAAAGAAGAAACATAATCCACCAAACACCATAAATGACCATGAAAGAGATAGATTGCAGCAATAATCAGACCAGCATCCAAGATTTCCTTCTGTACGTCCTCCATAATGCCAACAATGCATTATAAGCTCCCCCTGAGTACCTGTTGAAATCTCTAAATGAGCTCCCCCTTTGTATATGTCATGGTGCACCAATCTGATCATGCTCTTTCTGAGAACAACCTGAAATGTCTGCTCTGCTATATAGTGCTGTTCATGCTCAGGCTCCCCTTGACTGTAAGCAAGGTCTGCAAAAGGATGTTCTACATCACAAATGACCTTCCTAAAAGATTCAATACATACATCCATCACCCAACCAAGTGGGGATATATCAGAAAAATGAAAACCAAATACATTACATCTTCATCCCAGGCATAGTGGGGAAACCAACATAGGGCGTTACATGACCTGAAGAGATGACACTATTACATCATGAGTCTTGATATGACATCACCTAAATAAGATGAACATCAGTGACAACACTTTATGATCTGCTCCATAGTATCTGTCAACAGCAACTAGACCAGCAACTTGTATTAGTGCATGAATCATCAAGGTATGTCCACATCAACAGAATTTCACATTCTATGTGAGAAACATCATAGCCATCCAGATCTACATGAATCAAGTATCATCAATTGGGAATATCTGCATTATGTATGAAACAATCCTATCATCATATAGATAAGAGCTCATTATCATCATGTCTCCAACAATGCAACTTTGAATAATCATCCCTGTATCCAGCCAACAATCCTCATCCATTTGTGCCAAGAATGAAAGGAATCATAACTGTAATATATGATCTTTATGCATATGACGACAGCAGCATATGAGTGACTCAACATCAAGAAGATGTGAATTCAAGCTAAGTGCTTCCCATGCAAGCATCATTAGAGAATCAACCATAAATCTGATCCAAGAACCATGTGAACAACTCATAACCATATCAAGATGAATCATTTATCCATATAAGTATCATCACCAAGGACTATTAACCATAATGCCAATAATGCATTAAGTCCATATGCTCCCTCTAAACCTGTGCCATCTGTCTGATCATGCATATCAATAAGAAGTATCAAGACATCATCAATATCAAGTTAGAACCAAAACACTTCTAACCATCATATCCACACATCATTATTATTAACTAGAGCAAAACTGATCCTTCTCTTGAATCTGTCCCTACTGCCTTTCTTTAAACAATCATATACGCGACTGTGCAGTAACTAACTCGCGTATATATGCAACTTTCCTTTATGGAGTTTGCATATGAGATTTAGGACACTGAAGTTTTGTACTTTCAGCTCCCTCTAATTCTGGTATGTCTGTACGTTGTGCAGTGCCGCTTTTTTCTGACTGTACTTCCTTTTTCCTCCATATCTTCAAGCGTGATGATGACATTTTCTCCTTTTGATATGGTGCCCACACTTTGTTCCTGCATTCCTTAGCTATATGTCCAAGCTTGTTACATGCATAACATCTTACATGTTTCATATTCCTCCTGTAACAATCAGCAGCTTTGTGACCAAACATATTGCAAGCAAAGCAATATCCATAAAAGTACCTTGAATGTGATGATCTTTCTGCATAAAGGTCTTGAACCCTTCTTCTTCTACATCTAGCTGCAACATGTCCAAGATTATGACATACATAACATTCAACATTATTCATAGAAGGAGTAAAGGATTTTCTTTGAGGAATCTCTTTTCTTGGTTGATGATGAGATTGATCTTTCATTTCTTCGTTGATCACTTTAGATTTCTCTTTAGAGTTCCTTGCCTCACCTTGTGAACTAGATTCACCTTCAACAGATTCATGGAAACCAAGACCAGTCTTTATAGCAGGAGACCTTTGACTACTAAGAATATCATCCAAGACTTTAGAACTATCTTGAAATCGTAAAATCTTATCCTTTTCTTCTAGTTTACCTTTCAAGATATTTACCTCAACCTGAAGCTGTTCTTCCTTTTCAAGAGATTGCTTTTTCAAATCTTCTTCAGCTTTCCTTCCTTCTTCCATTTGTTCCCTTAGTTTGAGAATCTCCTTTTCTTGTTCTTCATTCAGATCCTGCTGCATTTGACGAACTCGGAAGGCACATTCTAGTTGAGATTTTAAGTTGGTGACTTCATTTTCTTGTTTTGCAATAGCTTGGAGTAGATCTGTATTCTGCTTCTTTGATTCTTCAAGATCTCCTTTTAGTGAGAGGATTGTAGCTTCAAGATTTTCATAGTAGCTGGATCTATCTTTGAGTTTCTTGATGGTTGTGCTTCTTTCGTTGACTTCTTTTCTTAATGATGTCACTTCATGCTGCAATTTTTGACATTGGTCTTCCTTGTCCTTGAGTAGCTTTCATACCTTGTTTCCTTCTTCTAGTTGGGCCTTTATTTTGGTAGCTTCTTCTTTGAAATCACATTCCCTTTTGTTCAATAGATCTTGTTGATCTCTAATTTTGTCTGTCAGCCTTTTAAATTTTGCCTCTATTTGATATCTTTCTTGTTCACCCATAAGAGCAAATTCAGTAGTTTCGCTATCACTTTCATCTCTTCCAAAAGGAAATATAGTTGGAACATTAGAGGATAATATATTCATACCTGATAATGATTCTGAATCTGAAGAGCTTCTTATACCTAATCCCCAATCGATTCTCCCACTGTCATAGTTCTTCTGAGATGACTTCTTTTTCTTAGGTGCTTTCTTCTTAAGCTTCTTTCCCATTGTTCCACGGATCTCCTTCAAGCGATCAAGCTTCTATCAAAGGACCTGCTCTGATACCAATTGTTGGAAATAATACTGAGAGGGGGGGTGAATCAGTATTATCACATTAATAAAACTTTTTCATTTCCATAATCAGATTCATACATGCTACTTCCACAACTTCTTATGATTAAGTTAATTGATCTTCAATGAGTGCATTAGAACATTATCAACCATATTATCAGTTAACAGATGCAGTAACATAGAATAGATCATCACACATAAGGCACACACATGAACACCATGATATAAGGTGGAAACCCAATGCAGGAGAAAACCACCTGCTGCAAGTCATCTCAATCTTCTTCTTAATAAGAAAATCCTTTTACAATATTTGTACTGGTGCAGTCTTATACCAGTACGGGAGCTACAACCCCCTTTGCTCTTGTACTAGCCGATCCATTTACTAGTACGCAGGCTACTACCTGTTACAATTCTCCAAAGATTTTCTTTAGCTCTTGTACTAGCTTAGATACTAGTACGTAGGCGCCGGCCTACAATCTTCTCTCCTCCAAGTACCACATTTCATCAATTTTCATACTGGATACACTGAAGCACAACACATAATCTGAAAGGCCACGTTTCATCCAATTTTCATACTGGACCCAACAACAACATTGAAGCACATAATCAAACAATCTTCTGAATCACCCAATCACCAGATCCATACACATTCAATGATATTATGAGAGATATCAACCAGATCTAGTACATAAAGATAAGTCATTAATCATGCTGTTATCTGAACTCAATACCAGTAACCAAACATCAGTTATGCACCCAAAACCCTGCAGAATAGTCAAAGGCAGTTAAAACAAATTTTAAGTAGGGATCACAACTTCACTGGTATAGATCTGTGGATATCTGTACTACCTCCGCACCTGCGCCTTCTGTGGCGCCTCCGCACTGCACCTTCTGTGGCGCCTCCACACTGCGCCTTCTGTGGCGCCTCTGTGGTGTCTCTGCACTGCGTCTTCTGTGGCGCCTCCGCATTGCGCCTTCTGTGGCGCCTCCGCACTGCGCCTTCTGTGGCGCCTCCGCACTGCGCCTTCTGTGGCGTCTCCGCACTGCGCCTTCTGTGGCACCTCCGCACTGCGCCTTCTGTGGTGCCTCTGTGGCGTCTCCACACTGCGCCTTCTGTGGCGCCTCTGTGGCGTCTCTGCACTGCGCCTTCTGTGGTGCCTCCGCACTGCGCCTTCTGTGGCGCCTCCGCACTGCGCCTTCTGTGGCGCCTCTGCACTGCGCCTTCTGTGGCGCCTCCGCACTGCGCCTTCTGTGGTGCCTCCGCACTTCCGCAGCTGCAGCGCTCGAGAGATCACCCTTCACAGATTCGCTTTCAACTTCACTTTCATAGATCAAACTTTCAAAACAATAACCCAATATTTCAGATCTTAAGATATTCAATTGCAAGGATGAATTAGCCAAGTGATCTCATTTGCTTTATATAGGCAAGCTTCTTCCTAAAATCATGGATCAATACCATAGATAACAATACAAGGGGCCCAAAAACATGGGGCTCAATAATACCAAGGACTAACCACCATGGACCAAAGGTAAGTTCTCCAACATATACGCGCTTTTCCTTGCATGAAAGTGTGTACCATGGTCCAAAACCATAGGTTCAAATACCAAGGACTAACTACCATGGACCAAAGGTAAGTTCTCCAACATATACATGCTTTTCCTCATAGGTTCAAATACCAAGGACTAACTACCATGGACCAAAGGTAAGTTCTCCAACATATACGCACTTTTCCTCATAGGTTCAAATACCAAGGACTAGCTACCATGGACCAAAGGTAAGTTCTCCAACATATACACGCTTTTCCTTGCATGAAAGTGCGTGAACTTTTTCTCTTCATGAAATAAACTTTTCTCTGCATAAAAGTGCGTGAACTTTTCTCTACATGAAATAAAATTTTCTCTGCATAAAAGTGCGTGAACTTTTCTCTACATGAAATAAACTTTTCTCTGCATATAAGTGCGTGAACTTTTCTCTACACTATAATTTATTATCTGATATGAGTGGGTTGCCATCAAGTACAACATATGTATCATAAAGCCATACCAGAATCATAATGCCAACAGTAACACCATATGGGTTGGGGACAAACTCAATCAACACTACATATGCCAGTGGTTCCTTTGTCTTATGTATAGCTCTTGATGGATAGCTCTAGAAGAACTATGAGACCATCTTGAGGAGGCCACATGCCTGATGTTCTAGGCTAGGTGCCTAGTATTGGATTGGGATGCTGAAGTCTGGAAGGGATGTAAAGGACTTCGATGCCTGGGGTTGTGCGCCTTAGTAGTTGTGGAGGGAGTGGGCCAGCCTTGTGAGATGCCCGGGGTCATTGAGTACCAGACCGGATGCCTGCCTTGGGGAAAATGAGGTCTGAGTCAGGCACGCGCCTTAGGGTCAGCCTTGGACTAGGATACAGACTAGGTCAGGCTTATGCCTGGTGCCGAAATTGGGAAAAAGGACAGAGATTCCTTGAGATTTCCCGGGGTGTTGGGGACTTTCGATGCCTGCTGGTTATACTAGTTTAGCAGAGGGTGTTGGAAAGAAGTAAATAAAATAATAAATAATAAAAATAATAAATCATAAATGTTAAATAATAAATGATATTAAAAATAAAAATAGTAATAACTATACTAAAGCTCTAAATAAGAATAAATAGAAATAAAACAAGAAAACTATCAAAAAGAAGAAAATAAAACAAGAAAGCTAAAAATCAAAAGAAAAGTAAAGAAATAAAACAAGAAAGCTAAAAAATAAAAGAAAGTTGCATGTAGACACATGGAGTGTGTGCATGTGGTTCCCCTTCCAATGTTTGTTCTATTTAATAGATGGTGAGGAAGATGAGAGGCATTCCTGCATTCCATCTTTCCGAGATTCTGTCTTTCATTCTCTTGGGAGAGTAGTGTTCTAAGACATAGAAGTCACTAGCAGTAGTACGTTGATTGAGGGCTCGGGGGTGGCCAGTTGTAGCAAATCTTTGCACAATTGAGCCTACGGTTGGGTGGAGAGTCGTCCCCAAAACCTTGTTGCGGTAAGTCTACTTCTACCACAAGTAAGCATTATTCATAGTTGAATTTAGTTTTATTAATTACATGTTTACTGGGCTAGGTAAGTGCCACTCTCATTTAAATTTAATGTTAAATTAGATATTTATTTTTGGACTATTACAAAAAAACCTTCCTCTTTTCCGAAAATTACTAACCTTTTAAACTATCTCACTTGGTCCAAAGTTACTTTATGAGAATAGAGGTTTTAGGTTTAAGTGTTTCTTTTTGTTGAGTTACTTTTTCAAAAAACACATGTAATTTATGTAAAAGTGCTCTCACCCATTATAAATGTGAGTCACTTATAATTCTAAAGTCACTTTATCTTCTATTTAAGTTACAATTTAGTGGATAGTTCATAAAGTACCACTGTAAAAGTGACTTTCACTTATTTATAAAAGTGGGTCACATCAAGTAATATTTTTTTAAAAGTGAGCTAAAATTAAGTTTGGAGCGGGGGGGTAGGGTTTAAATATAACATTATCATTCACTTCCCAACATTCACGTGGTTCATTGGCATCTTCAACAACTTTTCTTCAAAAAGCCATAACTTCTTCATCCGAGAGCCATTTTTAGAGATGTTTTTTTTAATCAGCGTAAGTTTTTGAGATATTTCCATTGGAACACTTAGTTTCAGCATCTACAACTTCATTTTCTTTTAAAATCTAAATTCCATGCCTAGTTATTCTTGACAACACCAACTACTTCCAATGACTATCCTACATTGTGGATTTACTTAGAAGTAAAGGTCTTTATAGATTAGTCTCAGGCCAAGAGTCTAAACCTAAAGATAAAGACAAGCAAGCCAAATGGGAAAATAAGCAAGAACAAGCATGTGGATTTTTAGGGATGTCTATTTCTCCTGACCTTAGATTCCATATCGCAGAAATTGATACCACCGATGAAGCAATGAAACCACTCAATAAAGTTTTTGGAATTAAAAATGAAATTAGAGCCCATCAACTTGAAAATGAGTTGCTTACGTTGGACCCCAATAATTTTTCTTCTATTGAATATTTTTTTATCCAAGTTCAAGGCCCTTCGAATTCTCTTGGAAGGTGTTAACATTAAGAAAGAAGATGGTAGCATTATCTATTCCATTCTTACTAAGTTAGGACCAACCTACTTTGTGTTTGTTTCCACTTTCCATTCTACTAGAGAATCCTTTAATTCTCAAGGACAAGCTTACAATTCCCCCTCTTTTGATACCTTTTGTGATTCTTTAATAAGACAAAAAGAAAAATTGTTACACATTGGTCTTCTTAGTACTGGAAACTCTTTTAAGAAAGCCTTAGCATCCCAACAACAACCAAATTCAAAGAATCCTAAGAAGCGACATCCTAAAAAGAATGGCCATAAACCAAACAAAGGTATTAAGCCATTTTAGTCTCAAAATGAAAAATCATCTCAAAAAAATGATAAGGCAACTAAAAACAAAGGGAAGGAGACTAATAGACATTGCTACTTTTGTAATCATGATGGCCACTAAGAATCCGAATTCTTTAAGAAGATGGAAGCCTTGTAAGCATAAATGAAGAAGCATAACATCCATTTGGAGCAATCTTCAACTTAAACTTCATCTTCAAGAATATCACTTTTTGCATGCGGTTGACAAGCATCTCGTTCTGGTCATGCACTAAATGTATCTTCTTCTTCTCATTCTCATGAGTGGCTCATTGATTCTAGAGCTTCTTGTCACATGGCCAAAAAAAATCCATGTTTTCTTCTTTAAATGATTGTAACACCAAAAATATATTTGTTGGCGATGATAGATCTCTTAGTGTTGTAGGGACTAGAACTATTCCTCTAGACAATGGTCAATTTAATGATGTATTATGTGTTCCTACCTTATCCTGCAACCTTTTATCTGTATATCAGATAACTCATTTAGCTGAAGGTAAAACCGTTGAATTTTCACCTCATGATGTTGTGATTAAGGAACTAAGATATCCTAGATAGATTTTAGCTACTTGCATTGTTGATGATTCGACAAGGTTGTATAAGTTTAACAACTTTGGGTCATTAAATCTTCCCTCGGTATTTGTTGCTCATAATGATGAAGTGAGAAAAATTTGGCATGAGCGATTTGGTCAGTTAAACTATCGCTCCCTTCAAAATCTATGTAAAGAAAATATGGTCACACGTCTTCCTATGGTATCTTGCAGAGATGATGTTTGTTCTGGATATGTACTCGAAAAACATCATTATGATAGTTTTGAAAAAAATGCCTCTTCGCACACCTCAACCCCTTTACAGCTTGTGCATAGTGATTTATGTGGTCCACTTCCAGTTGTTTCATTCTTTGGCTACAAGTATTTATTAACTTTCGTTGATGATTTCTCCAGACGCACTTGGGTATACTTTTTAAAACTCAAGAGTGAAGTATTTAACATGTTCTTAGCATTTACGGCCTTTGTTGAGGAACAATCTGGACATCAAATTTTTAAGCTAAGATCTGATAATGGTGGAGAATATGTTAACAACAAATTCATCAACTTTTTCACTGAACATGGAATTCAATTGCAACATACTATTCTGTATACTCCACAACAAAATGGTGTAGCTAAAAGGAAGAATCACACTTGAAAGGAAATGGCTAATTGTATGCTTGAATCTAAAAGACTTAGTCTTAATTTTTGGGCAACAACAATTAACTGTGAAAATTACATGGTAAATCACATCCCTACTAAGGTTTTAAAGAACATCACTCCAAAAGAAGCATGGAGCTCAATTAAACTAGATGTAAGTCACTTTCGTGTTTCTGGAAGTGAAGCATGGGCCCATATTCCAGATGAGAAACATAAAGCCTTAGAACATAAGAGTAAAAAATGTTAGTTTGTTAGATATTATAAATATGTCAAAGGATATATACTTCTTCAACCTAAATCCAAAAATGTTATCATTAGAAGAGATGTTAAATTTGCTGAAAATATATTGGCCTATGATCCTAGTTTGGTGGATGTGCCACCTCTCTCTATCCCTTCTACTTATGAAAATATTCCTTCTTCAAATTATGACAATGAGAATGAAAATCCTCCCCCACCTTCTTGGGATCCTCCTTCAGCTCTTCAGCTTCCAAAATGGGTCTGCCCTACTTAGGATGCAACAAGTGCTATTGGAGGTGATCCTACAGATCAATGTCGTACATGTTCTCAGTTCGATAGAGCCTCTTCTTTATTGGCTGAAGCTTCAGCGAATTATGATCCTAGCACATTTGCAGAAGCTTCAGGCCATCCAGATTTGGATGTAGCTATGATGAATAATATCATTCATTATTGGCAAATAATACATGGGACCTTGTTCCTCTTCCAAAGGGACAAAAACTTGTTAGATGAAAATGGGTTTACAAAACCAAGTTTGAACCTGATGGAAAATTTGATAAGCATAAAGATCATCTTGTTGCTAAGGTTTTTTACAAGTTGAAGGCATTAACTATACTAAAACCTTCTCCCCTATTTCCAAAATGAACTCTATTCGCCTTGTTCTTTCCCTTGCTACCTCTTTCAAATGGGAAGTCCATCAGATGGATGGTAAATCCACCTTCTTGCATGGGGAATTACATGAAAAAATATATATGGAACAAGCTCATGGATTTATAAAAATAGACTCCAACCTTGTATGTCAGCTTAAGAAATCCATTTATGGTCTCAAGCAAGCCCCTTAGGCTTGGTATGCCAAAATGGATAGCTTTCTTTTAGATACTGGCTTTTCTAGGTGTCATTTGACAATACTATCTACACCAAGAAAGTTGTTAAGTCTCTTATTATTATTGTTCTTTATGTTGATGATATTATACTTACTGGTACTGATCCCAACCTTATAAACCATGTGAATTCCATACTTAAAAACGCACTTTGAAATGATAGATTTAGGACACTTTGTTATAGAAATTTTTGTGCCTTGCATCACTGAGCATGAAATGTCAATAATCAAGGGATCCAAAGTCCCTAAACATGTTGTTCCTACCCCTATAGGAACAAGGCCAGAAAACCACAGCAATTCACAAAAGTTCTCCACCTGAAAACACTCAAAAACAAGGCAATTCTGGATCATGTCAACTGCTCCACTGAGCATCTGCGCTGAATGTCAACTGCTCCACTGTCTACCTGCGTTGAATGTCAACTGCAAAGAAGGCTACCTGCGCTGAGCGAGTTTGGACAAGTGGCAGAGTCATTCCTCAAGGTGTCAATGCCCAGGAAGCTTCCAAAATGACACTTGGATCAGGGAATTCGACTAGTGATGAGTAAGAGGTTCCAAATCTCCAAGTGGAAGCAAGGACCTCCAAGTGGACTCAAGAACTGAAGTGGGAGAGGACACTAGTCAGTCTCAGGCCAGTCTCAAGCTGACTCATCCTCTCTCCAATATCCCTATATATAGATCTCTTCTACATGAGATCAGGGAGGCTGGAATTTGGTATTTGCAAAGAATTGCTATTGGTTTGTGGCTAGAACATTGGGTGTGTAATTCTTTGAAGGGAGTTGAAGAAGGAATTCCATTCTGCTGGGAAGGAGATGCTGGATTGGAGCCCCATGGGTTGTATCTCTTCCTGAACCCTGTTACTTTCAATAAAGCTATCTTGATTCTTTCCTATATGCTGGTGTATTTTGTATGATTGCATTAGTATATTTGATTTACTTCTAATCCTGAATCATTTATGAATATGTATATTTGCCTTTGTATTGTGTTCTTCTCTTGTCGCAAGTAGCTGTTCTCTTGTCACAGGTAGCTGTTCTCTTGTGATCTCGTGGGATTCAAGTAGCTTTTCTCTTGATCAAGCGAGGAGGCAAGTAGCTGTGGACACACAAAGAGAAGAGGATCTAGTTCGAGGGACAACCGGAAGACAACGGTAAGTCTGCCGATCTCTCCTCTTTCATATTTCATAAAGGAAGAAGTCATGATAGCTGTATTCGTTTGTTGCTAAGGCACTGTCACACCTTAGGTGGATAGGATCGTCCTGCATAGGAATTTTTCCCCACAACAAATTGGCGACTTCGCTGGGGAAGAACTTGTTTATTCATTTCATTTGTGTTTCCGTCATTTGTTTACTTCATAGACTTGACAGCTACTATTGAACTGCATCTTTCCCGGATGCAAAGTAAAAGTTGCTGCTTTGATCCAGTATGTTGGACTTGTCTATGATTTAAACTAGATCCAAAAATGATTTGATTGATCCTTGTGATAGTCTTTAGTACCCTATCAAAGCATCCCTCTGTTTATACCATGCTTGTGTTTCTGATTTGGCCTGAAACAGTTGATTTTTGAGCATTTTGTGACCCAGAAACCAAGAGAAACGAGAGTTTCTCTCTTCAGCGCAGGCACTGTGAAGGCAGTCTGCATTTCAACGCAGGTCACGAAGGGGCTACCTGCGCTGAATGTCAAACTGACAGTGTTGGACCTGCGCTGAACCAGTGTGGCCTTGTGCAACTGGGGTTCTTTGTCCTCTTTTGCCCTGTTTTGATCTCTGTTTTTGCAGCCTTTAACCAGCATAGGTGCTAGTCTGATAACCCTTTTCTTTGCCTGAATTCCGCCCCAATTTTTGTACAAAAAGATTGTGAATGTTTTTATGTGTTTGTGGCGTCATTTACAGTCTTCCTTTGCATGAGTAAAGTAGTCTTTTTGTAGCCTTTGATTCAGATCTGATTGAAAGTGATCTTAGAAGAGAGTTCATTGGCTGTTTGTTCAGATTGATTATAGTTTTACTTTTGCTTATTGGTTTGAATTTGTTCTTTTCAAAATATCAAAACGACTCTTTATTTCGAAAATCGCAAAGTGATTGTAATCTCTTCTACCCTTGTTGATTTCAAAGAAAGTGAACTTGTTTATTTTGATCATTGTAAAAGCAAATTCAAAGTTGTGCAAAAAGCTTTCTTTGTAGGCATTTATACTAAGAAAGTGAAAACAAACACCTGCATTGTGCATTTTGCATTTGATAAGTTTGCATGTTGGATTTAAGGAAAGTGCATTAGAGTGTGCTGATTGCTCTTTGAGAAAAGATAGTCGCTCTCTTTTCCCTTAGTAGCTAGGATTTTCAAAGTTGAAAGATTGTAAAGCTTGCTTATCATCTTAGACTGCATTTAGGAAGTTGTATCATACATCTCGTGGTGAACCTTGAAAGGAAAACTTTAAAAAGATCAACCTAAAATAAACTGAATGAACCTAACAACGCTTTGTAACATAACGCACAACATAGAGGTCTAGGCTAGAGACGTGTTCCGGCGTCGTTAAACATAGTGACTGTCGATCTCGAAGAAGGTGGGTGATTCCTCCTGAGAGTCGGTAGCGCTAATACGGATTGTGCTCCCATGTACCGTCGCATATATATTGGGAGACCCCTATAGGCATATATCTTTTATCCTTAGGAAACCGTGTCAGCCGCCCTACTGATCGCAATGCAGTGAACACAACATTCACGAAGATCGACCACCCGTACTGTAAAAAGTATTCTGTGGTTTTGCGAAAGGTTTGGCACACCCTCTGCCTAGATCTCCAGAGCAGTTCCTTTTGGCCTTTTTCAGACTCTATAACAGAAAAAGTCCATCCGAGCATTTGTCACTTCGGGCTCGTTAAAATATCGAAGGAGACTAGAGTCATCTTTAGCTTTTTCTCGACTCTTTAAAACTGAAAAAGCAAGTTGTGTCTAAAGCGTCGTTAACAATTTATTTTAAACGGAACAATCACCCTTTAATCCTGCGTTGATCTTTAGGTTGAAAAGATGGAGCACACCAACCAAGGAGTTCCCTTGGGTGGAAATCCTAGTCCCTTCTCCTCTTGGGGAGATGTTGGTGCACCCCACATGGCCACATTGTCGCTTCCAGGATTGACAATTGGCCTACCAGTTTGGCTCTTTTCGACCAATGTCGTTCAGAATACCACCACTCCTGAACAGTCGAGTCAACAGTTAGATCAGACAAGAGTTGCCTCCTAGCCTTCCACTTCATCTTCCTCCCCTCCTTCCTCTTCGCTTGACGGAACTGGTCGATCAAAAAATCGGGTTCCTAAGGAGACGAAGGAGAAGAAGAAGAAAGAAAAGAAGAAGAAGGAGCCTAAGGCGACTGGGGACAAACAAATGTCATCTAACAAAAATCCACACACCGCACTTGTAAGGCCTAAATCGCCATGCATCATATGCAGGGGAGACCACTTCCATAGAGATTGTCCCTATATCCCACGGATACTAAGAGACTGGTCCCCCCGTTTGCACAATTCGGGAGCATCGACCTCTGATAGCCATGTCAACTGCTCACCGTCAACTAGTGGGAGTGAAGCTCCAGGACAGAATGGGAAAGTTAAATTTCCCTGCAGACTGTGTGAAGGCGATCACGCCATCCACCGTTCTCCCTTCTTAGACGAAGCAAAAAGTGTTCTGGAAGATCGTCCGATTTTACGAGCGAATCTTCCTCCTGGATATCAAAGACTCCTACCAAGTCCCTCACTAGTTGAGAATCCGGCTGAGCCACTTAGATGGTCAGCCGAAGCACCTGTCATTGAAGAAAAACCGTCTGGATCCATGCTTGACGAAAGTCAAAAGGTCGATACGGCAGTTAACCCGGTTTTGCCTTCAGAGGCTCCATCTTCGAATGACACCATCACAGAGGAGAATACAGACGACACCGTCTAGATTCTCTTCATCAGCACCGACTCTGATGATCAAGGGGGAAATGCCACCATTCCTTTGTCACAGGAAGGAATTTCATCAGAGCGCTATCCGGCCGTATATTCGGTCCCACCACCAAGCAACCTGGTTGTGTCCTTTGATTGGAACCAACTAGGCAGACCCCGGTTGCCAGCCAGTATGCCATTCAGAATTATTTGTCAAATATACAGAATGGTAATGGCTGGCACTATCATTGATGAGGGGGCATCTGTGAGTATCCTTTCCTCTATTGCTTGGAGAGCACTTGGTTCGCCAGCACTCTTACCTGAGATGAGAAATCTATCAGGTTTTGATAAAGGAACCAGTCGACCTTTAGGGATCCTCCCCAATGTGCCTATAACATTGAAAGGGAAGACCGTTCAAATGAACGTGATGGTCGTTCAAGGACCCTTGGATTATAACCTACTCCTTGGACGAGACTATGTATATTGCATGGGAGCTGTAGTCTCCTCACTCTTTAGAGTAATGTGTTTTCCGCATGAAGGAAGAATGGTCAAGCTCGTGGACCAACTTTCGTTTCCCGGATCACACATCGCAAATAGTCATGTGCCATCCCTAAATGGTCTATTCATGCAAGAAGTGTCTCAACCCACGGTCCGTCCTCCTGATGAGCGCGAGTAATCCAGGAGGATATGACTGGAACCCAGGGGGCATGCATCCTGGTCTGCTTCAGCAAGGAAACTTTGGGTATAGGGTAGGTTTCCGCGGGAGAATATGACTAGTCCGTACCCCGTCCGTGGATGGAAGAGGGGTTGTTCTAGAATAAGATTCTTTTTTCAAAGTTACGTGTTTGGCACCAGTCATTCACCCTTGTCTATTTCGGTAGACATTGCCGAGGAAGTGTTTTGTTTGAAAGAGTAACGAGACAATCTTTGGGTAACCTGAAAGAGGTAAGCCTCTCTCGATTAAAACAAATGTTTTGGCGGAGGGTAAGTAGAGGTAACCTTGAAACTCTGTTTTATACCTGGGGGCATGCAAACCTTTTGGAGTGCAAGCAAGGGGCGACTATTTATTTTTTAAATTTTTAGGTCCTCCCTTTAAACCTATAGGTCTAACCCTTTAAACTCGTAGGATTAGCCATTTCCGAACTTGCATAAAGAAAGGAGGGGGAGAAAAGCTTAGTGAGATGAAGCTCCATAAAAAATAGAATCTTGATGAGACACTCTTATCAAAAGACTGGGTAATCGAGCAGTTTTAGCATAAAGTTCATGCTCGTTAAAAAATAAACGCAAGATCCGAGCAATTTTAACGCAGTCTTCATGCTCGTTAAAAAATAAATATAAGCAGTGAACAATGTTTCCTCCAGAGTTTAAGCTCATTTTTAAATAAAAAATGAACCTATCCCGGTAAATAACCGCTGTGATCGTAAATTTATCAGCCATAAAAGCCTTGGTCATGTTTGCACCTGCCACCTCCACTTTCATTTGGCCGATCGTTCACCTCCATATGATTGTTTACCCATTTTGAGGAACAACTGCGAAGAGTGATTTCACCTAGCCATCCTTGTGACACTGCCGTGATTGGAAAATTCCAACCTGTACCTGGAATCAATTGCTATCCCTGTTTATCACTCGTTCCTCAAAAGACGAGTCTTCTTTAAGCTCTTTTCAACTGACTCGTAAAATATGAAAAGATTACCGAGTTTTGGCCTTCCAGCTCGTTAAAGGACAGGAAGAGCTATCCCTCCTCTAGATTTTAATCTTTTTGGACCTGAGGGATTATTGCACAAAAAGGTCGAGCACTTGTTTTATTCGGCTCGTTAAAGTTATCGAAAACTCATCCCTTCTGTATTGTTTTATACTTTTTCGGACTTAAGGGATTAGATGACGAAAAAGGAATTTTGGAGTTAACTTTATGTACCTTTTCAGACTCTCTAAAAATGAAAAGGACCGAGTTATCCTTGTCGTTAGACTCGTTAAAATTATTAAATAGCGACAAACTTGTCTTTAGACGAGAACGAGTTTCACTATCGCTAAGCTCGTTAAAACATAGCGATGGGCTTGCCCGAAGGGCAGGTTATAGAACAAGCATATGTTATCCTCCTCAAGCTTGACAAAAATAAAGAGGTACTGGTCAGCAATGACTGGGGAAAAATTGGGAAAAAATCAAGAAAACTTTGATGGTAGCAGGTCGTTCTTGAACATGACACTCTTCCTCCGTATCACATTCGGGTTGGGTTGTTTCATTCACCGGTCACATCACCATGGTCTTGCCATACCATCCATATTTGGGGTAATGCTACCGATCCATCGCATCAGTGTCGCCATATGTTCAAGAGAAGTCGTTCAGAAAGAGTCAACCGGGTCCCATCCACTGCCATACATTATCCTTCATCCATTCATGACCGCCACCCTGGATCATATGTCACAGATTGTTTTCACCTCCATTAAAATCATTAGCTCCGTTCCGTGTCACTGATGTGGGATTCATTAAGGCCCTCCTTTGACAGATCGCTCCTTGTTGACATCAGCTCATTATCCAAGGAGTTGATCTAGGAACAACCCCTTCAGTACTTTGAAGCTTGCATGCCTCAATGGCAAGTTTCTCACTTCCGGCGACAGGTATACATCAATGACCTTCGACCAGAATATTTCGCGTGGTGTTCGACGCCAAGTCCTTTATTCACACCACGTGAATTGTACTGCAGTACCTTGAGGGTCATTATCATTATCGGTGATTCCTCTCGCGCTTGTTAACGGTTTACATTATTGACCGGTAATCAAGCGATGTCTTTCCATGTTTGACTTCAGCGCAATTCTCACATGGATCGACTTGTACTTAGAGTGAAGATCGAACGAGTTTGAAGACCCCGGATCTAGTTTCATCCATCCGGGCTGCGATATATATTTAGGAAAAATAAAGACATTTGACATGTACATCATTGCAGCAGATGATCATCCTACTCAAAGGATGATAATTTCACTAAAATTATCAGTCTACCATCAGACGATCGTCTGTTCTATGTACAAAAATGAATTTATAAAGCTGAGCATGGGAATGCCCACCTCAGCTAGATCATGAAAGCAGTATGAATCATAATGTATTGTATTGTATTTTATTACAGGTCTCCTCCCAGCAGATGGATGAACTTCGGACCCTCCTGGATAAAGCATTTCACCCGATAAACGGCCTCATACTTTAGGGGGCATCTGTTATAGACATTTTTGTGCCTTGCATCACTGAGCAGGAAATGTCAATAATCAAAGGATCCAAAGTCCCTAAACATGTTGTTCCTACCCCTAGAGGAACAAGGCCAGTAAACCACAACAATTCACAAAAGTTCTCCACCTGAAAACACTCAAAAACAAGGCAATTCTGGATCATGTCAACTGCTCCACTGAGCATCTGTGCTGAATGTCAACTGCTCCACTGTCTACCTACGTTGAATGTCAACTGCAAAGAAGGCTACCTGCACTGAGCGAGTTTGGACAAGTGGCAGAGTCATTCCTCAAGGTGTCAATGCCCAGGAAGCTTCCAAAATGACACTTGGATCAGGGAATTTGACTGGTGATGAGTAAGAGGTTCCAAATCTCCAAGTGGAAGCAAGGACCTCCAAGTGGACTCAAGAACTGAAGTGGGAGAGGACACTAGTCAGTCTCAGGCCAGTCTCAAGCTGACTCATCCTCTCTCCAATATCCCTATATATAGATCTCTTCTACATGAGATCAGGGAGGCTGGAATTTGGTATTTGCAAAGAATTGCTGTTGGTTTGTGGCTAGAACATTGGGTGTGTAATGCTTTGAAGGGAGCTGAAGAAGGAATTCCATTCTGCTGGGAAGGAGATGCTGGATTGGAGCCCCATGGGTTGTATCTCTTCCTGAACCCTGTTACTTTCAATAAAGCTATCTTGATTCTTTCCTATATGCTGGTGTATTTTGTATGATTGCATTAGTATATTTGATTTACTTCTAATCCTGAATCATTTATGAATATGTATATTTGCCTTTGTATTGTGTTCTTCTCTTGTCGCAAGTAGCTGTTCTCTTGTCACAGGTAGCTGTTCTCTTGTGATCTCGTGGGATTCAAGTAGCTGTTCTCTTGATCAAGCGAGGAGGCAAGTAGCTGTGGACACACAAAGAGAAGAGGATCTAGTTCGAGGGACAACCGGAAGACAACGGTAAGTCTGCCGATCTCTCCTCTTTCATATTTCATAAAGGAAGAAGTCATGATAGCTGTATTCGTTTGTTGCTAAGGCGCTGTCACACCTTAGGTGGATAGGATCGTCCTGCATAGGCATTTTTCCCCACAACACACTTGCATTATTTTCTCGGTCTTCAAGTCTTGCAATCCAAAGAAGGTATTTCCCTTTCCCAGTCCAAGTATGCCTATGATCTTCTACACCACTTTCACATGGAAGACTGTAAGTCATCCCCTTCTCCCTTTCCATTTGGAGCCAAACTTTCAGTCACTTGTACTTCCCCTGAAGTTGATGCTACCTTATACCATCAGTTTGTTGCAAAAAATTTGTATCTGACCCATACCTGTCCTGACCTTTCCTTTGTTGTTGGCATTGTTGCTCGATTTATGAAAAACCCACATGAAAGTCATTGGAAAGTAGCTAAAAGAATACTTCGTTATGTTTGAGGTATAGTTCAGTTTGGGATTCATTACAGTACATAAGCATCTCCTCTATTGGTTGGTTTCACTGGTTCTGATTGGGATGGTGACCCTGATGATCAGAAGTCTATTGCGGGTTATGTCTTCATTCTTGGTTCTGGACCTATTACATGGAATTGCAAGAAACAAAGTGCCATTTCTCTTTCTTCAGCAGAAGAAGAGTATTGCGGTGCCATTGAAGCTAGTAAGGAAGCCTTGTGTCTTTTTCAAATCCTGCAAGAGTTTGGTTTTCAACAACAACATCCAACTACACTTTGGTGTGATAATCAAAATGCCATTCAACTATGAAAATATATAGTACAACATCATCTCAACATACACATGCACGTCATCTGAAATCTCATTCATGACCATGTTCTTGAAGTGAAATATTGTTCAACTGATGATAAAGCTGCAGACATCTTTACAAAGGCTCTCATAGAGGTGAAGTTTACTAATCTTCGATTTATGGTTGGAGTTAAAGAAGTTGTCACTAAGGGGGGATAGGCTCTAATGCCTCCTTACTTCTCCTATTGTGTCATCTATGTACATCCTTCCATCCTATCCCAAGTTGTTCTTAAGGGGGGATGTTAGGATATTCCGACACATAGGAAATAATCAAGTACGACTTGGTCTAGTGTATAGTTAGGTAAAGTGTGTTTCTTTACTACGTACTTTTTGTAACTTACAATATGACGGTCACGATATGTTCTAGACATGAATTGATCTAATGTTTCATTCTCTCCTCAGTATTAGCAACACTTGATCCGTGGCTTAACACCCGGTTGGTCCATGATCTCTATTTAAAGAGCATGGAGGGTTATTTGTTAGGTGACCGTTCATGAGAGAAGCTTATGTAAATTTTATTTTTTTTACATTAATAAATTTCTTGAAGTGGCCACTTTGGCTCAGGTCGTGGACTATTTCCCTCTTTAGTGGTTTTAACCACACCAAGAATACTGGTGTACTAATCTGTGATATGTTTGTGAGCGGTATCCTTTGGTGTTCTATCTAAGGAACTTAACCTATAAATTCCTACACCTTCCTTTGAGAAAGAACCATCAAATTATAATCTCCAAATATCAGTCTTAATGGTCTTTGATTTTTCTACAATGTTTTCAATGCTAAGCTAAGTGTTTTGTAAGTTATTTGATTATAATTCAAAACATCCAAAGTCTTGATCTAATGCATAAATGAGATGATTTCTTGCTTGATATGATTTGCAAATAGTTTTCATGAATCTTACTTCTCTATATAATCTGAGATGCTCACCTCCATATACAGGAATGGTAGCATAGGACATGTCCATTTGAAGACTTCCTCCTAATTTGGAACAACATGATCTTGATAATAACATGCCAAATTTAGGAGGGATATCGATGACTACATGTCTAATACCACACTCTTAATAGTGATTTGAGCTAAAGTGACCACTATATCCTTTATAAGTCTAAGGAAAGGTATTTCTTAGAGTCAAAAGTATATAGATCATGATAAGTTCAGTAACCTCTAATTGAAGCTGGTCCATGAATACCTTTGGCATCAAATTATGTGAGGCTCCAGAATCTAACCTGCAATTATATAATAAGAAATCATGAACTTTTAGAGTTACATAGAAAGGTGGTACATTTTCGTCAATCATATCTGAGCTAGGACCAAAGAATACTGAAGGTTTTTCATCCTATAAGCTTATTACATCTCCTTCAACATCAAAACTGGATGATTGGATCCATTTAAAAACTCAATTTTTATACCCTGGATTATTGGAAAGTTTAGATAAAGGAATGGGTATTTTGACTCTTTCTAATTCCTTTTCAAAAATGAAAGTGGTTCAAGCAGTTTTATCAATTGGAGTTGTTTCATTTGACTGATTCAATGGTTGAATTGTTGCTATTTGAGATTCAGTTGATTTGATTTGTGGTTCATTTACAATGGGATTTTTGGGAGGTCTAACAGGACCTGACCTAGGTCTTACGTCATATCTCCTATTTAGTTCTGCAATTAAAATTTCAGAAAAGGCTTGATACTTCGAAACTTGTGAGTCTTCTTGACCTTGTTGAGAAGATTGATTTAAAGGAACAGAGACAATAACATTTTGTATGGATGAATGATCAAGATTATTTATATCCTTAGTAATCAAAGGTCTAGTGACTTCAGGTTGCTGATCATCAATCACCAATGGAGGTTTAATTTGTTGATCAGTGTTTGTTCTTTGTAAGATTTGGGTTTGGGAAGCTCTCCTAAATTGAGTTTGAGGTCTAGAAACAATTTTTTGAATTGTTCTAGGTTGAGTTTCTATTTTTGAAATTCTATTTAAAAGGTTTCTAAGTAATGAAGTGATTTCCTCTATCTTCTGATCTTCATTTTTAGTTTTTGAGGAAGAACCTTCTTCCTTAGATCTCATTTTCCTCTCATCTTTTTCCACCTTAGCTTTGAGTTTAGATGATGTTGACCTATTGGCTTCAACTTCTATAGCATTTGTTTGCATGTATTCTAGGGTATGATATGTCCTTTCCCTAAGAATAATTACAAACTCATCTTCAAATTATTTAGAAAATCTAACTTTCGTTGCTGCTACTGGTGGTTTACAGTTAAGTGGTATCTTATGGTAAAGTTTATTGAATCTTTTTATGAAATCTGCCACTGGCTCACCATGGTTTCTTTTCAGTTCTTCAAATTTTGTAAGATAATAAACATGATCCTTATTAACCCCCCACCAATTCTTAAATATGGTAGTTAATTCATTCCAATATCGAATAGAATCAAATCTTAGTTTTCTAAAACAAATCCTAACATTCCCTTCTAGTGATTGAACAAACAATCTCATATATACATCTTCATGTTCTATGTTCATGTTATCTACAAAATCCAAGAAGGCAACTAAATGGTCTTCAACAGACAAGCCAATTTGTCCATTAAACCTTGGTAGGTGTTTTAAATACCCATCAAGAAAATTATTGAGTATATTAGGAATATGTAAAGCATAATACTGAGCTTGAATAATAGGTCGAACAAAATCCATATTTGAAGATGAATATAAATTAGTAGAAGATGTGGTAGAGGATGATGAAGATGTAGGTGAAGATGGAGGTGTAAAAGTAGGTGGAGGAAGAAAAGAGGATGGAGGATCTCTTAAAGTTTTAAAAGGTGTTTATAAATAACTTCTGGACCTCTATTTAAACTTATTCTTTGTTTTCAAAAAAAGGATTTGAATATACAGAAAAAGTTTCCTCAGGTTGGGCAAAAGAAGATGGAAAATTATAATGAGTCGGGGAGACAAAATAAATAGATTTTAACTCAGGTAAATGTACATCCAATTCTTCTTCTGACTTAGGTGAATCTAAAAGTATTTCAGAAAATTTATATGATTCCAATGAATGGACTAAAAGAGCTGACTCCATATCAAATCCTTTCAATAGCAGTTCTAAAACCTTAGGTGTTAAGTCAGCCAAATCTAATGGAGATGGTATATACCTAAAGGGATCAAAGGCTGAAATATCCTCAGGTTGTAAAGGTACAAAATAAGAGGAAGAAACCTCAAGTCTCCTTCTTAAAGAGGCTTTTCTAACGATTTTCTCTAGATTAGATAATGGACAAACAATTTCAGAGTTAGAATGAAACCTGGTCTTTCTTGAAGGAGCCAGTTTGGGCTTGTGAAGTCGTTAGGTGAAATATTTTAGCCTATTATTCCTTTATTCATCTTAAAGGAAAAAATGTATCTTTGTCCTAGGGAAAAATAATTCAATTTTCATTCCCCGACAATGGTGCCAGTCTGAGGTTGTCCTCTGAGATAATTATAGGTTAATTACTCATGCTAAAGAATCTAAAATGTTTTGTTGTTTTAAGGTTTTTTGGATGATCAATGCTATGAATAGTTAAAGACATGTGCTTAAACCTTACCAATGTTGAATATAATGAAAGGGTTGATTCTTTGTCTCTAAACAATAAATTGATTTATAATTGCATGAATAACACAGTTGAAAAACTTATAACTCACTAAATATTCAAACTGAGTATTTAGCTAATTATAAGATAGAATGCAGGAAAACGATGTTTACATCCCAAAAAAAATATATTTAGCTCTATGAAGATGGGTGTGACACTACAACAAAACCAGCGATTTGCGCCAGATTTAGCGCCAGATTTTAGTGCATTTTTTTTGTAATTGTGATGAGCAACCTGGCGCTAAATCTGGCTCTATTGTACAATTTTTAAAGCGTCCTTTTTTGCACCTAATTTTGCATCCTTTTTCGCGCTAGATTTTGCATCATTTTTTACACCAAACTATGCATCATTTTTTGCGTCAAATTTTGAACCAAGATTTGCATCTTATTTTATGACAGGTTTTGCTTCTAGTTTTGTGTCATTTTTTGCATCTATTTTTCATTCTCTTTTGCTTCCTATTTTGTGTCATTCTTTGCTTCCATTTTTGCACCATCATTTGCATCAAGTTTACACTATATTTTGAATCCAATTTAACATCTTTTTATGCATCCATTTTGTGTCAGTTTTTGCATCTAGTCTTACGCCAGGTTTTGTATCTAGTCTTACACTAGTTTTTGCTTCTATTTTTGCACCAGCTTTGGTGCCTATCTTTGCACCATGTGTTGAATTTGATTTAGCACCAAATTTTGCATCCATTTTTGTGCCCATTTTTGCATCTTTTTTTGGACCATTTTTTACATCCACATTTACATTTGATTTGTCTCCATTTTTCCCATCTCATTTTGCACCATATTTTGCGTCATTTTTTTCATCCAATTTTGCATCATTTTTAACACCATCTCTTGCATCTAATGTTACATCATTTTGAGCATCCAAATTTGCATTTATATTTGCATCTTATGTTGAGTCATGTGTTGTGTCCACCTTTGCATCTTATTTTGTGTCTAATGGTACATTCAATTTAGAGCCATTTTTTACGTCTACTTTTGTATTTGTTTTTACACCAAGTTTTGCATCCAATTTTAAGCTATTTTATGCCCCTTTTGCACCATTTTTTTGTGTCTACTTGTTTCCAATGTTGCACCATTATTTACACCGACTTTTTCATCCAATTTTGCATTTTTTTGGTGTCTAGTTTTACATCGTTTTCACCATCCAAATTTGCATCTTTTTTGCCTCATTTTGTGTCCACATTTGCATATAATTTTGTGTCTGAGTTCGAGCCTAAATTTGCATGTGATTAGGAATCATTTTTTACATCCAATATGGCATCCTTGGTTTCACCTTTTTTCAGCCCCATTTTGCATCTTGTTTTATGTCTTTTCTTACATCTTTTTTTTTTCCTTTTTCTGCACCCAAGTTTGCATCCCAAATTTACACCATTATTTGCATCATCATTTGACATATTAATTTGTAACGTTTTTTGCTTCTTTTTAACGCTCAACTTTGCATCTTATTTTACATCTAGTTGTTGTCTTTTTTTGCATCTAATTTGGTGCCCATTTATGTGTCCTTGTTTTTGCCCAATTTGATATCCTTTTGTATGCCATGTTTTGTTCCCTTCTTTGTGTCAACTATTGCACAATTTTTCACTTCTAATTTAAAACACTTTGTATGTCAATTGTTTGCATTTTGTATTAATTCCTAGTTTAACATCCAATTTTGCATCCATGGTTACATCCGCATTTGACTTCTTATATAGAGTATATTTTTCATTACATATATGACCCCCTTTATAGATTCATAGTGAAATATATGATAGTTTCTAAATATCATTAAAGCAGATATCACAATTCAAAATCATTTGTAAATAAATTTAAGAGAAATTGACAACATCCATCCAAAAAAATAACAATGTGTCATTAACAATTTTCAAAACATGTATAAAATAGCAACATAATACTAATAAAATCAGTATTATTTTTAATCAAAACAAGTAAAATTCAAATATGATTAACAAATAAAAATATTTCATGAATATCGTTATTCTACGATAAATTAACATCATACATAAATCAAACTCATCGTATGATTACAAAATCAAAATGTCTCATTGATATAGGGTAAATTCACAACACCCATCTAAACATAACAATGTCATTCTACACAATAATTTCTTCATAAAAAACAATGCATGTGCATGCCTAGCTACCACCACCAAGATCATCCTCATGATCATCTTGACCATCCTCATTACTCTGATCCACATCATCACCAACACCGCAACTATCATCATCATCTCCTCCTTCACCACCATCATCCTCATCCTCGTCCTCATCATCTCCTGATATATGTTGAACATAATTTGGATCATCGTCTTGGCAATCATTACCTATAGCATTCTGACAAAAAAAATCAATATTACATGTTAGTATTAATTACATAACACAACGCATGTTTTTTTTATACAATGTTAACCATAAAATGAGGTAAGATATAATATCTAATAGTACTAAAAAATAAAATGAAAATATGGTTTGAAAGTATATTGGAAATCCAACTAAAATTACATACCATAGAGTCCATCCAAACAACAAATTCAACCCATCTCTTTTGCTGCAGCACCTCCTTTTCCAAATGATTTGGAGGTCTTCCATATTTTAGTTCCTATCAATCAGTAAATAGGGAGAAATTAGATAACAATGACTTTCTTCTAGTACAAAATTTATTAAAAAAATATCACATGTTTAATATACTTACAAAGGTTGTTATCAGTGCTTTTAAACCTTTCTGGCCACTACGATGAGTGACTTTTGTCTTGGTTAACCTCGCCTTGGATGCCTTGTCCTTAAACATAAACCAATTCAATTTATTTTCACATAAATACATGTCTAAGATACTTATAAGTATTAATACATTCTAAATAATGTTTAATGAAAAATTCAATACCTGAATGCTCTCATTGCCGGCTTTTCTTTGTGCATCCAACTTCTCATATGATTTTACAAGTTCTTTCCATACTTTAAAAGGTATGTCAATAGGTCTTTGTTTCAGTCTTTGATCTTGAGGCATTTTTTTAATTTTTATTGTTTGGTTAAAAATTTTGGTTAAAAAAAACCGAAAAAGTAATTCACATCAATGGCATGGGGACTCTATGGATATGTGTAAAAAAATGGCTATAAAGAAAACATCCAAAAAACATATGAGCTCTCCCTTTGATGGTCACTTGGCGCATATGGCTGGAAAGGAACAACTTCATTTTTGAAAATCAAGGACAATCCTTTCTCAAAGTCCTTCCTAATATTTGCTCCAAATGTCTTAAAATGAAAAACAAAATTCAAACGTCATCCTTAAACATCTCCCTTAAATATAACGTTGGACCATAAATTCTTCATTTTTATTGTTATCGGCTCTGGAATGATTTTTCTATATGCAATTATATAATGAAATATGTGTGCACTAATGAAAAAACATTGAGTTTCATTTTTCATAATCACAAACAATGAAAAAAGAATCACACGTAAATAGCATCATTTTGGAAATTTTATATTTATTAAAAATCTTTAACATGTTTTCCTCCCATATCTCATAAAAAGGTGTGAAATTTTTTATATACTCTCCAATAAGCACTACAACAAAACCAGCGATTTGGAGGTTTTACACTAAGTTTTTCAACATCGAGCTTACTAGGGCTTGCACCACCGGGGTTATTAGTAAGAATCTCATGAGGTTTTCATAGCCATGATTATTAGAATCAAAATAGTAGGATTTGCACTAAAAAATAGTTCATAGTGCTTTCCTGCTGGGGAGAAAATCACAAGTTCAACTTCTACAGTGCAGAGCACCGAGAGCTCGTAAGCTTTCTTCAGCAATCCACCTACCTTTGGAAAATGTAGCCTGCCTGCTGGCGATGTTCTCAATCCTCTTCCTCTGCATCTTTCCCCTCACGATTCTTGTATGTCCTCTTTCGTTTTTCCCTCCAAACAAACCCTCTCAAATTGAGAAAGCAGAACAACTCACTCGATGAGAATCCGAATCCAATTATCGCTTCTAACAATAACCCAATACGATACCAGAAGTGATTACACAAAACCTCATTGACTCTTCATTTGTTTGGAAAAGAGCCAAGCATAAACTTCTGACGAGGGTTTCCGTCTCAAGTCTGGCTCGCAGGACGTCGCTTAGTCAATTGCGAGAAAAGTTTTCCACCTGCCTGTCACATACGGTTTGTCACACTATATATTAAAATAAGGTTGATCATACTAACAATAAGGTTGTATAGTGTAAAAGGAGGGCTCTCCTAACTGCATTTGGTTGGTTTATAGAAAAGATTGCTGGAATGTGTAATGTGAATGCTCTGCTAACTGTTTTTTAAGCATTTGGAAGTATTAAAACCCCCTAGGATAATTAATCTAAGACCTGTTAATTAATGTGTAAAGATGGCTATTGTCCTTGGGCTACCTTAGCTATTCGTGTTTAGTGATCTGTGGTATTATGACTCCTCAAGTCACTATTAAACCATGAGAACCATGCCCAGGCAGACTAGTGTGACATTGTGGATGAGAACCAAAACTAGACTCATATAACCTCCTTTTTCATCCTTTAAATTGCAGAATTAACTGACTGTTCTAGTAATCGTTCTTGAGCACCTGAAGATGTGCACCCTAAATAATAAGAATAATACCTTGTAACATATGAATAGTCCATCCTGTGCATGTAGGATATGCACATGAGGTCCAATAAAATCACTAACTAGAATACCAGGTGTTATTAAAGCCTCTACAGGTTGATATATATGAATGTTACAGTGTGCAGGAGTATGATTCAATTCCATACGAAAATACAAAACATCTGATAGGATTTCCTTATACCTCATAGGAAAACAACCATTGTCCCTTCTATAGATGAGCAGAATAAGTGCTTGGTTCTCTACACTAAATAAAGACAAAGTATAGTACTTATTGCTGACAAAATAGGATTTAAATCGCAGTTCAATTGCTTGACATTCAGCTGGTCACAGAATTGTAGAGTGCATAATCATAAGTGATGTTGCGAGCCTCATTGCTCAAAGTCTAAGGGTCTTGCGAGCCATAATCACAGCCATGTATGGAATATCTTGTGATTATGGCATTTTATGAGGTCAATTCTTGTGAAGACATTTCAGTTTATAATAAATTTTGAACCTCAACAGAGTTTTGGCAAGACCTGTCTGAGCTAGGACATCAACAACACAACTGATATGAATGACATAATCTAGCCTCAAGAGGGAGCCTCTTTTGTTTCATCACTCTAACAATCTATGAAGTGGTGGAAAGCATAACAACTTCCCCTTGAATATGACACCTAAACTGAGTACAAATCCTAAATGATGCAGCCTTTGGTGCATGTCTCTCAAAGTATCGATATTTCAAATGTTGAAAGCTCTTGTGCCCATTTGATATGCATTCGATTGCAGTTCCCCTGAAGAAAGAATCTTATAAAGGTGAGGCCATGGCCAATATGTTAGTCATATCCATTGGAGTTGCCATTGCTTGACAACTTTAGTGTGATCAGTCCCACCATGATTCACATGGGCTTCTACTCAACATTGGCTGTTGCTATTGTAAGAGTCTTCAAGCTCGTTGAACCCATAGTATTGATAAGTGTATTCTTTGGGTCTCTGGTTTTCAAATTCTGCCTATCTTTTCCTCTCAGTATCATTATTTCAAATGCTGAAAGCTCTAATTCCCATTGCTGTGTATTTGATTGTGGTTTCCCTGAAGAAAGAAGCTTATAAAGGTGAGCCCGAGGCCAATATGTTGGCCATATCCATTGGAGTTACTATTTCAGCTTATGGGGAGGCCAAGATGAATGCATGGGAGGTGATTCTCCAGTGAAGTGCAGTTGCATGTGAGACTACCCAATTGGTTCTCATACAAATTCCACGAACATCAAAAGGGATTAAGTTGAATCCCATCACATCTTTGTTGCTACTTGTTGCCTTGTTTTTCTCAGCACCCCCTGGGCCTTAGTAGAATACCCATTTCTGATAATCAGGGTCTCTTCCTTTGATTTGGATTACATGACATTCTGCTTGTGCCTTGGCTCTTAATCTTGCAGTGTTTCTTCTGATAGGAAAGACTTCAGCCTTGACTATGAATGTTGCTGGTCTTGTCAAGGACTGGTTGCTCATAACATAATCTTTGTCTGTAATAAATGAAAAGGTTACAGTCATAAACTTGAGTGGGTGTGGACTGGCTTTTCTGGCTGTCTGTTACTATAATCATTTGAAACTTCAAGCTCTCAAGTCCAATGACAACCAACCAACGTACCTCAGCAGTGCAGCTGATGCCAATGATGAAGGAGAAGGTTTGATAATGACGAGTGGGAGATTCTCAATCAGAGATTCAGAACCAATAGAGAAAAATCAAACTCAAGCTTCAGGATTAGGTATTTAGATCATTAATATTGTCTTGTGCTAGAGATTACTGTTCTTGGATTGGCTCCTCTATGCCCAGATCTATTTGCAGGGAACAGGCCAGTCATTCACAGTGAAGAAGATAATGACAAGATTAGTGTATAATGATGGACAGTATGGTGCCATGGTGCCAACCTAAATCTCAAGTAAGGAGACATCTGTTCATCAATTTGTCAAGAAGCATGGCCTACAATTCAATTTCTCTAAGCCTATCACTTCTTCCACCTGTCAAATAAATTGTTTCCTGTTTGTTTAGTTGACTATGGTTCTAATAAATATACTATTGTTTGATGTAAAAAGACAAAACAAAACAAAAAATATGGAAAGTTGTGACCCCATTTTCTAACTACAAATTGAAATCGGATTACCATAGTGACCACCTCTGCTTATTGGAATCAAAAAGGGGGTGGGTTATGCACAATCCTCTGTATCATTTTCTATTACCAGAGATAATTAAAGCCACCCTAAACTCAAGTCTTAACTATGCTGATAGGGTGTTTGGGGAGGGGGATCCCTTACCAACCCACTATAATCTGCACAAAAGCATCCTAAGAACATATGCAAAATGCTCTCCTATCATCTAATGTCCAAGCAAGGAAACTCTTGAAAATATTATCTCTGCTCTGCTGAATGTAGGGCTAGTCTAATAGGTGGAAGGTGCCATACTCTGGATCAGTCTGGAGCTGGTTTACCCCTAATGGGTGGAAGGTGCCATACTCTGGATCAGTCTGGAGCTGGTTTACCCCTAATGGGTGGAAGGTGCCATACTCTGGATCTGTCTAGAGCTGGTTTACCCCTAATGGGTGGAAGGTGCCATACTTTGGATCTGCAAAGTATCTGTCTGGAGCTGGTCCATAACTCGCTCTGATTATGTATGGCCTAGTCTAATAGGTGGAAGGTGTCATACTCTGGATTAGTCTGGAGTTGATTTACCCCTAATGGGTGGAAGGCGCCATACTCTGGATCTGTCTGGAGCTGGTCCATAACTCGGTCTGATTATGTATGATCTGTAACCTAATATGGCACAACCCCGAACAGGCATCAAAGATGTTGATTGACCACCAAGGCAGAAGGTTGAGGTGAGATCCCATCTAAAGTTGGAAGGAAAGAAACTATGGATAAAATCTTGGCTGCTCCTCTGAATCCGAGGTAGAATAACAGTTAGGAAGTACCCTGTGTAAATGATGAAACAACATAGAAATGCTCCCTTAGTGCTTCCAGATGTATACCAATTAATGAGCATTCAAGTGTTATTTCAAATATGAATCAAATTTGAAACAATGTCAAAATTTTCCAAAATTCAAGAGAGCAGTGCTGTAAATGAAATCAAAGTTTAGATTCCAACATACAATGGTCAAACTAGTGCCAAATAAACACATTAATGATGTTCAGATATGACAGAAAGACACCAGCACCAAAGCACAAGACTATGTATGTAAAACAATGCATCCACAATAATAATAATAAAAAATAAAAATAAAAAATAGAAGATATATACTAGTTCCAAAACAAGAAAGTTTACATAACAATGATGCAAATAAACCCCAAAGTTTGATCATTCAGGACGTTAGCATGATCTCAAGAATTCTGCAGTAAAAGCTAGTACTTGAACTCCTAGTAATAGAAGATAGAACCAGTGTGATGCTAGTATTATTGAGTGGATGTTTGGGCTGTTATCAGCACTGATTTAGTTTTGGATATACCTGAGATATCAGTCATGCAAAAAATTTCAAAAAGGAAACGTTTTGACAGAGCAGAGTGTGATCTGGTTGCAGAGTAGCAAACCTTGTTCATAAATTCCAAAGGGCAGATAGATAGGCTTGTTCATGCGTTAATGTGAGTCTTTAGAAGATGTATCAAGCTATAAAATACCAAACCCATCATGAATACTTGCAGATTAGAATAATGTGATCTCAAACTCCAGACATCGAACTTCAATAACATAGATCATTCCAATTATATTAGTCAAATTGTTCATCTTGTTTTGGCATGACTCTGTCCTTGGAGATGTTCTCTGTTGCTAGATTTATCAGAATGATTGCAAGAAAGCAATGGAAACAGGCTAAAAATTAAACTGTTTATGCAGTCAATTGTTCCATCATGAAAGTGACTTGGAAGGCGTGGATCTCATGCATTTGAATGTTATGATGAGAAATAAATGATTATTATGCCATTTGTGTGTTTTATCTCTCATAAACAGATTCAGATCTGAAAAGAATTAGATTTGTAGCCCTGAACGTCAAGCAATTAGGGCAGAATTTATTCAACTTGCCAAGCAAGTTGTTCACCTTGATTTAGGGTCGACGCTTCTGTAATGTGTAGATCAAGAAAATGGTGCAACACTTACCCTAAATCCTTAGTATGTGAACTTACACAGGAACTAATGGAATTTTCAAGCCTCCTGCAAACAATTCTGCCTAAGGATAATGCAAATGACAAAAAGGTAATTTGTATCAACAGGATGACCAATGTCAAATATTTTTTTTTGGGAAGATTAGAAAACAGCCAGTCATGATTTTGTCAAAACTGAAAAATCAGTTGCCAGTCAGAAGATGCATATATTTTTGCCTAATTAATATATACATTTTTTTTCTTTGAAAAAAAAAAAGTCAAATATTATGTAGAATATTACAAGAAGGAACATAGGTTATCAATAAATGGATTCCAGCTATAACTGTGAAAAAAATTATTAACCTCGGAACCATTCTGCAATCACAAGAAATTAACATAAAAGCCACTTATCCCTGCCTGATAAATAAAATAAAATAAAAAATTAAGAAAAATCTCATCCAAGACTTTCACAATGAACTCTGGGAGCAAGAGTAAATCAAATTGAAATTGACCAGCCTCTGCCTTTTTCAATCTTAGAGGAAGTACTAAAGAATTTACAAACCGTTTCTCTGTTTTAAACATCTTATACACTCCAAGATAATTGAAAATTATTCCATTTAACCTGGGATATAGATCAGGACAGACCAATCCTGTAAAATACAATAGCAGTAGATTGAATAAACCATTAACTTGGGGAGGATGAAAAGAATATTTAGTTCCACAGAATTCTATAGAAAGAATAGGAAGTTCCACAAAATTGTAAAATAGAATTCATGGAATGCTAGATGACCAGTCTACAAATCACTTTTATTTAGCTTAGTTTATTTATTAGTGAAAAGTAACCTTAACTCAGCTGCAAACAGTTGTATCTTAGGCAACTACTCTCCATGGTCAGTCCAAATGGTGAATAGAATTCATACTTGCAATGTTCAGAAAGGTTCAAATCTCATGGGGATTATACTGGCCTTGACTCATGAGGACTTCTCACTCTATTCAATGAAGCAAAATAACTTGAGATAACTGCAAGCAACTAACTTGTTTCTGCCTTTCTGGAAAAAGTAATTGAACTCGAATTGTACCACCTTGCTGCAGCAAACACATAGTTAGAAAGCTATGTCGCACTGGCTTTGGGACGGGGGGTAGCAGGGATGGTGGGTAAGTTTCCGGAACCACCAGAGTGCACCCCCAAATTTTTCAGGGGATAGAAAGTTGGAGATGGCAATAATATATAAATTATTTTATATATTATTATAGTAATAGTAATAGTAATCATAAATATTTAAAATTTTGAAAATAATAAAATATTAAATATAATAATAATAATATTTTTTTCTTAATTCACCACGATAAATATAAAACATTTAAATAAATTCCAATTGCAAATAAGAAACACTGTGAATAAGAATTTAAATAAATTCAAAGAGAAAATTTAAATAGATCCCAAAAGCCACCGTTGATGCCCACCCCCCTGACAATGATAAAGATTATAAATATAGTCAGGGATAAGAATTGCAGAGGAATAGCAAGTATTGACTGAGAGTATGATGCACTGGAGTCTGTGAGTGCCAGCACCGCAGAAAGGAATTGCTGAGAACAATTTTAGAATGATATGCTGAGATGACAGGTAGGATTTAGAAAATTAGAAGCAGGTAGGATTTAGACTTCAGGCAGGTGCAGGGATGGATTTAGGTTATATATATCTATATATATATAGATATAATCTTGAACTGTCAGTAGGTTCAAGGGTCAGTTGACTGTCCCAGATATTTTTGTGAGGGATGGATTGGGAATGCCCTAGAAGTTCCCATGTCTCCAATGATGCCCCCAGCTATTCTGGGACATTCCCAAGCCATTTTTAAGTCCCAAAAACACTGGAATGCAGGGTACAAGGGATTTGTCATCAGGCACATGTTGACTCTCCATGCAACATAGTTGGAAAGTAAGAGAGATATGGGAGACACGAGTTGAAAAAAAAAAAATTAAAAAAAAAAGAGTCTGAAGTACAAGTTAATTACAAAAATGTAGATGAAAGTAAGAATGACCAAAAATTCTTTCAGTACGAATGACCAAAAACACTCCAGTGGTATTTCATTAAAGAACATAAGTTTATTATTTTGAATCCTGACTGTCTTCTCCCATATAATCAACTTCTAAAAGGTTAAAAATTCCTCTAATGTTTAGCAAACAGACAAGTTGCTGAGTCGAGAGAACAAAGGAAGGCAAGTAGCATCTGTCTCCCTCTCAACCCTGCACATCCTACCCCGCACCTAGAATGGTTTCGCTTACTGTAGAGGAGATTCTGTAGCACATAAACAAAAAACTTAAGAGCCACCCTTATTGTCTTTAGCATAAACACTCTCAATAACGAAAAAGAATTTGACTTTGTGTTTAAAATGGCAAATGCATAATGTAGAAGTAGTTTTAGATAAGCTAACTCTAGCTGCTTAGTACTTACTAGATTAGGAATGACTGCCACAGGTTATTCATGGATATAAATTTTAAGATAATGTGTTGGATAGCAAAAGGTTAGAATATGATTTTTATTAGTATATTTGTTGTACTTTGAACTGCAGCATTTTGCTTGGAACTGGATACAACTTACGCTTAATTAATTAAGATAAGCTAACTATAGCTGATTAGTAGAATGGGGACGGATTTCAGTGGTTGTTAATAGTAAATTAAAAGTTGGATGAAAAAGTGTTAGAATGAAACTTTTATAAGTTTAGGTTTGTTGTACTTTGAGCTGCAATATTTACTCAGAACTGAATAAAACTTATGCCTGATTAATAGTACATGCAACAAAATATTCAATATGAACATATAAGGGTTTAAACCAGGAATTTCAAGTAAGGAGATGTTAAAGTCCTCTCTTTTTTTGAAAGATGTAAAGCAATGAAAAATATAGCACATACTCAGAATCAACAGGGGAAACCATTATTATCCTCATTTTGTTACAAGTTGTATTTTAATAAAATCTTAATTACCCCAAAAATCAAAGCATGCAGCATGAAACGATATTGAAGACGACTGTGCTGAGATATTATCTAAACAGCACTGTTGAATGAAAAGAAATTCAAACTTCCTAATGCCAATCATTTTCTGGGAATGGAACCTAAGCAACATTAAGCTAATTAAGACTCAAAATTTCTGTATTTAAATTTCATAGACAATTTAATTCCTCCAGAGCAGATGGCTTCTCATTGACTTGAAGTGTTTTGAGCTGTATTTTTCACTCAATTTAGGTTCAGCGAGTCATACGATTAGCCCTTGTCACATGCCAACCAGAGGTCACAAGTTCAAACTGTGCAGAATCAACAATTGCAAAAGTAAACCTCTCAACGAGCCACTCAGTTCTGCACTTCAACATGTTACATAACACACAAAAGTTCTCGCATTATCTAGAAGCGTGATGATTCATGTTTACAGCCCTAAATTTGATCAACTTAGCAAATCGTTAACAACAAAGACTCAACGAGAACCCTTTTAACATAATGCTACAATTCATTTGAAGGTAAAGCTCAACCTACATGCATAAAACTTCAAATAACATAACAATCAACCCTCAACATAGCATGATAGCCCTTTACACATGCCAGCCAGAGGTGACGAGATCAAGCCCTGGGGTCACCGATTGCCAAAGGCAACATCTCAATGACCTAACAAGTTATGTTCTTTCCGCCACTGTGATCAAAAACTTCTAGGATTTTCTATCTAGCGACTTCATTGATTATCTGTGAAGTTAAGACAGGCTATCCTGATATTTGAACTTTTACCCATGGAAATTAATCTCTCATTCGAAAGGAACACTTCAGTGATTATCTATGAACTTAGGACAGGCTGTCGTGATATTTTAGTTTCACACACGGCCATAGAGTTTTGCTTTTAAATGAATACCTCATTGATTATCTCTAAAGTTAGGACAGGCCGTTGTGATATTGGAAGTTTTAAGCATCGAACCGCGGTTTGCTTTTAAAGAAATTGAAATGCTACGTCGGAAGTGATTGTTATCGGGTTTACAGATCCAGTGTAAAAAACATTGGGATTAAATGTTAGAAGTCTAGGATGTAGTGATTTCATGCACTATATTTTTTTAAGTTAGGACGGGCTTAATAAACCTCTAGAATTGTCTAGATGATTAAATCATCGCCTAAATTCGATCTGCATAACTCGAAGAAAACCGTTTTGGGCAAAAAAAAATGCAATTCATTTTAAGGCAAAGCTCAACTTCCATGCTTGAAACCTGAAATATCATAACCCGTCCTAACTTTACAATTTATCAAAGAAATCACTACATTCTGAACTCATCAAGAGAACTAACGCTTCGCATTTCATTTTTGAAAATCATTCGTCACAGGCTATCTCTAAAACGCAACAAGAACCTCTTTATCACGAATTCTTTTAAAGGAAAAAGCTCAATTTTCTTGAAAATATAAATAACGCAACAGCATGCCCTAACTTGAAAAATGATCCATGAAATTGGTACCTGGGAAGCTTGAACGAGCTCGTCCAGGGAAGCCGGAGGTGGCAGCTATTGCTGCTTCTGGTTGTGATAGACCGTGCCTAGTTTCTCTTTAACTCCATGTTTGCTGAGTGAAAACCCTCGCAGCTTCCTCAGAGAAGACTTCATTTTCGCTACAGAGATTTTATGCTTCAGAAACAAAACCTCGAATCACCGTCTTAAAATGCAGAAAACCCCCCCGTCCTGAATCTGTCCGAACTCCATTACGCAAACCTCGCAATAGCCCCTCTGAAACGGTCAAGACATTATTGAGGGTCTTGGTATGAACGGGCATGCTGAAAATGCTCTTGGGCTCTTTTCTCAAATGGAGCACAGTGGCATGAAGCCAACCTACATCACATTCGTGGGTGTTTTGACTGCATGCAGTCATGCCACAACATCTCTGTCAAGACATTTTGTCAAACAATAGACGTGCCATTTCAATACTTGCACATTTCGAATAAAGATCTGTGAGGGAGGTATATACAAAGATGTTGATCTCAATCTCATTTCTAATCATGTAACTATGCACACACTTACCTCGTTGAAGAGCTTCGACCTATGTACATGCTCGGAGAACACTAACCATAGTAACGGGACCCGGTACCACCTCCTCTAGCAGCATTTGATGGAAAAGTGTCAATGCCTCATAGGCATGTCCATTCTGAGAATATCCAACAATCATTGAGTTCCATGACACCAAATCTCTCTCACACATTTTGTTAAACACTTGGCGTGCGTTCTCTATACTTCCACATTTTGCATATAGAGCAAGAAGGGCGTTCCCCACAAATAGATTGCAATCCAATCCGGCTCTTATTATAAAATGATGAACCTTCATCCCCTTCAGAATAAAGGGAAGAATGAGTTCATCGGGCTGTATGCCTTTCTGCCGCATTTGGGAATAGAGTAGGAGGGCTTCCTCACAGGGTCCATTCATGGCGTACCCTCTGATGGGCACATTCCATAAAACACAGTCCCGTTTAGGGGAATTTTCAAAAACCAGTCGTGCATAATTCATGTGGTCGACTTTGTATAGAGGTTTATTAGTTTGCTTAGCAAGAAAATATTTCCATGAAACCCAAATCTGAATATGTGTGTACAAGCTTGCAAATATGAAGCCACACCTTCGTAAGTATCAATAACGGCGTTTGGCTTCTGTGTCTGTTTCTGTTTGTCAGTGGTTTTGCATTTAATGGTAGTGGAAGCTACAGTTGGGCTACGACAATGGATGAGATAGGCATCGCCATTGATGTTGATGTTAGAGTGTGCATGAATATTTAAAAGAGAAAGACACCCCATGTATTTATTTCCAAATTAGTAATTAGTATACGGTAAGCTTCTTCGCAATCATAATACAGGGAACCCTTAATGCAAGAAATGTTACATGTAGAAAGCGAGAATAGCTAGAGTTTTTATTTTTTATCGGGAGAGGAGAATACATAAAATTGCAGAAATGTTACATTGGAAAGCGAGAATAGCTAGAGTTTTTCTTCTTACAAGGAGAGGAGAATTTGAGAAATTTTATATTGGAGCAATACTTAACAACACTCTTAATTGGGGTTTAGTGGGCTTTGGGTCCAGATTTTGAACCAAAGCTCTGATACCATGTGTAAGGGCCTGTTTCCTATTATGAGAGCCTCAACCTATTATACACTAATAGATCTATTTTCTCGCTGGTTTAAAAGTTAAAAATAAAAGAACTTGTTGGTCTTCTCACATAGCTTTAAACATTTAACATCTTATCATTTTATCATAAGCAACATAAGTTAAGGTGAGCATTCTATTGATATCAACTTGACAAGAGTAGTCCAGGGAAAAATACCTGTTCTGGCGGTTGATGATGATATCTTTGTCTTATAGCTCCAGCTGAACGCTCCTTCTGACCGACCCAACCGGATTTACCTCCCAGCCAACTAGGAAATAAATTCCTAGCCCAGGAAACCTCCACAGGTTCCCTAGCCCTCCATGCCCAAGTCCAACCAGATATAGTGTGTCCTCAAGAAAAATGTGCAAAACTAGATAATGATACTTTCCTCCTCTCAAACCCAAGAAACCTCCACAGGTTTCCAAGGTCTCCCAAAATCATAACAAGGCCAAACAATCACAACCAACCCCCACAATCCTAAGCAAGACTCCAACTCCCCCTTTTCTTCCTTCCCCCTTCCCTTTTTATATCCTCTTTCCTCAACCACCTCTCATTAATGTCATTAACTCTCACCCATCCTTGGTTGACTTCTCTTCTAAGCTAGGAGTACATTTGGAATTGTGACATGAATATAAAATTGAGAATTTAATGGGAAAGAATCATGTCTTCTCCCAAGTAATCTGAAAAGTACATTTGGGAATGTGAAGTGTAATTACATGGAGAGGACCATGTCTTCTCCTTAGTAAATGTGAGGGTACATTGGGGAATGTGAAATGAATAAATATATATTGATGATAAGATGGAGAGGACCATGTCTTCTCCTTAGTAAATGTGAGGGTACATTGGGGAATGTGAAATGAATAAATATATATTGATGATAAGATGGAGAGGACCATGTCTTCTCCTTAGTAAATGTGAGGGTACATTGGGGAATGTGAAATGAATAAATATATATTGATGATAAGATGGAGAGGACTATGTCTTCTCCCAAGTAAATGTGAGGGTACATTGGGGAATGTGAAATGAATAAATATATTTTGAATTAATGGAAGGAGACCATATCCTACATAATATTCAAATTGAGAAGGTAAGTGGGGAATTTGAATAATGGAAATCATAAATTTATTTTAGACCAATATTTCTCAATATTTTCAGATAATGTAAATATTAACACAATTTGTAGGATAAGATTTAAGTGGGGCATTACAGTTTTGATGTAGTTTTTGCCTTGAAAAATGATTATTGTGATTGTAATGGTGAGAAATTATTCTATAAACAGTGTTAAGTGTTATTTAGAATAAATGAGAAATTCTTTTTGAATATATAAGATTAATCTTTGAGAGAATAGAAATATATTCCCTAATTATCACATAAACAAGGGGTTAATCTTGCATTTAGTGCTTTATCTCTGTAGAGTTTCGCTAAACAAAGGGAATACCTCCTCCTGCGTGACTTCGATTGTCCCTCCCTCTTACAGGATTGCAAAGCATTAAGAATTGAATCTTCTTTATTTTAAAGATGTAGTCTTGTCGAATATACCAAAAACATAGTAGGATTCTTTCATTATTGACAAAATCAAGCACATGTGCAAGGGAAGTATTCATCTATGGATGGTTAACAAGTTCATTAATAACTACAAGCAAACGCTTTAAACTATGTATTTAATGATCTCTAGTCATCATCTAAAGAGTTCAAGAATCAAATCAATTCCAACCTAAGTTCTAAGTATATGGTAAACCTCTACTCTAGAGGTTCTATTATTGTAAAATTTCACAACTATGGAAGTTGTGGCAAGGTCTCAAAGGAGGGACTTTCTTTTTGGGGCAAAACTAACCTTTTTTCAAAAGATAGTTTCTATAATTGAATCCATCTTCAATATCCATTTCTTCAACCCCACTCTGCCGGATTTGAATATTGAATCCCCCCTACTTATTTTGGGATGAGATGATCTTTCAAAAGGCAACATAAATATATTGGGGACTTACAACAATATACAAACTAAGCAAGGAAGGGTATACACACATGTGTTAGAATTTGAATTGAAGTTGACTTGAGCAAAGGTATAACAATGCATATTTAATTAAATATTGGTGATTTTAACAACCACTTCCATTAGATTAAAATAATGATACTTTATGTGTATCTATATGCAAAGACAAAATACTTGAAAGGCACCTTCCCAACAACAAAGGTCATTATAAGAAAAATGGAAAAATAACAAGTTGATGGGTGGTATGATTGAATGAAGAATCAAAGGGCAAGAAAGAAGAGACATCCAAGTTTAGTCCTAATAAAAGATGTTATGGCCCCTTCCAAGGAGTGCGTTATTAAGAGGGACACAAACATGATCATGGAGTATGTGCTAAAGTCTTATGGGAGAAATAGGAAGCATGTGAATGAGATATTATGGATTTCAAAAGAGAAATCATGTTATTCAATCCAATAGAAGCAAGGGGATTGGTGCTACTTGAGACTCCATAAGCTCTAAATCAATTGGTGAAAGCAAGAAGTCTAAAAGATAAATGCAAAGAAAGGAATATCCATCTATGTACAAATCTACAATAAATAAATTCAAAATTATACAGTGTTTCCATATAGACAATGTTAGGTCCCTATAACACTAGTGATTCCCCCATTACTAGTGTCATTGTGGCCCTTACTGTTATTGTTGTGCCCTTATTGTCCCCATATTGTTATTATTGTGCCCCATAGAAGCCCACTATTGTTATTTTTGTGCCCTTATATTATTATTGTTATGTTGACTTTGATTATATTGTGACCCCTTAGACTCCTATATATAGAAATGAGGCTTTGTCATTTGTATCATCCAATAATTGTTCTTTTGTGTAATGTAAAGGAGGTTGCCCCCTCGAAGAAGCTGATTTCTAAGTTGTTGATCTATCTTTTCTATCTTTTTGTGAGTTGGTTTCATAACAGACAACCTAGGTTCGAACCCTAAAAAGTGTAGGGTCTTTGTGAGTGTTTGTGAGGGAATGTGTTTGACATCACATAATTGGATTCCCTTCATCATCAAAGAGACATGTGTCCCAAAAGTCAATTTGGTTTAAGTGGATGTTAATATGATACATTGTATATTTTCTGAGGGTAGTAGCACAATTGGAAAAAAGCATGTTGGCAAGCCCTTGTGTATCCAAGTGATCGAAAGTTCAATCCCCCAGACATATCTCACCAATTGAACTTAAAAAAAATATGATACATTGTATATTGCAAAGCCATTAAGTTAAGTAATGACCTTGGCAAACCCAAATATTTAATTAGAATTTAAGCTCAAACACAACATTAGAAATGAAACCTTCACTCTAGATCTAAGGATAAGGGGTCAACATTGGATATTGGATACAAGACAAGGTGATCAAATGTATCTCTTGGACTAGCAATTTTTACAAAGGAATACAAATTTTAATGCTTATATTAACATGTATGTATAATATAATAATGAAATAGTCACTCTTTAGTTCATGGATAAAAGTGTTGGTGTGGAAGGAAATCTCAAGGGATGTGTCACTATAGTCATAAAAATTTCATTTATTGTGGCACATGGAGAACTTATTAATTGAGTGTAGCTTTAAAAATGGATAGGAGTGTTATCCTCCCCACCTAACTGCAATTCCTACAAATGACATATTTAGTGATTAATGAGTATATTGTTGTAATAATTTTGAACCCTGTGTTAAGAAATCCCTATGCAATCCAATTTAACTTATGTACCATCCTCAAAATGAGGAGAAGTCATTTGTGGGTTTCCTTAGAATGTGTATTTCAAGGAAGAATGTGTACTTTGTCGATATGTTGAAAGGTTTTACGGTCTTTGTGTTTTAGTGTACCATGTCATGTTTGGCATTGAGCGTTGGGTGTGTTGGAAGCCAACTCTTGGTAAACTCAAATACACTTGTCCTAAGGAGGGAGTTGGGGTTTTAAGGTTCTCTGGTTGTAAAAGCTTTCAAAGTCAATGTTTTTCATCCTCTTCTTGCATATTGCAGCCTCAAGGCCATTCGATGAGTTGGTGGTCATGCTTAAGGTTTTCATCCTATTCTTGCATTGTGCTTAAGGTTGATTGGTACCTTGTTCCATGAATTATGATCAACTTTGGGTCCTCTTTCAGTAGACACCTCCTAGCCACAGTATTAAAGGCAACATATTGGTTTCCTTTACTAATTTTAGCTTGTAATAAATTTAAATGTAATGGTTGTCACACGCGTTCATATACAACTACCTCATAACAAAGCTAACACAAGCACTTCTACCCATGCCTACATCACATCACAGAGGAGGAATCAATCAATATTATTCAATATCCCGCATTCGAGTATCCCTCCTTTGAGGATTCAATCCAACATTTATGGAGATCAGGTCATCCATTTACAATAACTAGCTTTGCCATATAGCATGTTCATATTCCTATTGTCATGGCCGAAAGTACCACCGACATATATCTTATGCAATACGAATAAATAATTAGAATGCCTCAATGGATGCAATTCATCCTATAATGCATAATGCATATATTAGATAACCCGAACCATAGGCTCTACTGTTTCAAAACAAAATCATTTATCATACATAATCAATAATCCGTCTGCCACAGTTGCATGACACGTTAACATGTGTATCTTAGGGATTATGCATAATTAATCAGAAGCACAGCATTGGATGCATAGCACAAATAACTTGTACCATAGTTTATACAGTCGAGCCTTAACCACAATTAACAAATTTGCATAGCGGCTCAAGCACGACTATTCACTATCTTAAAAAAAGACAGGTTAACACCAATTCTACATAAGATCCACATACTGTGACTGTAATTAGAATTTCATTTATGTGCTTCCATAAAATCATCTCATTAACGCCACATGCAGTGCATTTAAAACTCAAGCAAATTCTCTCATATGCTAAGGAATTTATAACATAGAGGGTAAGAAACCAATATACAGAACAATCCACGCAAGTGAGTCAAACTAGATCAAAAGAGAGAACGACACTTGGAAAACAGAGCACCGCTACCCAACCTAGAAATGACTCTTCAGTTCACCACCGAGTCGAGGTTCTTGCCATGGATCAACCGCCTCCAATTGATCTATGCAATGGGTATTTAATACCTTCTTTCATGATATGGTTTCCATTAGCGGTGTCTCGCTTTTATGGATCTTTTTATCCATTTGCGTAGGCTTATCTCATAAAAGCTCACCTTTCTCTCCCATGAGGATTTTCCTCATAGAAGATTGCCTTTCTCTCCCGCACAACTTTTATGTTTTTCTCAATGGATATTTATCTCCAATCCATCCAACTTATCTAGAATTAAATCGAGAAGCTTTACCATGAAAGAATTATCCTTTCCCATTCACCAATGTGATTTGGCAAGAATCTCATCTCTTGGTGTCTCGCTTTTCCAAGTGATTAATTTATTAATAATGTATTTACTTTTTATATTACACATCATACCTAGCTTTTCTCAGCTTAGGTTTGCAAAGTTTGACACACAAGGGAGGGGTGTTACATTTTGGATCCCTCTCTTTCCTTAAGATCCCTCCAACGACAGCTAGAGTTCTTAGATGACTGTAAGGAGGAAGCCCCTATTGGAAAGGGACAGACAGTTTGAAGGTGTCTATCTTGTTGGTAATTCCTATATCAAAAAGTTGTATTTTCATAGTCCAGGGGTTGGGAATACACAATTCCCATCCACTTGAGCTCAATTTTATCTCGCAAAACTTCATTGGGATATACCTAAACACATATGCAAACATAGGTGAAAATGCCTTTCAAAATTCTTTCCCTGTCTACTTTGACGAATCTTCCAATAAAATTGCCCACTTTTTCTAAGAGATCTAGATGGGTAAAGTGAATGGGAAAACTGGGAATCTTACCCATACTAGAGTAGTCATCGGCAACATAGTGAGAGGATTGAAGTTGGGAAACCATGGCTTCACTAGAAGACCAACTCATCCCCAAAACCATGGACCTTGGTCAAGGATTTTTTTCTTATCCTCAAGACATTTGAAGATCACCACAAAAAAACATGGGTCTACATCCACCCAAACCGGCGTTCATCCAATCCTATCATAATCGAACAGAAAAATGCTACCTTTTCAATAGAAAATGGGGAATAAAAGTATCACCCAAGGATAATGACCATCGCATCAAGCGCTCAATCATAAGGGAGGAGCAATAATTTGACAATCACACGTCCTTGATTTCTGTTGATTTAACTCTGAACACTCACGTAATATTCTCTTGCTTGGCGAATTAAACACCACTGCATGGAATGGACGAGGATTGAGCCGAACCCTGGATGAAGCCCACTTCATTCTCATCTAAACACAAAACTATATATACGTCAAAGCTATTACAATAGATTCTGACTGTCAACACCTCGAAGTTCTGTTTATATGTGGCTACCTTTTATGGTTACTATTGAATGTGTGATTGGCAATAGTAATGGCAACTTAGGGCTGCCAAATTTCCTTCGATTCCCTCACTACATCCTAACGCAAATATTTGTTCAATGCCTTGGTTGTCTTTCAAAACTGGTAGGCAGCGTCTTCTTTGATATTTCTCGATGGTTTTAATTCCACTACAATCACAACTTTCATTTACATAAACTTCGTGTTTTCGCACGAGCGACGATTGTTCCAAGGTGAAATGTCACTTGGATGGTTTCAATGTTGTTGACCCATCATAACTAACTAACGGATATGCCCATTACAATTTTATACCACCCCATTATCAATATCAATTATGCATGGGAACCAATTAAAGCAACTTTTCACATTAATTTTATATGAGCATGAGAACATGTGTTAACAAGCAGCCCATAAAGCCTCATTTTGAATGCCATAGTCACTTAGAAGGAATTCCTCTTGTAGTAGCATCCTCCCTACTAAACTTTGCTAGTGCTAACATTAGAACCACCATTACAACAAGATATCTTTCTAGTGTTGACAACACCATTATAGTAAGATACCTCAAGAGAGACAGAAAATTTAAAAAGTATGATAGTAATACGTATCCAGAAGATGGTATTGAAACTAGTAATTGTTCACGAATCCATAAGATTGTAAGGTCATTCTCATTATCATAATCATTGTCATCATCATCACCATCATCCTTGTCATTGTTATTGCCATCATTACATTATCATCATAATCACCATTCATGCCATCATCATCATCATTATGGACATTGTTTGCAATTGTTCATAATTGTAGATGTTGTAAGAAATATCATCAACCCAAAAAATGTGATCAGTGCTAGAAAAGGGTTGTTTAGGACACATTGATATACGTAAGAGAAATAACAACTCTATTTTTGACAGATGATTGATGATGATCATCATCACCACCATTATCATCGTCATTGTCATTTTTATCATCCCCATCATCATCATTAATGTAATTTCTATCGACATTGTTGTAATCATGCATCATCATCATTCATGCCATTATTGTTTTTGATGATGACCTAGATGAAATTATGATCATGACACCAAAGATAATGCTTATGATTATGACAATGACAACATCTAAAATTGGGAAGATTCGCCAACGTCACTAGCATCGTCATCATCATAATCATTGCCATCATCATCATTGTCATTGTAACCACTATCGTCTTTATCATCATAATCAAAATTCATGTCATCGCCATCATCTTCATTTTCATCATTGTCAATATTATTGACATTGTCATCAATTGTTCATAATTGTCAATGCCATAAGGAATATCATCAATGCAGAAAATATGATGAGTGTTGGAAAAGGGATGCAAAAGCGAACATAGAAATGGGGGCAACAATAGAAGTAAAATTGGATGAAAAGTGGATACAACATAAGTAGATGCACAACGACATGAAAAGCCTGACACAAAAGTGGATGCAAAAGTAGATGCAGTTGTCAATGCAAACTTGGATGCAAACATGAAGGCAAAAGTGGAAGCAAACATGGGTCCAATGGTAGGTGTAAAACTTGGCACAAATTGTGGTGAAACAAATGTGGATGCAACAACGGAAACAAAAGTATATGCAAAAATGGATGAAACAAAAGTGGATGCAATAGGGGATGCAAACGTGGAAGCAAATGTGGTTGCAATGGTAGGTGCAAGATATGGTGCAACAAAAGTGGATGTAACAATAGACAAAAAATATGCAAAATAAGATGCAAAAATGGATGTAAAAGTGGAAGCAAACATTGATGCAACAGGCAAAACAAAATTGGATGAAAAAAATGGATATAATGTAAGTAGATGCAAAAGTAGATACAAGACGAGATGCAAAACCCAATGCATAAACCTGACATAAAAGTGGATGCAAAAATAGATGCAATATTTGATGCAAAAGAGGATGTGAACATGGATGCAAAATTGGAAGCAAACGTGGATACAACAGTGAGTGAAAAACATGGTGCAAATTGTGGCATAACAAAAGTGGATGTAATGATAGATGCAAAAAAAGAATCAAAGTATGATGCAAATGAAGATGTAAAAAGGGATGCAAAAAGTGAAATTTAAAATGGGTGCAACAGTGGATGCAAAATTGTGTGCAAAAGTGGATGCAATAGAAGTCGATGCAAGAGTAGATGCAAAACGAGACACAAAACCCGATGCAAATCCCGGTCCAAAATTGGATACAAAAAAGGATGCAAAAATAGATGTAGTAGTTGATGAAAACCTAGACGCAAATGAGGATGCAAACTTGGATGCAAAATTATAATCAAAAGTGGGTGCAAAAGGAGGTGCCAAACTAGGCCCTAATTGTGGCACAAAAATATTAGATGCAATAGTGGGTACAATAATAGATGCAAAAGAGGATGTAAATATGGATGCCAAACAAGAGGGAAAAGTGGATGCAACAAAAGTAGATGCAAAATTTTATGCAAAACTAGACACAAAACACGATGTAAAACTTGGCGCAAAAGGGATGCACAAATGGATGAAAAAATGGATGCAAAAAATGATTTAAAAAAGGATGCAAAAAATGATGCAAAAGTCGATGCAAAAGTTGATGCAAGTGTAGGTGCAAAAAGTGGATGCAAATGAGGATGCAAAAGTATGTCAAACAAAATTAGGTGCCAAACTTGTTGCAAAACCTGGAACAAAACCTGGTGTAAAGGATGATACAAAACTTGGCATAAAATTTGGTGCAAAACGTGGTGCAAAACCTATTGCAATACCTAGTGCTAAACTTGGTGTAAGATTTGGTGCAAAACTTGATGCAAATTTTGTGTCAAGTTTTGCACCATATTTGATAAATGGATGCAAATAGCACCAAAAATGGGCTCTAGATGCAAAAAAAGAAGTAAAAAGGGACGCTAATCGCTGGTTTTGTTGTAGTGTGACAATTTATAAATGTAGAGGAGTTTATAATAATAGACAATCTTATAAACTAATCGCTAATATTGATTATAACTTCACAGGGGATTTAAGATAGATTAATATTCAATTTAATCTTACCCATAGTTCATTAAAATTTAAATACATGAAGAATAAAATGATGAAATGAAAACATGAGAAAGACTCACAAGGAGACAAACTATTTGAGGCAAATCTAGAATCCTCTCATTAATTTGAAGAAAATCTCCAGTTTAATTAAAATTTTGCTTTGAAAAGTTCATCCAAGGGTTCAACCCCTAATAACTAGAATGATGAGTTATTTATACAAAAGCACTTGATTTTCTAGAAACATATTTAGCAAATTACAAAAATAGTACAAAAATATAGGAATAAAAAAAAACTATTGAGTTGTTGACACTCTCTTCAAGGAAGTTTTTGATGATCTGGCCCCAAAATGTGTTGCCTCGTTGTTTGTCATTTGGAGGTGAAAGTTACTCAATGATTTCACACAAGTGATCCCATCTTTCTTCATTTGGTATAGAAAGATTAATTAATTTTCTATAAACTTCATCCACCTCAATATAATTTTCAAAAGTAGGCTTATTGACAAAGATATGTTTAATTTCATGCTTGATCATTAAATCAAAGTTTAAGGCCTCTAAGAAAGCCTTCCTTGTAAGATGACCTTTGATACCCGTAAATTTGGCTTTATCAGTTGCAATTGTATAAATGTTTTTGCAATATTCCTCCAAACTGATTAATCTGTCATTTGGTGGTACAAGTCCTGGCAATCCTCTTTGATTAAGCAAGTTGAACTTAAAATGAAATCTATGGAGAAAAGTTCTCAAAGTCTGGCACTTTGTCTCCAACTAAGCGATAAGATTCGTCTTCTGCAAATCTTTCTGGATCTCTAAAATGGTTTCTATTTTGTCTGCAATCTAAATCTCTTCTAATTCAGCTCTAGTTTTTTGAATTCAACACTTTAATCATTTTTGTGGCTTCATCTGGGTTTTTTTAAGTGTTGATCTGACTTCTTCAATAGTTGTCTAGCATTTAGTAATAAAATCTTCCTGATCAAAAAAAATTTGTATACAGGGCCAAACATCAGTTATAGCTTGACTTATGTCTGCCCAAATTTTTTCCTTGGGTTGGGCCAAGGTCTGAGCCATCAGTAACTAATTTTACAACTCTTGAATCTCCCTAGTTAGTTTGTGGGTCTTCTCCATCTCTTCTACATAAAGAGTGTCATTGTTTATTTTTTGTGCCTCCATATTTTTGAATTTCTGTTGAATTTTTTCATTGTCTTGTCTCTAGAGAGACAATTATTATATGACTTTATTTAGATCACCTATTGTTAATGTAGACTTTGTTGTTGCTGATGTTGATTCTCCTGATATCCCTGCAACTGTGATGGTTATAGCCATGATTGGAGCTATGGCCACTTATGTAGACCCTTCCTTTTCCTTTAGCAAGCTTTCTATTTGCTCCTCTATCTTCTTTATTTGTATATTCTACTCAATATTTAGTTTGAAAAATTATCCTTTATGTTGCTCGCTTTCTTCTATGTCCTTGGTTTGAGTATCTTCTGTAGAAAGTGACTTGAGCTGATTCCTAAGTGTTGTAATGACTGCATTTTTTTTTCTTGATGATGTCCTCTACAACTTTAGCATCAGTGGGATCATACCCAATCTTGATCACTAAATATTATAATGATTTGATCCTATTATCCTTGACAAGGAAGATATCTTCTCTATTTTCAACCGTGACTGTACATTTGAAAGAGTTGTTCCTAACTTTGACAGTGCCATGGCAATGTTAGTCATGGTGGAGAAAAGCATCTCTCCAGACCATCTATGCATGTCCATTTGGTCGATAGGATGTATTTGTTTTTCATCAAAAGAAAACATGATTTTCTTATAATCTAGAGAAGTGTTGGAAAAGGCACTTGGGCCTATAAGAATTCCATTTGCATCCTTCCCTTTTCACTGTCTTTGTCAACAATCTCTGTTATGAAGTAGATTTTTGATTCCAGAATTGAGCATAGACATTGGCTTTAAGAGTTTCATTCTTTTGCTTAATTTCCAAAAAAATAGTGAAAATATTGGGCTCATCTTGTTCACTCACTCTTGTTAACTATGTAATCTCCAATAAATTCTGTGAAGCTGAAGAGAAGGATAGAGTATTAAGGAAATTTTCCTCTGATTCTGTAGAAACCTATGAATCATCCAAATTAGTAATTATTGGCTCTTTTTGACCCTAAACAATGGTAACTTTAGGATCTATCTTCTGTTTCTTCTGATAGATGATAAACTCTTTTGCACTATTTTTTGAAGATGATCATTCTTCTCTCGGCCTCTTTTCCTGTTTTTTTTGAGAAATGGGAGTCTGGAGGGTAGAAGCAGGTAGAATTTTCTCTTCTTCTTCCTACAGTGTGTTCTCCTCCCATTGTTCTTGATTCCTATATTTCTCAATCTTTGGTCTGGCAATGTGATTATAAGGCGTGGTTTTGAGTTCCACCCTTAAATTAGAAATTATGTTGAATGGGTCATATGAACAGGTAAAGCTTGGTCGGAATCCCATCTGCTTCAATTCCTGCTGCTCTGGTATTACATATAAAAGGTCCTACTTGGGACTTGATCTTAAACTGAGACTTCCTCTTGCGTGAAACAAAATGAAGCTCATCCATGTTAATCATTTCCTTATATATTCCAGAGAGAAAATTCTCATTGGAACATATTTAAGATGATTATAAGGAGCTAGTTCACAAACATATACCCTTATCTCAATATAATTATGGTAAAGATGCAGTCTAGAGTTTTGTCTTGGTCATTTAGGTGTAGGCCCCTTTTTATCTTTGAACTGATTCTAGGTTCACGTTGGCTATTAAGAAGCTGTGCAACTGAAGGAATGAAACTGTGAATAAAATCTATAAATTTAAATTCAGTTGAGCTTCTTCTGACTAATGATGTCCATTATATAACTGTTTGATTGATTTGTTGATCATCCTGCTTATGTAAAATTATTGGCAGCATGTCTCCTTGTTGAAAAAGGAACATATGAACCAATATAGAAGAGTATTTGAACATACCCTCTATAGTCATATTGATAATCTTTTCATGCATATTTTCAGCCAAAAGTTGTCTGTAATTATACATGAATGTTGGCTTGTGCTATTTGGAGAATATGGATAGATAACCTAGAATAGTTTCATCTACCCATTAGTTTGTCTGGTAACCTAACAGGAAAGAAACTAGGGATATGATTTATTTGGTTCTCTCTGAGAATATAGAGGCTAGATACAGAGGATTATTTTTTGGAAGCTCAACATCTTCTGGAAGAAAGATTTCGAAAATTTGAGCTCTTTGGGGAAAAGTGAGTTTATGATATAAATCCATGAGGATAGTAGAAAAAACATGGCTAAGGGAGTAATTCTCAGGAATTAAGAACATTTTGTTTATGGTTTCAGGTGTAATAGGGATTAGAATTTCTCCATTCTGGGCCACAATGTTTCTTTGGAGGTAATTATACCTGGCCTGACACCACATGAACAAAACAAGGAATAAATGGGTTTGAGGGAACATAAACACATGCAACAAGGATTCCCACAGATTAATCTCATCCTCTAAATCTTGGTAAGTTTGTTTTAGCGATTGGTGTAATTCGAACAAGTCGAATTCACATTATGTATAAATTATTTTGAAGAATTGGTCTGCTAAGGGGATATGGTCAAGGTCTATAGTAGAAGTTTGGGGATTTTCCTGAGTCAACATTTTTCTTCCAGAGGGCTTGTCATTTCCACTTGGTGCCATATTATGATAAAACAAAGAGGAAGAGTAACAGGATGTTGATAGGATAGATACCTGAACAAAGCACAATCTTTGTAGACACAAGTGAGCCTAGTGTCTGCTTGAAAAAGTAAGTGTAGCCAGTAACATAGTTTTACCAGAGCTGAGCTTTAAGACTTGTAATTTCAAACAGAGGTGATGAAGTTAGGGGAATCAAGCAAAAGGAATGGAGGGTTTATTTATAACTGCAAATGAATTACCATTAGGATTAAACCGTTACCAAATGAGCTTTAGGAGCATTAATGGATGACGAGAGCCTGGTAACGGACAAGAGTGTAACAGGAATGTAGCAACGGATATGGACAAGTGGCAGAATATGATTAGTGGAGGGAATGCATGGAAGTGATGTGATAACCGTTTGTATGATAACGTGTTAACATGAGCAGGATGAGAAGATTTCGGAGGAGGGGGTTCAAAGCTGGGAGGGGATGACACATCCCAAGGGGTCCACTGAAAGAATACCACTTTTCAGACCCCTACCCCCTTGTCGTTAACACAAAAGGGGGAGGGGGGTGTGAAATGACTTCCTCGCCATTGATTTGTGTGGGGAAAAGGATCACCATTGAAAATAAGCCGCTCAATAGCACTCGATGACAATAAAATTTTGTCATTTTGTGACTTTGGAATAATATAATTTCATAACTTGATTACATATAATTAATCACCCTTAAAAAAGTGATTAACTTCTAGTTAAATCATAATTTATTTATTGAATAAGCACATTTGATCTAGCGGCCATTTTATTTTTTGTAATTCTATCCTAACCTTACTCTAGTATATATTTTGTATTTGGCCAATTTTTAAGTATATTTTGTCAATTTTTCTTCCTATTCTATCATATATAATTCATGTTCAACCAATATTAAACAATTTGGTTAACTTATTCTTTAATATAGAGACAAAAATTTAAATGATTTGATCATGGTTAAACTGTATGATTCAAACTAGAATATTAGGTTGTGGCATTTAAACAAGCTGCACACAAAAACCCTAATTTATTTATAGTGCAAATATTATCCTTTCTAATGGAATTTAAATTTTCTCACTTATACAGTTGTTTTTTTCTTTTCATCATTTTTTATTGCATTTTCATTCTTTCATTCTATTTTTTTTTACCCTCTTTTTGTAAAAATGACTAACTTATCAAAACCAAATATGTTACAACACTTCCCTCTCTTAGTACATGCATGATAAAGATGCATGAGTAGGACAAGAGGATTCCTTTGAGGGATGTGTATCTCCAAGGCCACTCAAATTTGGTTGTACTGGACCGATCTCATGTTAGAGAGTCAGCCTCAAGTGTGTAAAGTGGTACCAGATTGCTGAGTCATCCTCTTCTACTACCACACGACTTTTGTAGGTTATGCAGTGTGCATGCGTTTATCAAAGAAATATATGCGCGACCTTAATTTTTTTTCCTTTATCAAATTTGGACCTTATGAGAACTTTGATTTTTTAAACTTCATAATGTATTCAGATGGAAAAATGTCCACTTGTGCATTATGCTTGACACTTTTAATGTCTTTTGGATTGCACTAGTAAGTGTAAGATTTTTCTGTGTTAACAGTTGCCCCCTGATGTATGAGGTTAGGATAAAACTTATAGCCGAAATACATCATGTTTTCCTTTCTTTTGGAGTCTGATCAAATCCTTGAGAGAGGGGATAGCTTGTTGTGGAGATGAGTAGAGAAAACCCCCTTGACTGAGTATGAATAATACCCGTGCTCTCGTGATAAACTACAAAAAATGGTATGTGATCCGAATTGGATCCACAAAATACTGTCGAGGACCTTGACTGTATCGAGTTGAAAAAATCCTTGAAAATTCCAAAACAACGATCAAAAACGCCTTGAACCAGTGGCAATGGCCGCCAACGTAGAACGACGAGGACCTCAGTTAAAGCAAGTTGATCAAGGCCCATGGAGACTACGCAGGAGGTCAAAGAAGCCCCCGGGAGCCCCAAATTGGGAAAAGGAGGCGATTTTGATGCGCAATTAGTGCTTAATCACGCATCACTGGGAAAACAGGGCCAAAGTGGAAGAGCCTTAAGCACTCAGTCATGTTGGGAGCCAGAGAACCGCGGGTGGAGAAACAAAAAAGTGCTAAAGGACAAAGGTGGGACCTGCGCTCTGGAAAACGGCGGTATTGATCGAGGCGCCCTTGAACGGTAAGAGGTTTTGGAGGAGAGCGGAGCGATCTAACTCAGCAATCGACGCGTGGCAGTGGAGGTGAGAGAAAAACCGTCGTTGATCGCGTGCTATCGGTCAAGCAAGTCAATCACACTCGACGTGCGTATGACGTTGGATCTGGAGGAGCCCAGATCGGATGACTGAGATTGCGCCCGATGAAGGAAGTGGAATCGAAAGGGATTAAGCCGAGTTCTAAAGATATTTGGAGTCCGTTTGACCACCAAGGTGGAGAAAGAATGCATACATGACGTAATGGAAGAAACGAACTGACGGAGCGTGCTGGCACAAGTTAGATGGAGACACGTGGCCACTGCCAGAGCGTTCGTGCTGACTCCGACCAAGGAATTCCAAGCACAACTGCAGAAGGTGAATCACTGCAGGCAGGAGAGGAACCGAACAGGCATAGGGATTGAATGACTAAAGCCATGAATAGAGACAGTCGGAACAGAGATAGAAAGAGAGAGATAGAGAGAAGAGAAGAGTTAATTGGAAACCCGAATTGAGAGGAGTCCAAGAAACTAAGGGAGACAGTGAACACATAGAGCAGTAAAGCCAAGCAGAGGAGACAAAGGGTCGAGCTGACCACAGGCATCATCAAGCACCAGAGAGCTTGAAGATTCAAGCCTTCCCATAGAGGAATCTGTCTGGATTGAGCATCACAGTTGGCTCTTTCCACTGTAGACCAAGGGTCACAGAGCTGGTAGGAAGAACAAGAGTCTGTGTACTCCGAGTGGCTTGGGGAATCCAAGAACCACCCTGCCAAGCAAACCTGCTTCAGGAGAACTTGCATTGAGTCCCTGTATTTGTAATTCTCTGCTTAAAGACACAATAAAACAAGGCCACCACTGAGAGCTGGACTGGAGATGTAGCCCTCGAGAATAGGGTGAACTCCTTATTAAAAATTCTTGTGTCTTTATGTTCCTTACTGTGTTTCTCTGTTGTCTTTCCACTTATTTTCTATGTATTGGCAATCTTATCGATCCATTGTTTCAATAACACAGAACACACACACCAGCACACGAGTCTGTAATACCTTTTGTTTAATAAATTTTCAAACTGAAGTCACTCATCAGGTGATTATCAGATCAAGTGGTATCAGAGCTCTAGGCCGTAAGGTTAGACAAGCTTGTGTTGGTTTAGCTATGAATGCTCACTAGATCAAAGCTCAAATTAAGAGAAGGAGATTTGGTGGAAACTAATCCTGAAATTGGGAGAGTCTATTCTCGGAAGACAATGTTAGAGGAAGGTTCTATAGGGCCAGACCCTTAATTCATAGAGAGCTTCCTAGCTATAAAGTCTATGGTAGAAGAAATGTATAGGGACTTTAGAAAGCATAGGGATGAAGATTCATCAGGCTCTAAACAAGATAAAGAAGAAGATGAATCTCATTCCCATGACCACTCAAAAGGAAAGGGAAAAGAAGAAAGCTTCCCTACACCTCCTAATAGCCCTGTGCATAATAAGAGAGCATCTTTGATTAAGCTAGATGTTAAATTTTATTTTCCTATATATGATGGGGAGCTAAATGTTGAAAAGTTGGACAATTGGATAAGACAAATTGATGTGTATTACAGGGTACAAAAAATAGACTCAGACAAGAGTAAGATTCAGCTGGCAAGCCTATGCCTAGGAGGCACTGCCTTGGTTTGGTGGGAAGGCAGAACCCAAGCTGATATGAAGAAGCATGGTAAGACCATCTCTGTCTGGAGTGAATTTGTTGCTGCAATCAAAAAGTAGTTCTATCCATTGGCCTACATGCAACAAACCATGATGAGTTAGAAAACTCTTCGGCAGTTGAAAGGGCAAAGTGTACAAGGGTATACTCAAGAGTTCAGAAAGAGAGCCTTTATGTTGGGTATCTCATTAGAATCACCAGTGACCAGAGACTCTTCTGAAGTACATTGGTGGTCTACATAGCTACATGAGGCATATGATCCTCATGTTTAATCCCAATAGTATAGATGAGGTATCTGTACAAGCTACTCATATAGAAGATAGAGAAAAGAATGGAAATCCAGAAGTTGGGGGACCATCCCAACCCACTGTAAGCAAGAGTAAGGAGAAAACGAAGCAGAAGTGGAAAGCAAGGAAGGCTAACACTGCACAAAAAGGTAAAGCTTCATGCACTCACTGTAAAAAGGAGGGGCATGGTGATGGGCACTGTTGGATTCTACATCCAGAGCTGAGACCTAAGAAGTCCGAGGGCAAGAAGAAGAAGAATTTTGCAGCTATTCAGAAAGATTTGGGGTCAAACTTGGGAGATGAAACAATCATTGCAGCCACAGGTATAAAAGGTAAGAATTCTGAAGCATCTACTAGTAATTCTGCTCAATCTGTTATTGATGAAGAACATGAGAGAAAAAGACATGAGATTTTCCATATTCGAGTTGTTTCCAAAAATCAAAATATTGATACTTTGTTTGATAGTGGCTCACAAGTAAATCTGATTTCTAAAGAAATTGTAAAGAAATTGGGATTAACAACTACACCTCATAAGAAGCCATACCCATTAGGATGGTTGAATGATAAAGCGCAACTACAAGTGACTAGACAGTGCAAACTCAAGTTTTCTTTTGGGTCAACATTTATAGATGAGATTGAGTTTTAGATATATGTGGAATTGTTTTAGGAAGTCCCTACTTTTATGATAGAAAAGTTATTTTCTATAGAGCTGAGAACAAGTATCTACTTGTTAAAGATGGAATTGAAAACTTTGTAAGGGCTCATAAGCTCAAGAATAACTATACTCTCATCAACTCAGGACAGATGAAAAGAATGTTAAATTCATGCAAACAATTCTTACTAATGGTTGTAAAGGAAATTTTTTTTGATAAAACCAATGTATTTGGGGGCTGTAATGCTAATCAGCAAGCTGATATAGAAAAGATTGTTGCAGAGTATGATGTCTTATTTCAAGAACCTAAAGGTCTGCCACCCAAAAATGGAATAATACATGATATTATTTTGCAGCAAGATGTTCCTTTGCCTAACATTGGGATGTACAGGTTGTCTGCTTTAGAGAATGATGAAATCAAGAAGCAGGTGTAGGAGTTTCTTGAGAAAGGGTTCATCAGTCCTAGCACATCACCATGTGGGTCACCCATCATCTTGATGAGAAAGAAGGATGGTTCGTGGATAATGTGAATTGACTACCAAGCACTAAATAAGATAACAATAAAAAATTGTTATCCCCTTCCTCGCATAGATGATCTTTTAGATCAATTGAAGGACGTTGTTTATTTCACCAAGCTAGATTTGCACAGTGGATACCATCAGGTCAGAGTTGCAGAGAAAGATGCATGGAAGACTGCTTTCAAAACAAAGCAGGGATTGTATGAATGGCTGGTTATGCATTTTGGCCTAACTAATGCTCCTGCTACTTTCATGAGATTAATGAATGATGTACTCAAACCTTTTCTTGATGATTTTGTTATTGTGTATCTGGATGACATTCTGATTTTTAGTAAAATGTGGGAAGAACATTTAAAGCATGTTAAGTAGACATTAGATGTTTTGAGAAGAGAAAAAAATTATGTTAAACTCTCCAAATGTGAATTTGGCAAAACCTCTCTAAATTATTTGGGTCACATAGTAGGGGGAGGTAAATTGAAAATAGATCCCTCTAAAGTGGCAGTCATTGTAAACTGGCCTAAACCCCAGTTTGATACAGAAGTGAGAAGATTCTTAGGAGCAGCACAATATTGGAGGAAGTTCATTTCAATTTTTTCCTCAATTGCAGCTCCCTTACATGCTTTGACAAGATTGAACAAGGTGTTCCAGTGGGGAGGCAAACAATAGAAAGCCTTCGACACCTTGAAAGAAAAGATTAGTATAGCACCTGTACTAGCACTGCCAGACCTACAAAGACCATTTGAGATCCAAACTGATGCCAATAACTATGCCATGGGAGCAGTGTTGACACAACATGGTAAACCCATATGATATCATTCTAAGACTTTTAATTCTGCGGTAGTTAACTATCCTACCTATGATAAAGAATTGTATGCATTAGTTCAGAGTGTGAAAAGGTGGAAACTTACTTAATGGGAAAAGAAACAGTGATACGCACTGATCATCAGCCACTTCAATATCTACACTCCCAAACTAAGTTGCAATAATCAAGACATTACAGATGGATGGGTTTTCTACAACAGTTTTATTTAGTCATCAGATATAAAAAGGGCATACATAACAAGGTTGTAGATATGTTATCGAGACCCATTATAAATGCATCTACGATACTTAAGCATAATTCTGTGCTACATGAAAGCTACATAGAAAAATATGCTCAGGACATGGACTTTCAAGATGTATATGCAACTTTGAGTGAAGGCAAAAGACTAGAAGAATTGGACTATCATGTGAAGGACCGACTCTTATATCATTGTGGGAAACTCCACATTCCACAAACTAAGAGAGTACAGATAATTAGGGAAGCCCACACTTCTTTGATATCAGGTCACTTTAGGGTAAGTAAAATAGTTGCACAACAGCAAAGGTTCTGCTATTGGCCGAATTGAATGAAACAGTTTCTAGATATGTAAAGGGGTGTGCTATGTGTGAAAAAAGCAAGCCCAACAACAGAAAACTAGGATTATACACTCCATTACCAGTTCCTTCTCACCCTTGGGAAATCATTTCCATGGATTTTGTTGGAGGACTACCCAAATCTAGGAAAGGTCATGATTATCTGTATGTTGTTGTGGATAGATTCAACAAAATGTGTATTTTGATACCCTGTAGTAAACAGATTACAATTGAACAAACTGCAAAATTATTCTTTGAACATGTATGGGTTCATTTCGGATTACCCACTTCTATTGTATCTGATCAAGACACCCGATTTATGGGAAAGTTTTGGTCAAGTCTATGGGAACTAATGGACACCAAGTTAAAGAAAAGCACAACTTTTCATCTACAAACAGATGGCCAGACAGAAGTAGTTAATAGGATGGTGATCCAGTTACTGAGAGGATATTGCAGCAAACACCCTAAGCTTTGGGATGAACACTTGTGTTATGTGCAACATGCTTACAATAGAGCCAAACACTCTTCTACATAGAGATCTCCTTTTGAGACCTGCTTTGGCTTCATATCGAGGTATCCTTTGGATTTTGTCTTTGGTAAAGATACCATGGTTAATAGACACAGTGATGTGGACAAGACAACTAGGTTCATTGAATAGATCCAAGAGATCCACCAAGAAGTACAGGAACAACTGGAAAAGAGCTAGGCCAAGTACAAGGCTAGGCATGATAAGCATCAGATGGAGCATAGTTTTCAAGTTGGAGACCAAGTCTGGTTGTATATCAGCAAGGACAGGATGCAAGGTGAAGGTAAAAAGCTAAAACCTATTAGGTATGGACCCTTCAGGATACTTGAGAAGGTTGGTGAAAATGCCTTCCGCCTTGAGCTACCAGCTTACATGCACATCTACTCAGTCGTAAATGCAGACTGTTTGAGGTTGTTTGAACCTTCAATGATTGAGGACCCCGAAGAGCAGAGTCAATTACCTTTTGTTGATGACGTCCTACCTGAATATCTTAATGAGTTGCAAGAAGATACAGTGCTGGACAGGAAGGTAAGGACGACGCATAGTGGACAAGTGGAATACTTGAGGATTGGGCTTAAGGGTTCAAAGCCGAGTAGTGCGAAGTGGATTGATATTGGACAAGTGAGACAACAATTTCCTCACTTAGTCGATGCTTGAAGAAAACCAACTTTTAGTGGTCCAAAATCTTTTTCAGTGAGAATGTCGTGATGCGAATTGGATCCAAAAAAGATTGTCGAGGACCTTGATTATATTGAGTTGAACAAATCCTTGAAAATTCCAAAACAACGATAAAAAATGCCTTGTACCAGTGGCAATGGCCTTCAACGTAAAACGACGAGGACCTTGATCAAACCGCGTTGATTGAGGCCCATGGAGACTACGCAGGAGGTCAAAGCAGCCCCTGGGAGCCCCAGATCGGGAAAAGGAGGCGATTTTGATGCGCGATTAGTGCATCCCTGGGCAAACAGGGCTAAAGTGGAAGAGCCTTAAGCACTCGGTCACGTTGGGAGCCGGAGAACCGTGGGTGGAGAAACAAAAAAAGTGCTAAAGGACAAAGACGGGACCCACGCTCTGGAAAACTGACGGTATTGATTGGGGCACCCTTGAACGTAAGAGGTTTTGGAGGAGAGCGGAGTGATCCCACTCAGCGATCGATGCGTGGCAGTGGAGGTGAGAGAAAAAATGTCGTTGATCGCGCACTATTGGTTGAGCAAGTCAACCACGCTCGACGTGCATATGACATTGGATCTAGAGGAGCCCAGATCGGATGGCTGAGATTGTGCCCGATGAAGGAAGCAGAATCAACATGGATTAAGCCGATTTCTAAAGAGATTTGGAGTCCGTTTGACCGCCACAGTGGAGAAAGAATGCATACACGACATAACAGAAGAAACGAACCGACGGAGCATGCTGGTACCAGTTAGATGGAGACACGTGGCCACTGCCAGAGTGTCCGTGCTAACGCCAAACAAGGAATTCCAAGCATAGCTGCAGAAGGTGAATCACCACAAGCGGGAGAGGAACCGAATAGGCATAGGGATCGAATGACTAAAGCCATGAATAGAGACAGTTGGAACAGAGATAGAAAGAGAGAGACAGAGAGAAGAGAAGAGTTAATTGGAAACCTGAATTGAGAGGAGTCCAAGAAACTAAGGGAGACAGTGAACATAGAGAGAAGTAAAGCCAAGCAGAGGAGACAGAGGGCCGAGTTGACCGTAGGTAGCATCAAGCACCAGAGAGCTTGAAGATTCAAGGCTTCCCATAGAGGAATCTGTCTGGATCGAGCATCACAGTTGGCTCTTTCCACTGTAGACCAAGGGTCATAGAGTTGGTAGGAAGAACAAGAGTCTGTGTACTCCGAGTGTCTTGGGGAATCCAAGAACCACCCTGCCAAGAAAACCTGCTTCAGGAGAACTTGCATTGAGTCCCTGTAGTTGTAATTCTCTGCTTAAAGTCACAATAAAACAAGGCCACCACTGAGAGCTTGACTGGAGGTGTAGCCCTCGAGAATAGGGTGAACTCCTTATTAAAAATTCTTGTGTCTTTGTGTTGCTTACTGTGTTTCTTTGCTGTCTTTCCACTTATTTTCTGTGTATTGGCAATCTGATCGATCCATTATTTCAATAACACAGAATACACACACCAGCACATGAGTCTATAATACCTTTTGTTTAATAAATTTTCAAACTGAGGTCACTCATAGGGTGATTATCAGATCAGTATGTCTATATGAGGTGGGCATGTCCCATGCTTGTTATGATGGCTATCCAGAACTAATTACAATCAACAAAAACTAATTTTTGTCCAATCAACGTGGTGGTTGTTGATGTGCTGATAGCTGATGATGATAATTGCTGATGCCCTCAAGGGCGCTTTTTGGTTAAATGGGAAAAGTATGGTTCCCCTATGCATAACCTTAGTGAAGCACTATTGATGGGTGTTTCATTATGCATAGGTATTCAGTTGTGGGTACCTCCCTCGTATCACAATGTAAGCATTGCTAAATGAGGTGCTTAGTGATGTAGGTGTCTTCGACTAAATGATTGAACTGCAACAGTAACTAAGTACGGTACCACCTTGACATGAATGCTTGAGTTGATGTTGAATGTTAAGGGGATCGATGACATAATTGGGCAATAATGGTTCCCAATGTTCCACTCGAGGATATCCCTATTGAGGGAGGGAGTATCCAAGGTACTACCTCTTTCCTTGAATACATTTTTGAAGTCGACAGGGAAGGGGTGTCAGCCGCCCGACATGGTGAGTTAGGAAATCAATGTGAGATATGAACATATTATAATAACTTGGGTCAGAAAGGCATGATAGCAAGAACTATTAATATCAGAGGATACATATATATATATATATATATATATATATATATATATATATATATATATATATATATATATATATATATATATATATATATATATATATATATATATATATATATATATATATATATATATATATATATATATATACTGAGGTCAGAGCTTGATATGAAAATGGCGGTGGCCAAAGAATGCTTTCTCATGATCCTGGAGCCTGTAGGATTTCCAAGATGGGTGTAAGTGTTGTTTGATGGATGTGTGAAATGGGGGATGATTTGTTGGTGATATGTGACCAAAGGTGATTAGAGACTATAGGCAGGCAAAGGCCATGAATTGTAAAACTCAAATGTGGGTGGGAGTTTTTTTTTTTGTTTGCTTGTTGAAAAACTCTTTGTACACTTTCCAAAATAATAGGGGGTGGTTTAGATGTATAGCCACTAGGACGAGATCCCTATGATGATATTAGACAGTGTAAAGGTGTGGTGTATCTACTGAGGCTGGGGGACCCATTGGTTGGTATCCATGTCGGGTGGGTGAGGAGAGTGACATGATACAAATGTGCTATGCGATATGGATGAATGATAGGCAAAATGTAGGACATGAAGGTGCATTCGTTTATTGTTTGTGAGAGGGCCCACGAACTAGGGTGTATGCGTAGTGGCTATAGAATAATGAGGCTAAACTTCTAGATGTGCACGTGAGATGGTTCCTAGGCAGGAGTGAGTGGTCATGGCTTCTTTTAGTGAAGAGTGGTCTACAACGATGAAGGGAGCCATGAGGGGGGGTTCTATCGACCAATATGAATGTTTACCATATACAAGGGTGAGATGGTGATAAACATGGTCGAGATGATGGACCTTATGGTTCATTTTGGAGAAATGATGTTAGGATATGCAAAGCTTTAGGAGGAATCCTATCATGCTGAGTGGAGAATGATACCTGCTCTGGTTATTTGCTTGTCGGGTTATTGGTTGACATCGACCATGTGTGATGTTCCTGCAATGGATACAACTAAAACCCGAAGTGAAAGCATTGTTGAAGACATACATATAAATGGATGTTATGGAATTATAGAGCTGGAGAATTACTTAATATGTGCGTAGGCCAAATAATTATTTTTTGTATTTATCAGAACAAAGGGTTCCATGATGAAGATGTCGTGGGACTGATCTTCGTGTCTCTTATGGTTTTGTTAATGGAGATTCTAGTCTTATGTATTTTATCTCAAGATATGGAAAAGAGGGTGATAGATAGGGGAAAGGGGGCCAAATATCAATCATTTGCATTGCTAAGCTGTGAAGGTCAGAGAGCATTCTCGAAGCTTTTCTTGTCATTGTAGTCAGCCTTAGTACCTAGGATTCGCACGAAGACAGATAGGAAAGAGATTGCACCTTAGCCTTTGTAAATGTGGATTTTTTAGGTTAGGTAGGCTATATAGGGGTCCCCTATATGACCATTTTTAGGGCTACTGAGCTGACCATGTGGGTGAACTGTTCTGAATTGCAATGTCTTTGTGCGAAGTTTGAAGTTTCACGCGTACTCTGCTTAAAAAAGACACCCAGATGCGCGTTGCACACGTCTAAGATTAGGATTTACGTGGTGAACCCTTTTGGGGTTCGCTACACATTTCTCCCTATTTTATGTGACGTGCATGCACTTGTTCAAGATACAGGTGTGCACACAGTGCGTTTGTTTAGGAAATAGGCACATGGTTGGGGAAAATGATTGATTTTCCCCCATTTTTTTTCTCTTTTGAGGACCCGAGGGGTCCACTTTTTTGACATGTGGCATCCTGGGGGACAAGATGATTTGGTACGAGAGAGACTGGGAGACTCTTCAGATCATTGTGGCCTTGGATCCTGCAGTGAACCAACAGTTAGCACAATGGGGGTTACTGAATTTCTTTAGAATTCTTTGATGAGGTCGCAGGACAGGTTCCTACAATTTTTGGTGTGATGCTGGGACAAAGAATATCAGATGATGGTCATATGGCGTATGGACCTCCCGATATTGGTGCAGACTGATATCTACTTCATGACAGGTTTGATGCCATGCAGGGAGCTTCTTCCTTATCCACTACCAGGAGGGGATGTGGACATGCATGTTTAGGTTGAGTTGGTGGGGGAGGGCCACTATGGCCCTAACCCTATTTTGGATGGCTTCGTGAGGATCACATAAGTTTTGGACTTAGCTGAGCAAGAAACACTAGCTATGATTGTCAGACTGGTAGGACCGGCATCGCCCAATTGGCGTTCTGGTCTGCACATAACAGTTTTACAATGGCTATAGGCAGGACAATTCTTTGAATGGGTGCGACTTTTACATAAGGGGATTATGTCCTAGCTTACCCAGGTTCAGCGTGGGATGTTGTAGAGTTTTTGTTATTGGAGTGTGCTCTACAACATACTTTATGAGAAGGTGGTCATGCTTCGCTCAGTCCTTGCAGTACGGGCGAGACCTGCTTGGGACCCTCGCATGCACCGCTAGGGAGGGGTGATGTCAAGGGAGGTTGGTGGAGCAGTGAGGCACTACTGGACTGCTACGGTCGAGGGTTGTTTTGACTCTAACCCTCAGCTGATCCTGGAGTTTACGAACCATGGAGTCGACTTTCAGGGAGATTTGGATATGGAGCTTCCTAGAGGTGATGCCTGGGGACCAATAGGTATATATTTTATTTCTATGGTTGTATACATATGTATGTTTTCATGTATTTATGGTTTTGAATTTATGATGTTGTTGACACTATGCTTTGTTTACATGCAGATGCGGGGCCACAGGGACGTCCACTGGCCTATTTGGTAGGCCACAATCCAAGGAATTTGGGTGTTGTATGGGTTGCCCCTGTTCCACAGAGATTGAGGGTGGTGAGGCCGTCGATTGTTCCTCGGGGTGGTGCAGTGTGCCTGACGTAGTGGCGTCGATTTGAGATTGGTGGACCCTATATATAGGGGGCAATGGATACAAAGAGACTGGCTGCACATGCTAAGGATGCAGATGTGCGATTAGTGGCTGCTGAGGTGGAGTTATAGAGTTACCATGATTCCTGAGGACAAGTTGAGTCCCTGACCATGGGGTTTCCCTCTGATGGATGGGCCAACCTACTAGAGGTTGTGGTTGAGACTACGATGTCCCCAGAGTGGGAACATCGATCAATTTTTTGTCATATTGCTATGGCTACGGCTACAACTAGTCCTATTTTTGCTCTGGATGTGGAGATTGGGCCACTAGGGCCCTAGGCAAACTTGTTGTTTATTTTTATTTTTTTCGAGATGATGTATGTACTTGGGCAAGCACCCATTTATGAGGATTCTCCCCTGTCTTTGTTGACTTATTCCTCCAAGTCATGGGCCAGCGATTTTTGTACTAATCTATTTTTTTTTTATGTATATATGAGGTGATTTTTTGGCAACTCTCATGATGTGATATATGCGTCTACACTTTTGTTGTATTTTTGCATTTATGTTTTTGGATGTATCTTATGTTGATGTTTTAAGTATCTTGATGGTAATATATATGTGATGCATGCCAGTCTATGATTTGATTTGCGATGTGATCAACTATATGATTTCGATCTCTCAGTATATATGTAAATGTTATTTGATCAAACTATCTATCTAACCTTTGTGTAGGCAGATATTTCTGAAAAAGACATGGATCATAGATTTGAAAAGTCTTGTTTAAATGCAATACTACGAGCCGAGAATCAAGGAATACATGTAGGAGATAGATACCTAGGTAGTGGGAATCGTCGAAGAGGTCTATGACAACATCATATTCTTCTTGATTGTTGGTGGCTAACCAGATACAAATTCCATTAAAGGGATGAGGTGTCCGTTCAAGAGAGTATATGGCCCATGCTGTAGTAGCAAGATTTTGCGACCATCGAGATGCACCGTTAGTGAACCCGTGGTGATATGCATGCGGAAGATCCATATGTTGACATGCGATGAGAGAATGGTTTGTTTTATAATAAATCCATGATGAGGTGATCATCATAAAAAATAAGTCACTGTACAAACATATTTACTCTAGCATTTATGGATTATTTTTTTTGAGGTAGAGACCATTGACGAGATTTTTTAGGCAAGCCTCATTGGGCTTTCATAGTATGTATGCCCTCTTCTGGAGGAAATGCTTGGTGATGTATGGGCCATTCCAAAGGGTTTGTAGTTTCCCAGGTCCTACTGCTTCCTAGGCGACATCGTAGTGGAGGACTAACTGCCCCCCCCAACCCGGTGAATGTCCAGGGGGTGATATAGCAATTGAACGAGGCCTTTACCCTCTTTTTGCGGGCTTCATTATTTTAAATGGATTATTGTCAATGTTAATTAGTAAGGTCTAGCTATACCAACCTTTGTTACAAGGTTTGGTTTTAGCTAAAATATCAATGGTTGAGTGTAAAGTAGGGATCTTACACTTGATGGGAAGCACTGCTTCTATACCATATACAATTTGGAAGGGTCTAAACCCCATGGAGGAGTTGACCACTGTGCGATATGACCATAGGGCGGAGAAAACCATTTGATGCCAACTGGTTTTATGAGTGTTCACCATACCCTGTCATTATTTTGAGGAATTTGTTGACGGATTATACTTATCCATTGGACTGGGCTAGTAAAATGATGCAAACTCATGAGAGAAACCAAGATATTGGGACAATTCTTGAAAGATTTCATTTTCAAAATGTTTACCATGATCTGATACCAACTCCTTGGGAAAACCAAAACGCGTTATGACATGGTTGAAGAAAAATCATGCAACGGTTTTGGCAATGTTATTATATGTGGCCATTGCTTCTGCCCATTTAGTAAAATAGTCCGCAATAAGCACAATTTATTTATGGTTGTCGAATGATGGGGGGTTACAGGTAATGAATTCAATGCCCCATCTAAAGAAGGGGTTGGCCGCTATGACTATATGTAAGGCAGCAGGTGGTGCTCATGCTTTGTGAGTGTATCGTTGGCATCACTCACATCGTTTGACTGCTTGTATGCAATCATGGAATAGGGTGGGCAAAAAATAACCAGTGCGGAATATTTTTTCTATAGTGGCCATCCCCGATAGGTGGCCACCACATGTCCCGCTATGAAAATTATTTAAGGTTTGCTTAGCTTGATGGTGATTGAGGCATAGACGTAAGATGGTGTTGATTCCTTGTCGATAAAGGACATCCCTAATAGGAAGTATTGGAGGGTCTGTTGGTGTATGCGTCTTTCATAGTCACACATAAGTTTAGGTTTAAACTCTTGAGATCATAAAAAGAGGAGGATATCACCATACCAGGGGTCATCTGTGGACACCAAAAATAGATGTTCGTCGGGGAGGGTCTCCTTGACGGGAGAGCCTCAGGTCTTTGTTGGGAGGTCCTTGACGAATTCAACAAGGTGGTTTTTTTCTCTTGGGGGTGTTAAACTGAAGGTCAAAATCTTGTAAGATAACCATCTATATAACATATTTTTGGTTCATCATACGACAAATGAGCAGGCACCTCATGGGGTTGATGGCTGCTATCACAGTTGTGGTTTAAAGGATGATATAGTTGTAAGTCTATTTTATTGGGATAAACTAGAGCATGTATTTTAATATCAATTTGGGTTGATAAAATTAGAAACACACCAAAGTATATGGATCTTAGATCTAGCTAGTTTAGAAAGTGATTTCTTAGATGCTAAAAAATAACAAGTTCTTTCTACTAAATCAAGAAAGTTATTCTAAGAGAGCATATAAGGAAAACATTCAAATCTAACCTATGAAAGCATATGGAAGAGTGATTAATGATATTATTTTGATTTAGAAGACAAGGAAGAGGCTCTTGTCTCAGAGGTCCTGGTTGTCCTTCCTTATTCCTTCTATTCATTCAACAACATCATTTTCACTTATCTAGACTATCAAAGCATAACAATAAAGCATGTAAATCTATTCTAAGAAAGCATGGAAAGAGTGAATACTGATTCAATTCAATCTTAGCTCACAAAGAAGAGGCTCTAACTTAGAGACCTGGGTTGTCCTTCCTTATTCAAACTAATCACTGAAAATAAATCAATTCCAATATTTGAATGGCCATGACATACTAATGAGTTTATACAGAAAATATTCACAAGAGATTACAATAGAAATATACAGAAAATTAAGATACTAACATATTCACAATTATGCACATCAATCAACAATATAGTGTACTTAGCTCAGTATGGAGCCCTCCACCTTTTCCTGGTACACCTTAAGATAATCAGCTACAACAAATCACCATTCACATCACACAAGAATGTATGCACAAGAAAGCATAAAGCAAGTCTCTGTCTCAAATTATATTAAGGAAATAGTAATCATAATGTACTTAGCCATAGTTGTTGGTAGCCTTGCTTGAATAGACCAAAAGAGTAACAAGAGTAGCTATAATTGTTGTAACAAATAACAAGAGTCATATTCCATCTCATAAGGCCAAAATCATCCTTTCTGTTACACAAACTATGGAAAAACCCCACAAAATCTCAAAATTTCCCCTAAATTAGGGGATTTCCTGTGTGACTGGTTAAGTTTGAACAACGTTAACCGAACTTATCTTTAGTGATTTTGGTCGAACCAATAGGTATTTATGCATCCTTGGTTCTTGTAGTTTCAAATATGCCTTCAGTTTGTGCCTAGGTATCCTGCACATATCACTTCAATGAAGGCATTACGGGAAATTGTGTTTCTGCCAAAATAAACTTTTAATGCTCAATTTTTACTAAAAATTCTAAAAATCAAAAGACATCATTAATTTACCTTGGTGTGCAAAAAGAGACAAAATTATAACAAATATGATCAGAATACAGTGGTAAGGGATGGTAAAATGGTGGAATATGTATGGTAAAAAAGGGTCAAAACTAAGGGTTGACATGTAGAAATTTCACCTGTAGAACAAACTGATATATGCAATCTCCTAAAGCATAATACTTGTTCTACTTCTACAAAACATTAAGCGGAAGCATAATCGAAGTCATGAACAACATCAAGTAGAAACATGCATAACTGATCAAGAGAATTAATCACACATAACACAAGATATATCTAGGGGAAACCACCAGCATAAAACCCCAACCATGTATTATCAATCAAGTGGAAATCGTCTTCACAATACAAGAAGAATTAGCTCTCAAGCTATTCAGTTCTCAATGAACTATGAAGATATGAATATATGTCTCATGAACCAACCAAGCCCTGTATATAAAGGCTTTACCTATGGTCCAATCCCTATTTCCTTGCGCAGTTTTCTTAGGAAATAATAGCAAAAGCATATGCAATTAATTCCAAACATACCAAGTTAACCAATGGTCCAACTACGCAATCCTTGAGGACACTAGTTCCTCAACCATGCAAAAACTAGTTACTAGAAATAGTCAAGCATATGATAGTACATTGTCCCAAATCTGATCTCAACTGGGTCTCTGATAGAACTGACATGCAACAGTTATCCATGAGTGAATCCTCAGTTATCTAAAATAATAGTTGTCACATGCATGCAAGCATTAACAAACTATATTTTATTATTTTAACAACTTGTTAAAATAATCTAACAGGACTTGACTAGTTAGAACTAAGTCAACTAATTATCTCATTATAAAACTCATACTTATTCCCTCAATTAGTGGAGGAAATTAAGGATAAATTCCTCAATCAGTGGGACAACTCATGTGCATGCTCACAAAGACTTCAAATTCCAATTTCCTTAACTAATTAACTCAATTTAATTAATTAATTAATATTTCCAACTGTTGTTAAGACCAAAATTAATTTTACTTCCTATAGATAGACTGGGGATTGCTATAAATAGGAAGGGACCCAAAAATGCTATTTTTATACCTTTCTATTTTTAGCAGTCTCACCTCTCACTCAATGTGCCAATGACCTCACTGGCCAAACTGCTATTTTTAGACATGCTATTTTTAGTAGGTTTATTTTTAGCACATTCTAAATTTAACATTTCTTGTTGCACATTTTTCAACATTCCCTCTCAACAAGAAAGGCTTTCTCTCAAACCCGATTCTGTAACTCTGGAATGTTCTACATGCGACACATCTACCTGGTCCACTTGCTCCAACAACACTTGGAACAAAAACACTCCCAATTGACCACTCTGTTAGGCTAGGAACATACTCTGATGCTGAAGCTCTACCTGCTACTGACAAGTTCTCCCTCTCTAACATTTGCGCTACTGCAACATCTCCATGCATCTCGCACCATTGCAAACCTCTTTGTGCCACCTAACATTGTGCAAAACACTTGTGCCTCTCGCATTGCTGCAGCCTGCTAGCTCTGTGCTGTCCTGGGATTCCCTACACTTTTGCTCTCTCTGCCACTCCATCTGCATCTATCTCTACCTAATCAGTCAGTTCCTGCTACTCCACATCGGGGCTCTTGGAGCAAGGTCTCATCCAAGAGGTTGGGTACCCCAAGGATCCTACCCCTCCTCCTTGAGACGATCACTCTATATCGCCCCACCTTCTACCTGGAGGTATGGCTGCATGTGATCCCTCAGCCCACCTGGCTCGAAGTTTCCCCTACTAGAGGTCTCTACATGAGTAAATGTCTCTACGCGATCTCCACTGAGCCTCCCCTGTTGTGGCTACTCCACAACCTCCTGAAGCTGTTGCACCAATCGTGGCTCCTCCACAATCATCTGAGACTTCTTCTAGCTCTGCATGTTGAGAGGTAATATACCCTCCCTCTCAACCACCAAGTTTCCATTAGTTGCCTTGTTGCTCAAGGCTTTGCATGCATCTTGAACCTCAAGAGCATACAGGTTCTTAACATGTGAACCAATCTGCTTCACCTATCTAGTGATGATGTGTCTAAGGAAAACCTTTCCCTTACTAAAGACTACATCATAGCCTCTGTCTTCCAACATCGCGATCAACACCAAGTTTCTCTTCAGTCTTGGTACATACTTGACATCAGTCAAGGTAAGGCGAGATCCATGCCCCCTCTGAAAAATAACCGTGCCTACACCTGAGACACTATACTTCTCATCATTACCCATCACTATGAGTGTCTGGAGATCTTTCTCCTCCAAAGTACTGAACATACTCTTGTCGTTGGTCATGTGGAAAGAAGCTCCGCTGTCAAGAAACCAACCACTTCCCACCATGGATGAAACGATGCATGCGAAGAGTGTGAAATCCAACTCAAATTATGAAGCAAGTGCCTCACCTTTAGATCCTTCCCCGGATCCATTCATGGATTTCCTCCATGGACAATTTGCAGCATAATGGCCCACCTCATGATAATGAAAGAATCACACTTTCGATTTGTCAACCTTCTTCCCATCGTTGGAAGAACTAGATTCGGAAAGAGAAACCTTCTCCTTCCCCTTCTTCGCCTTACTCGCTAAGGCACAGTTCTCCTCATCATGCATGGATGAAGAACTGTCTCTAGTGCTCTGTCTGATCTCCTCCTACATCAAATCTGACCATAGTCGTTCCCAATCTGGCAGTTTCTCCCTTCCATTCACCGAGTCTTGGTAGCTATGCTAGCTCTTAGGAAGGCCAAGGAGTGCTAGACTCACCATATCCTCATCTGATGTCATGACCCCTACACTTGCAAGCTCATCCCTACATGTGATGAGCTTGGTCAGATACATAGAGATCGTCTCATCCCTTTCACACTTGATCTTTCAAAGTTTGTCCTTCAGTGCCAGCTTCCTCTGGTCACTATTATTCTGATATAAATCTTTCAATGTTTTCCACATTGCATGCGGAGTCTCCTTCCCATGGATGCTCGAGACTATGTGATCTCGAACACCTCCAAGAGAATTCTCCTAACTCTAGCCACACACTTACCCCATTCCACTAGCTCAGTCTTGTCAGTAGGCTTAGGGCCTTCCTGATCAATGAAATCCTTAAGACCATTATCTTCCAAAACTGCCTCCATGCGATCCTTCCAAGCTATATAGTTTGAGCTGCCATCAAGGGCATACTCAAGCCTCAAACCATTGAACGCCATCGATGAAATAGATGTGATAGAACTTGAGATCTATATCAAGAATAAGAAACTTTTAATTCCTCTTGCTAGTATATTGTTCTTGCTTGATCACCTATGCTCTGATACCATGTAGAAATTTCACCTGTAGAACATGTTAGTGTCGGTATCTTCATCCCTCCGTCAATGATCAAATTCTCTTATTGCATTGCATATTAGGTGTCCCACCCAGTCAGCTACATTCCATTAGGAGCATGGATCATCTGACAATAGTGGCTTGTTGTAAATTTCCCTCATGCCCTTTACCTGCTGGCCCATTTCCATTTGTCAAGATCATCTGCAGTCATTTTTTGTCTATAAATCTACAAGAGTCATTTTTAGGGTTTCAGTTTCATTAGGTCTAGGGTTTCATCAAAAATGTCTTCAAAATGTTCAATAACGGTCAACAGGCCCAGGAGGAGGTTGAATAATGTCCCAATACCAATAAATTTCATAATCACATGCTCAAAAATGTATTTTTCCTCAAAACGAGGAAAAACACAGTATTTTAGGTTTTCATGTATAAATTTAATGTAATTTTAGTTCTTTCATATGTAAATAAATTCAATGGCAACCCTGGTCACCTTGCCAAGCTTCAGTAGCTCCATCCCCTGCAAGGCAAACAAAAAGTTAAGTCATTCAGTTCATAAAAAAGGCAAAATGAAGTACCAAAAACAGAGTTGAAAAAGTAAGTCACAATGCAAACATTATAAAAGTGGGTTTTATGAGTGAAAAATCAAAATCTCTTGTATATAACTCATTGGTCATGTTCAAAGAGCTCATTTGCATTCAAAGAAGAAATATTGAGCAAGATAAGGTCATGTTAGAGAAAGGGAGCAAGTTTGAAGCAAAACTTTTCAAGTTCAAGGGCGTGGCGCATTGGGTGAGAGGCGCGGTGCATAGAGTAAGCGCGGCACATTGGGCCGCCCTCCACAGTGTAAAAAATACACTGGCGTGGCACATATAACAAGTGCGGCATGTTGGGTTTGTGGCACGGTGCATAGAGTTGTAAGCCCGATTTCACCATAAACTCCCTCAAAATTTCAAATTTGCTCAATCCTATGGTGTGAAAGTAAGTCTAGAGTTCTTCCCTTGCTAGTGAAAGAGTTTTTCTTAAAATTTATGGTGGTTTAGTGTGTAAAAACTCAAACCCTACCTCTTTGCAATTTTTGCTCAAAAAAAATTGCCTAGGGTTTGTATTTGTGTTTTTGCTACCAAGTTCACTCCATCACCCCTCACTTTTTGACTCCTCCATTCATTTTTCAGTTTCATCCACTCATTCCCTAAATCCCATATTCCTAAAAATCATTCACCCCTATCCACAATTCCCATTATCCCAAACCCTAGCTACAAAATCCCCAAACCCTAATAGCTATCCCATAGCCTAAAACCTATCCCTAAAACCCTTCCATTCTCCAAAAAACTTGTCATAACATTCCCAAAAACCCCTCATACCCTCTCCCTCCACAGTCCCTCATACATTCTTACCTTTGGTGGCAGAAAACTAAAAACACCATAAATCTCTTCATACTCATCAAGAAAACTCACACATTAGCAAACATTGAGTCTGATCATTCCTATGACCGAGACACACGGTGACTCTCCTACAGAAATGCATGCACCAAGGAGACCTCACAAGGGTGGCAAACATATACGAGAGGAGCCTACTTCACTTGCCAAGCTGTAGGCCTGCCCTCTTGCTATCACATGCTTTCAAAACCAATCTTGTTATCAGTTATGTGAGATGGTTGCTAGAGTCCAGTACCATCATGAGTTGGCCAGGTTGTTTGTGCTTCATTTACATAATGGCCAAGTCACTCTAGCAGGTGTGACATTCACCTTGACACAGGAGTCAATTTCTCTAGCAACCAGCATTCCAAATGTCGGAGAGTAGTGGAATAAAAGGCAACAAATTGACATGGAACATTATGAGAGATACATCAAACCTGGTTATCTGAGACAGCTCAACAAATCTTTTCCCTTCCAATACTTGAAAGACTCATATGCTCCCTTGATGAAACTCATAATTAAGTATTTCAGCTATGAAGGCAGGTTTTCTCGCCTATATGCTTATCACATCAGATTGTTGATGCACTTTACCAGGGTGAGAATGATGAATCTCCCCTACTTCACGTGCTAGAATATTGAAAAGATGACCACCCTAGTGCAAAAGAAGACTCCTCAACAACAGTATAGCAGTATATATCATTTTGCACTAATCAAAATTGTGGTCATGCATTAGCTTGGTTTGCAGGACATCTCATGGGAGGATTTCATTTCTCATGAGTTCTTCACGGCTCCTCAGGTACCTCCAAAAGCTTTCCATGAGATAGGTGGACCTTCACATCAGCAGGAGAGTCATGAGACCCAGACTGCTAGTGTGCCGGTGTTTGTCACCTATCAAAAGGGCACTAGAAGGTTGTTTGTAGCAGCAAAGTGAGTATTATCTCCACCCAAGGTGGAAGGGGACTCGCTTCCTTCTTTAGAAAAGTAGGTTCAGGACAAGGGCAAGAGGCCATTACATGATGAGGGGCCTTCAGGTGAGCAGGAGACCGATTTCATTCTCATTCAGGATGATGACTTTGATTTGGGCCCACAAAGCTCAAAGCTCAAAGAGATCATCTAAGAGCAACAGGCAGACATCAATGCTTTGTCCCTCAACTTAGAAAGAGCTAAGTGGATAATAAAACACCTGGAGCAAAGAAACAAGAAGCTAGAGGATCACCAAACCATTATGGAGCTGCAAAACATACAAGAAAACTACCAAGCTGCCAAGAGGAGGAAAGTGAAGCTCACATCACTTGAGCAAGAAATCAATGTTGATCAAGAATCTTGGCTTGAGAGAGTAAACATCCACTTAGAAAGGTTGCTAGAGAGGGCTAACAGGGAGAAAACAATGTTTAGGCATATGGCCTACCATTACATGGTGAGAAATAAAAGTTGCAAGGCAAGAATCAGAAGCTTGAAGGCAAAGTTGAAAATGGCATCAAGGAGGTGAAAGGAGCAAGATAGACTTCAGATCTTGGCTGAGGCTTCCTTAGCCCAACACAACACTTGATGGAGTACACTTAGCCAAAATTTCAAAAAAATTGGGACACTTTTTGCATTTTTGTAATTTTTGGGCTAAAACATAGAATTTTCTACCCAATGCGTCACGCCACCTGGCGCTCACTTTTGATGGAGGCCTCCAAATGCGGAAAACTCAACATTTTTGGATTTTTCATGGAGAAACATCAATGCTCACCAATGGCCAGGAAATTTTGACAAGTTTTGAGCCCCCAAAAGGGTCAAAAACACCCCAAAAATGACCTTTCTGCCCCTATTTGGACACACAGGAAGCAGTGTTGGGAGAACTCAATTTTGGAGGGGCAAATGGAGGCCAAATTCAAAAATTCCACTTGTTCTGGAAAGTAGACAGGTAGAAATTTCCAACAAGAACACTTGGAGCAAATTTGGACTCTCGGAAGGCCTCTAAAAGTGGCTGCAAACAGGCGCTACGCATAGGGAAATCAATGCGGCGCATTGGGGAAATTTTGCTCAGTTTGACCAAGAATACTTTGTTTTTCACCTAGTTTCTTGACAAGTTTGATGTTTTTCCTTCTTAATGTCAAAATTATGATGTAATTTAATGTAAATTAATGGATATTGATGTAATTATGTTAAATTTTCACTCATGGAGGTAGATTCATCCATCAAAAAGTAGTTTGCAACTGAATGAATCAGTTCCCTAGTTTCTAGAGGCAAGCTATTCCACTGCCTAATTTTTAGTTCTCAGTTTAGAATTTGTTGGAACAGCTCCTAAAATTATGAGCTCGACCCCTAGAGGCTAGGATGAGTTATTTTTTGTCTATATTTTGTGATTTTTCAGTCATTAGCATGGTTGGACTTTTGAGAAAGCTCGGAGTTTCATTGTGTTATCACTCAGGTTGTTCCCAAAAGTTGTAAGAAAGAGAATACGGCCGAGGTAACCACAGACCAATCTTTTAGATACAGATTCTAGCCAATCTGCACCTAGAGAGGGATCTCTCTTTATGTTTTAGCTTTGTTTTGAAAGATATTAGGATAGTTATGAAGTTCAAGGGTTTTGTTTTGAGTTTGGGTGGTGAGATTCAAATAGAACAGAGATGTAAGACATAATAGTTCAGTTCATTGGGCATGATGGAGTCAAAGGAGATGGTTTTCTGGATTTGGTTTCTAACAGAGGATGGCATCACAGAGAAAGGTAGTTAAACAAGGAACAAATAAAGGCTGGAATCAGATGGAATGGGCTCAACTGGTTGAAGGGCAGTTAAGAATCCTTCAATCATATTGAAAGGGGGAAAATGGATGATTACCGATAAGGAGTAGTTAAGAATTCCTTAGCAAATAAACAACATGAGAGAATCAGGAAACAAGAGCAATTAATAATTCAGTGTTTATTCTAATTCTGAAGAAAACACATAGAATAATAAAGACTGAAAATAGAGTGCAATCAAGCAAAGTCTGAATTAACCATTTTCTTTATCATTCAGATTATGAAACACAGATGATATAGTAAACAAGAAAACTGTAAAACACGAGATATAAGGGACTTATTGATCCGGAGGTTGATTCAAGAATTCTGTGACAAGTCCTCTCCTTCAATTCTTCATCCAGTAGGCCAGACAACAGATGTTTCCAACAGCTCTTTATTCCAAAGTTCAATATTACAACAATGTTTAAGAAATCCACACGCACCCAACCTCTTTAAAACTCCAATGAAGGGGGTATTTATACAACAAAATATGTACAACAGATATCTCATAAAAGTTGTGAGATAATATCTAGATCTTAACCTAAATTAGTTTACAAGTAACATAGAGGTGGCTAGAGAAAGATAACTGATGTAGGCAGGCCTTTGGGGTTCGGCTTGCAGCTGTCCTATAGTAACTCTACGCTGACTACCTGTCTTATCTGTACATTAATTCTGAACTACCCTCTTTAATTCTTCTCTACTGCTTTTTAATTATGATCTGATACACTTTAATGCTTGAACTGATACTCTTTAATGTTTAACTGATACTCTTTGACATGTTTTGATGCTTTTTAATGCTGAGATGACCCCTGTTCACCACTTTTCCTTTGGCCTTTTATGTTTCTAAAGGTCGGCTAGGGTAACAAAATATTCCTGTATATCTCTGTTTCTTTCTTCTGTGAGCTTGAAAACCCCTCGGTTTGCTTTCAACTGTGTTTGAGAAGGAAGAAGCTGTAAGATGGCGGGTCGGCAGAGTCTGCAAGTTTGTTGAAGGAGCCTTTTCTGGTCGGGAGGCGGCCGAGAAACTGGAACTGTGAATTCGGACGATTTTGTTGTGCAGGAGAGCGTGGGGCACTGTATGAAAAAAACATAACAAAAATGATGTTTTTACCCTTTAAAAAACAAAATGAATTTTGGTAGGAATTTATGACTTGAAGGACAGTTGACATCAGCAGGAGGTACGGGACAGATGACATGGCAATGACGTCAGCACTGAGCAGAGGACATCAGCAGATGATGTCAGGAAAGGGTTAGTGGGAGGGTGGTAAGCTGTTTCGCCTACACTGCTTTTGGGGTTGGGCGGTTTTAGGTAGGGAGGGTGTAAACATAGTGGTGGAGTGACGCGTGGTAGTGGTACGGGGGTAATACCATTGGTTCCCCGGGAGTTAAAGTTCGGTAGTGGAGGGGGTCATGAAATGGCTATCAACCGTTGGATGGTGGAACAGAGATCAGACGATGGGCACTCACAACATATGGCAAAAGTTTAATGCACGGACCCGATCAAATAAACAATGTTTTTTAATGGTATGGGGGGAAATTTCATTGGTCTGCGGGGCTTGGTTATAATTAACCTGGGTGGTTAATTATCCCACGGTTTGCGTGCGGAGGTTATTAAAAGGTTTCAAATAAACCTTTAATCCCTGACAGACATATCTATGGTTATATTCAACTAGGGCGGGATATTTTTTTTTTGGGATTTTTTGTTGTATTTACATAATACGGGATGGGTAATACTGTAAAGGGAGTTATATAATAATGTTAGGAGCTAGTATGAACAACAAATTGAAAGTAAGCGCTAAGTTAAAAACAAATGATTTTTGTAGTTAAAATTAGGTTTAGGATGAAAAAAAGGGGTTTTGAGGTGAACTTATACATTTTCCCACGTAAAGTAGGGTTTTACTTAAGAAAATGAGTTTATGGGATGAAATGAATGGTTTGTGATCTTAATATCTCTTTTGGGGGGAAATTAGTAAATGTTTTGGGGAAAAAGCTGAAGGGAAGTCAGTTATGAAATCTGCCTCGCTTGAGCTGCATCAAAAATATTTGCCATGGCACTTGTGATAAAAGTTCAACTTAACACATTGAAAGACATGATCCATCACAAGTATCATTCTGCAATACCAGTCTACCTACCTAGCCTACTTTGCCTAACATTTTTTCTTCTTTATACTTTGGGTGCACTTGGACTGGCAAACCCTCATCAACTGTTCTTTTCTTTGCATGGTAAGCCTACCTAAGTCTGCACTTATTACTTCCAAGGGCTCAGATTAAACTGTTGAGCTCCTTTGCTTCTCTAGCTATCTACTTATCTGCCAAGTTTAAACAGTTTGGACAGATTTTATTCTCTATCTTTAAAGATAGGAAATTCAAACATGAATTGGCCAAGATTAAGTTGTTTGGCCATTCATCACTTGTGGCATGAATTTAACAAGCTGCACACAATGCTTATTTGCAGAAAATGAAATAGTAGTGGCATTTGGACTTTCACACTTTCCTGGTCTTTTTTTGTTTGGGGTTCATTTCATTCATTTTTTCTTTTGACCATTTTATTCTTTTTACCCTTTGATTTTTCTTTTAAGGTATACCCTCTTTACATTTTTTAATATATATATATATATATTTTTGATAATATGGAAACCTTTGCAACAAGGAAAGGATGAACATATTTACAGAGCTCAACAAGTAAATCATGAAATATGATACCTGTTCCTATAGGAGTATAACAGTGGCTCCACTTGGGGATGGCTTTCCCTGGTGGAAAGTCAAGAACAGTAGGTCAGATGGCCTTCTGCATAACTTTTGCTCTGCTCTGAAATCTTCTTTTGCTGAATCTAGAAACTGTACAAAAAGGATCATGTAAAATATATACATTATCCTTGAGCTGATTCAAACAACTATACATCTGTTCTGGATAGTTTGCCTGCCAAGAAATGATTCCAAAATTTTCTTCTCTTTCCTCCTCATTCTTATGGCTGCAATGAAAAAGCTGATCACTTCTTTCAAGCTATTAAATCTAAATTTCCTTATGTTCATGTTAGAATCAGAATTCATAAAAAAACTGGATCAAAGTAATGTTTCAGCATTCGACCATTTACTGGTCCATCTTATGTTTCTGTACCATCCAGGCTCTTCAGAAAGTAAGTATTGTTCCCTTGCAATGCTTGAATGATGAATGGCCCTTTCCATACGAAGTCAAACTTCCCATGTTTTCCTTTGTCTTCTCTCCTGGAATCCCACTTTAGAACTTTGTCTCCAAGGTAGAAGTCTTCTGCTTTGGTCCTTTTGTCAAATATTTTCTTGAGTTTTTCTTGTAACACCTGAGATCTTTGGTGTACTTCTTTTCTGGTCTGCTGCAAATGGACGGTCTGATTTATTCTTCTTTGAATGTCAATGGGTTCCACCTGAGCTTCTTGCAGCAACTTCATCACAGGGATTCCTAAAGATGAAGGAAACACAACCTCCATGCCATAAACCAACTCATAAGGGCTAGTTCCAATAGATCTTTTTGTAGTAAGTCTGTCTGCCCATAGTGCATTTGTAAGTTTCTTGTGCCAGTTTTTCTTGTTCTCTTCCAACAGTTTCTTAATAATAGTGATCAGGCTTTTATTGGAAGACTCAGCTAGACCATTACCTTGAGGGTAATAAGCCGTGGAATGGCCTAAAGTGATATGGTATTTGCTGCAAAAATTTATCAGTTTCTTGGATTTGAAGGCAGCAACATTATTAGTTATGATATTTTTAGGACAGCCAAACTTGGACAAGATGTTGGTTTCTAAGAATCCTATAATCACTGTGTCATTGGATTGTCTAGAAGGAATGGCTTCTATCCATTTGGTGAAATATTCTGTAGCAGTAAGGATCCATTTATGTTGGCTAGAAGAGGAAGGGTGTATAATCTCCAATGAAGTCCAAACCCCATTGTTGAAATGACTTTTCAGTGGGAATTGGTCTCAAGGGTAAGGGCAACAGTTTTCTTTTGCCTTCAATAATTTGGCATTTGTGGCAAGCAGTGACAAACTTTTTTACATCAACGAACAAGGTTGTCCAGTAAAATCAAGCCCTTAGGATTTTGTCTGCAGTTGATTTCCAGTAAAGGTGTCCACTGCAGTCCCCTGCATGAAATTCTTTAAGGACTTTGTCAAATTCTTATTTTATCAAACAATTCAATAAAATACATTCATGATTTTTCCAAAAAAGAGCACCATCTAAAACACAAAATTTTGAAGCTTTCATCTTTAAAAATATTTTCTTTGTTCTGGATAACCCTGTAGGAGCCTGCAGGTTTAATAATACATGAATTATATCAGCATACCAAGGTGATTCTAAGAAGGCCTGGCTAATTTTTGAAGTCACCATCTCCTGTTCGTTATCCAGTTCATTGATATCTAGGGCTTGAAAGTTTGTTTCAGTCATGAGTTTAGCCAATCCCTGTCCTTTTATCAGCTTTGTCGATTTTATTTCAATGTCATACTCCAATATCTTAGCTATCCATTTACCTCGTTTGCTTTCAATTCCATCCTGAGTCAGGATATCTTTGACAACAACATTTGGTACATAAGCTATTACATGTGAGTACAATATTTAGACTCTGAAGTCTTGAATAGCTTTCACAAGTGCATAAGCCAGTTTTTCCATGATTTTGTAATTTAGAGGGGCATCTCTAAGTGCTTTACTGAAAAAGGCTATGGGTTTTTCACATCCTTGGTCATCTTTTTTGTAGTAAAACAACTACTATAGTGTGTTCTAATGCAAATGAGAATATTATGAAGTTTCTGTCGAATTTTGGACTGGTAGGGACTAGTGTTCTGGATAAAGCCATTTTAATTTCTTCAAATGCTTGTTTGGCTTCTGCTGTCCATTTAACCTTTGAATCCTTTTTTAACATGCTATTCAACAATCTAATTAATTCAGCCAAATTGGATATGAATCTTCTCAAAAAGTTAATCTTCCCTAGGAAAGCTTGAAGCTCTTTGACATTTCTGGGGTGGGGCATTTGTAGAATAGCTTCTATTCTAGCAGGATCAATTCTGATGCCATATTTGGAGATGATATGACCTAACAGTTTGCCTTCTTCTAGACCAAACAAAGATTTTTTAGGATTTAATGAAATACCATATTTTCTGCACTTTAAAAACACTTGTCTCAAATGATCCAAATGTTGTTGGTCTGATTTGGAAAACACAGTAAGGTAATCTAGATATACAACTAGAAAATCATGAATCTCTTTTGCAAAAGCTATGTCCATTGCTCACTGAAAGGTTGCTCATACGTTCTTAAGGCCAAATGGAATTTTAACATATTTGAATGTACCCCATGGTGTTGTAAACACAATCTTTTCTTGGTCGTCTGGATGAACTAGAATCTGATTAAAACCTGAAAACCCATCCAACAGTGAAAACCTAGAAGCACCAACTACCCTTTGTAAAATATGATCCATCTTAGGTAAAGGGTAATTGTCCTTCAAAGAAACTTTGTTTAAATTTCTTAAGTCAACACATAATCTGATTTCTCCTGTTTTCTTCTTAGTAGGCACTAAATTGGATACCCACTCCGAAAATCTGATTGGAGCAATTATCCCTGCATCATGCATTCGTTGATTTCTTTTTCAATTAAAGGAAGCAATACAGGGTTGATTCTTTTGAGCTTTTGTTTGAATGGTTTTTGATTTTCCTTGAGGGGTATTGTATGCTGAATTACAGAGGTGTCATAATATTTCAGGTCTTCATAGCTCCAGGCAAAAACATCCCGGAATTCTTTAATCAGTTCAACATACCTGAGTTTTTGATCAGAGGGCAAAGATTTGGACAATTTTATCATTTTTGGATTGTCTTTAGTTCCTATGTTGTAGTCTTCAATGTTTACTTTTGGAGGTTCCATCTAAGGTTTCTTTGGAATGTCATTGAAATCAAAGAGATCTTCCAAAGGAGTTAATCCTTTGCGTAAATGATTGTCTTTTAAATTGATAATCTCAGTTTCTCTTTCAACAATCTCATCAACATCTGTTTCATTAAGATCCTATATTTCCTCTTTGGTGAATTTCATTGGATGAAGCATTTGAGTGGCATTTTCTGCTGAAATGTGTGTTTGTATCTGATTTGCTAGATCAACTTCACAGACTATACCTCCATTTGTGTTGGTGCTGGAAAATCCCTCTTCTAGGTTTAAAATTTTTTTGATCCGTTTATCACTTTCAAACACCTGCCAGTTCTTCACATTATCAGGTATGGCTGGCTTGTCTCTAATCTTAGCTGTGAATTGATGATTTGGTTTGAATGGCAATTTACATGTGCTGGCAAACATTGCTAAGCTATGAGCTTGCAAGTTATGTTTTCTTGGGATTTTGGCAAGCTGAGTTTCCAAAAATGTGTTTAGGATCTCTATGGCTATTCCTCTGTACTCTCTCAATCTGGGATCATTTGTCAAGAACTTCCCTTTGTTGAATGATTGAATCAGAATCTCCCATGACTGACACTCTAGTTGCTCCCAATTTCTTGACCAGTTTAAGACCTAGCAACACAGCTTCATATTCAACCATATTATTAGTGCATCTGAAGTTTAACCTGTAGGCATGACCTTCAGCATGATTGTTTTCAAGATTATGCACCCAGAATCCTATTCCTGCTCCTAATTTGTTTACAGAACCATCAAATTCTAAGTACCAAAGGATTTCATGTTCATGATTTGTATCTAGAGTTTCAAGGATTCGGGTACTAGACTTTTCATGTGCTGTTTTCTCTGTTTCAATTGCCAGAACTTTTATCTCATGTGTGGGATCAATTTCAACATTGTAAAGGATAAAATAATCCATATCTGAATGTACTGAGTAGATAGGGAAATTTTGAGGTTTCTCTTGACTACTTACCACATATTTCATTAAGGTTTCTCTGTATAATCTCTTGGGTTGACCAAACACTGAAATAGTAGCGTACAACATGTCTAACTGTAGAGATCCTTGAAGCTTTGCACCCCAAGATCTAGACAATAACATACCATACTTTGGAGGAATATCAGCTACTACTATGTCCATTAAGATGGTTTTGGCAGGATATTGGACTAGTGACACACACAAATCTTTGATTAAACCTAAACATTTGACTTGACTTGAATCAAAAGAGAAAAGGTCTTTATATGGCTTGGTGATGTCAAGGTCAAGTTTCTCCATTACAGATTTAGGCATTAAGTTATGGGAAGCACCAGAATCAAACATGGCATTGTGAAGTATTTTATCATGTATGCTGAAGCCCACATAGAAAGGAGGAACTTCTCCCTCTGTTGTTTTTCCATTTACTTTAGGGCCAAATATCAGTTCCGGCTAGTCATCAAAAACGTTTACTGAATCTTCGTTCACAGAAATTTTGAGTGATCTGCTTATTTGACTTCTGTAGACATCATGTTTAGCTAATTCTGATAATGGAACAACTATCTTTAGTTTACCTACCTCTGTCTCAAGATTGAAAGTTTTCTCAATCTGAGTTCTTGTATTTCGGACAGCTGAATTTTCTACACTTTTGTCTTCCTGAGGACTGGGATTACGGGCTGAAATTGTTTCCAAATCATGTTCTGGAAGCTCTCCTACTTTTCCTTTAGCATGAATAGCAGTGGAAGGTTTTCTGTTAGGTGGATGATTGCCTAATATATCTTCAACAATTGGTTTATTTGGGTTAGGACCTGTTTTAGAAAGAATATATACAGGGAGGGGACTGATCTTACCTTTATTAGGCTACTTGGTATCTTTTTGTTTGCTGATTTTAGGGACATCTATCCTTTTGCTCCTCAGATTGTATTGTTTGTGGACTTCATAAATGGCTATATCATATCCCTCCCTAAAGTCAAAAGATTCACCTAACTGAGTTTGGAATTTTTCATGGATGTGAGCTTCTTGATCTTCTTGGGTTAAGAAAACTTGTTGTTCATTGTTGAGTCCCATTAGATTAATTTGAGTGTCTTCTGTTGGTTCATCAGAAGTTGAGGCTTCAACATAATTTTCTTGAAATGGAGGCCTAATATTTTGATTAGGCCCTGTCTTTCCAGTGTTATGATTTGGATTCTTCCTAAAATTTGGATTTCTCCCAGTGTTACTTGGTTGACCATTCCAAGGGGACTTTCTCTCAATTGTTTCCACTCTATCTCCAAGTCTCTCCATTCCTTTAATAATAAAATCTAATTTATGTTCAAAAGCAGAAGGTTCTTCTTTGAAAGGGGTCCTCCTTTCAGCTCTGGCTCTAGACCGTTTGGATATTAGGTTGGCCTCAACACTGACAGCTATACTCTGCATTTCTTCTAAGTTTTGAGGAGCTCTTTCCCTAAGTTGATATGCCATATCAGAATCAAATGCATCAGGGAATTTGATCAAGGCCAAATCTAGAGGAGGTCTGAGATTCTGAGGAATAGCATTGTAGATATTATTGAATCTAGTAAAGTAATATTGGACAGTTTCTTGTGTGCCTCTTTTTAGGTTCTCATATTCTGATAAAATGTGGAGAGGATCTTTCTTCTTTTCCCATCTGTTCAAGAAGGTTCAATAAAGAGCTTGTGGTTCATTGATACTGTTTGCATGGAGGGCTCTAAACCAGGTTCTAACATCTCCAATTAAACTTTGAACAAATACTTTCATTCTAACATCGCCATCATCAATCTCATAACTTTCAAAATAGTTGGTCATTTTATTGGTATGTTGTTGATCTGTGTAAGTGCTAGTACCTTCAAAAGAGGGGATTTTACTTTGATAACCTTGAGGCATAGCCCTGTTGTGGCCACCAACAACCCCCCTCTTTGTTTGGTATTAGCGATAACACCAAGCAAATGGGGACCCTTAATAAAAAATCCAAAAAACATTTTATCAAAATTTTTGTATTTCAACTCCCTAAAACTGTATCGCATCGCGAGAAGAGAGTGAAACGTTTTCCTATGCGCATAATAAGCTGCGAAGAAGCGACGTGAAATTCATCGCATCGCATATATTATGAAGCACTCTTAAATGAAAAAACTTAAGGAATCTCCGACGGCCGATATGCGACGTCGCATATCGCAACATCGCGTAAGCAACACACAATGATTGGATGACTAAGCGCGATCTACGATTTGCGATTTGCGATTTGTGATTTGTGATTTGCAATTTGCGATCTGTGATCTGCGATGTTGCGATCTGCGATGAATGCAATTTGCGATAAATGCGATCATCAATTTCTTCGATGACACATCTTGACGACACGATCCTCGATGCTGCGATGCGAGTCGCAGAAATCACCTATCACAAAATTTCCTCGGCGCAGTATTCAAGGAAAGCTGTCTGTAGACCAAAATTGGGCACGCGCCTTAAAAGAAATTAATGATTTTACGCCAAAGTATTCAAGAAGGATAGTGTTGTGTTTTTCGAAGAGTCAATTCATTATGGGTGTCATGATTATGCATTCATTAGAGCTTAAAGCTTTCATGTCAATCTTTATCATCATTACTCTTTTCCTTTGCGTAAACTGTAAGACAGGAAATAACATAAAGCAATGTGCAGGAAACATCTAAGGAAAAGGGGAAAGCGTCAATGCTCGGAGAACGGAGAAGAGATGCCTTCACAAACGGATGCCGCATGCAATAGGACCACAGATTCCAGAGTATCACTCAATAGATACTGATGTCAATAGGCCATCCAAAACTCAGAATCAAAGGCACACAAAAGCAACATGTTTGAAAAAGATCCTGAAGCTTATGCCCGGTAAAGCAAAAAGAAAAAAAAAGGCGCTAAAGAAGGAAAACGCACCAGAAAATCCTGGAACAAAGAACGGAGGCAGTTTTTAATACAGAAAATTGTTCAGAGAGCAAAGTCCCTAACTTATTCAGTCATTCGCAAGGCCGGAAACCGAAATAGCAAAAGCAGAATCAGTTTGAGAGGAATTTGGGTTATTACTAAGTATACACACAGTGAATACACCCAGCCAGAGGAAGATTCTTGAAAATATCTTCTAGTTTACCAGAAAGTGGTGCCAGCGCTTGTTATTTCTATTTTCGTAGCTCAAACGAAAGGAGAAGACGACCAGCCGACTCTTCCCAGGCGAATGTTACATGCTTGCAGCACTAAGGAGCAAATACAGAAATAGTTAGGAATTAGATTTAATTTTTAGAAATAATTTTGCTTTAGCAGAAGGGCGGTCATTTAAAACCGTATCCTAAATTTATGTAATTAAGTTAATTAGTTAGCAGTATTTAAACCCTTCTCAGGCATTTGGAGAAGGGTCCAGAAATTTGTCAAAAAACTTGTCCTCAGAACATGCACTTTTGCACCCTCAGAGGGGGTTTTTGATGAATGGTTGGATCGAGATTTATTAATGTTTGCATTTGATATCTGCTACTGATATTGCACTTTTGTACTCTTAGTAGATGTTAGAGCAAGGAGAGATAAATCATTGTTGCTTGAAGCTTATGAGTGGAACCCGTCATAAATGGTACCTTTATCTCTTGACCATTTCTGCTCATATTCTTAAAGTGATATACAGTTTTCAGTTGTTTATATGTTATTGTATGAATGTGTGATTTACCATTTGGCACTTTTGTACGGTGGAGTCATTCATTTATGTTTGATATATGAATAACTTATTATGCGATATGTTGTTCACAACTGTTTTTCTTAACTTTTTATGCAAAGTGGTTTATCTTAATTGATTTCTATTCTTATGATAGCTGAATGATCTTTATTACCAGTTATTGTTTGAAATCTCTTTAGATCGCATAATAGAAGAAATTCATCCTGGGTTAGTGTAGATTAGATGTGTTGTTTCTCATTAGATTACAATAGCATAGAGTTAGTTTAGAAGTTTGAATTAAATTAGCTTTAAGTACTCTTAGATCAGCATCATCCAACTCTACACACACACACACACACTTAAATTGGGAAACTGGTCCCATTATCCCCAGTCGGACCCGCTATACCAAACGGATAAGGAGCTGCCAACCAAGGTCCAGACCGGGTGGGTATCCCCCTTGTTTTCGACCCGATTTTCGGGGCTTCAACATATTTGGCACTAGAAGGGGGCCCGAACTATGAATGGCACCTAAATCAAAATCTAAATACCATTCTGAGAGTAAATTTCCCTCATCAACTCCCCCGACTTCCCCAGTACGTTTAAATCCAGAGTCAGAAGTCGCTCGAGTATTAACCGCTGCTACATACCCTAATATTTCAGACCAATCTACCATTGAACCCTCTGAAGTTCAAACTCTAATTCGCAAACTCCAGGGATTTTCTATTTTTACACAGAGATCTGATAAATCTCAAAGCAGCGTGACTTCTCAGTACAATCCTGCTCATCCCCTGACTAGATTAAAGAGTGAAAAATTTGGCATCCAGCCAACTGAATTCCCTCTCCCCACCAGGAAAAGAGCAAGGAAAACACCACCAGAGTCTGACAGTGAGACTCTTTCATCTACATCATCCATTTCAACTCCCTCACCGCGAAGTCAGCCACCCACATCTTCATTCCAAACCATTCATCCATCTTCCACAACCCCTCCTCTTCAATCATCTAAGATCATAATATCTTCATCTTCCCAGCCTCAGGGATCATCCTCTTCACTTTCATTTACTAGCAGCTCAACGATGGCCTAGTCTCCATGGAACAATCCTGGGGCAGTTTTAATGCCTCCACCCCTGAGCCAAATACCGGCCCATCCTGAGAAATGGCTACCCAAATTCAATCCAGAAGCAGGCATGCTAGCTGAAGAGCACATTAATAATTTCATGCTTTCTGTCAATCTCAACGGAGTTACCAACGAGGATGCTGTTGTCCGGCTTTTTCCCTATACAATGCAAGGAACAACCGGGTCATGGTACTTTTCATTACCTTTTGGGTCTATCACAAGTTGGGACATTTTTCAAAGTCAATTCCTTACCAAGTTTGGTGATGACAGATCAACAACGACGTTAATCAATGACCTATCCAATCTTAAAGCCGAGGCTAGAGAACCCATAAAAGATTTCAATTTACGGTTCAATAAAATCCTCAACAAAATTCCCACTGCTTCCCAACCCAGCGAAGAAGTACGATGTGAATGGTATATTACGGTCTTGCCATCAAACTTAGCAATCTTCGTGGATAGAGCAATTAAGACAACCTTAGTTGAAAACCTGACAGAGGCGATAGCAGTAGAGAAACGCGTTGTAGCCCTGGAAAAAAGATCTGCAATAGAGGAACGCAAATCTAAGAAAGTCACCTTCAAGGAAGACTCCAAGAAGAAACAAACGAAAGACCCTTTCGATTTGGAAGGATTACAAAAAGTATTAAAAACCATGTCCAATGAGATGATTGACATAAAAAAACAAGTAGCAGAAACTTCTTCAAAAAAGCCTTACAGAGCTTTTAAAAGAGGCCCTTCAATGGATGTGAAACCACCCAACGCTATCTCAAATGTTGAATCCGAAGAAGAGGAAGAAGAAGAAAGTACCACTGAAGGGCAGACCGATGACGAAGAAGTTGTGGAACTACAAGGAATGTGGGATTTCATCCTCCCACAAGAAGAAGATCAAGAAGCATTTCCGGTTAGTACACGAAGCAAAAATCAACTTGATCCTCCCCAAACTACCCCTAAGCAGAAGGGCGCAAGCCCTGCAGCAAAAGATAAAGTTGCAACAAAGAAAACGACCGCTAAAGCGACTCAATCTAGCCCAGTCCAATCAGATCAAATACCTCCATCAAGAACACTGATAGTGTCAGATGAAATGGAGTACAATATTATTGATGACATGAAAAGGACTAGGGCTAATATCACTCTTTATGAATTGAGAAAATTGAAACATCAACAGAAGATAATGATGAAAGAATTACATGCCATGCCTACTACATCTTTGCCTACAGCTGTAGCTTCCCACAACATGGGAAGACCTCCAACCAACACGATCAATAAGGTTGATCCAAATGACATCGCCTTGATTGGAGGAAGATCAAGGTCTCACACTCCCCCTTTTCTTCTCACTTATGAAATTTTTAATAAAAATGTGCACAATTGTTTGGTAGATTTTGGTGCTTCAATGAATATTTTACCCAGATCAATATGTGCCAAGTTGAATGTTCAACCACAAAAATCCGCAGTGCGCATAGTTCAGCTTGATCGATCTCAAGTCGAAGTGATTGGTGAACTTAATCAAGTGACCATAAGATTGTCGTCTAACCCGAAGGTATGTCAGGTTATTGACATTCTAGTAGCTGATATCCCAGAATTCTATGGCTTGATTCTTAGCAGGGATTGGTCCGAAAAACTCCATGGATACTTTTCAACCAACTGGTCGTACATGTGGTTACCCTACAATGGTAAACCGAATCAAATAAAGGTTGAACGAGAGTTACACCAGAAGTACATAGTGACGGAATTGGAGGGAGAAAATGAAGCAATAGCATACAACAACAGTATCATAGGCAATTACTCAGTAGATTCTTTCCTCGGCAATTTCAATGCTCATACATCACCTTACTTAGAAAATTCAGTTTTGTCCCAAGTCGAAAATTTTTCCCAAACTGATAATTTAAAGTGTGTTAATTTTTTAGATAAACCTGTAAATACATCTTTGTTTTGGAAATTATATTTTGATGGCTCTAAATCTAATGAAGGAGCAGGAGCAGGATGCATTCTGATTAGCCCAGAAGGAAATAAGACCATGCTTACGTGCAGACTTGAATTCGATTGCACAAACAATACAACAGAATATGAGGCCTTGGTGCAAGGCCTATACAAAGCAATCGGGTTGAACGTCAAGTACCTTCAAGTCTTCGGAGACTCTGAGATTGTCGTCAAACAGGTACGTAATACCATACATTGCCTATCAGGTCATTTGAAACACTATCAATCTTTAGTACAAGATCTGACTGAGCATTTCATAGCATTCAATATTTCATCAATCCCAAGACTCCAAAACGCGAGCACAGACCTGTTAGCTAACGTAGCCTCTAGACTTATTCCCTCCGAAGATTTTAGTCCAGATAGATTCTCAATAGAATTGATCTTTAGACCGTCCATCCCTGACAACATTACAAACTGGAGAGTATTCAATGACGATCCTGATATTGTAAATTTCCTCACTTCTGAAGGATCCTACTCCAATCAAATAATTGACGAAGACCATCATGATCGAAAAATACAACAAGATAGCACTGATAATGCTATACCTAAATCGGTGTTTAAGTTAGAAGACTTATATGATTTGAAAATTTGGTTTAAAAGGTCTACCAATTCTAAGCTCTACAGTTCAACTCTGAACTACGAATTAGTAAACCTAGGAACCGATGATAAACCACAAAACGTTAATCAAGGCCACGACCTAGCCCCTGAAGAAAAACTAGTGTATATCTGTCTTTTGAGACAATACAAAAATGTTTTTGCCTGGAATTACGATGAGCTGAAGACATACAACACTTCTATCATTCAACATACTATCCCTATGATTGACAATGAAAAACCTGTCCAACAGAAACTCAGAAAAATCCACCCCAATTTAGAAAATCAGATAAAAACTGAGCTAAATAAATTATTAAGAGCCAGAATAATTTTCCCCGTCAGACATTCCAAATGGGTCTCCAATATGGTACCCGTTAGAAAGAAAAACGAAGATATTAGAATCTGTATCAATTTTTGGAATCTCAACAAAGCCTGTCAAAAAGACAATTTTCCCCTCCCACCTATCGAGCAGATATTACATGCAGTAGCAGGCTCAGGATTAATGTCTTTTTTGGATGGATTTTCAGGATACAATAAAGTGCTGGTACACCCCGATGATCAGTTAAAAACCACATTCCGAACTAAATGGGGCACATACGCATATCGAAAGATGCCATTTGGTTTGATCAATGCCGGCGCTACATTTCAGAGAGCCATGGACATCGCATTCAAGGGTTTAGTCAATAAATCTGTAGTAATTTATTTTTCTCAATAGCTTGTGTTAATGAGTTATTTCATGTGTTCCTTGGTCTGCATGTTCCTTGGTCTTTTTTCCCCCACCATTTCTGGCAAGTACCTCTTTATTTTTAACAAGCTTGAGGGGGATAACATATGCTTGATTATAAGCTCATCCTTCGGACGAGTCCAACCTAGTTTAAATTCGAACCCTAGGAAGGAGTGGTTCGTTCCTGTTTGTAATTGAACAGGTCCTTTACTGTAAAAGTTTAACGAGCCCAGTATAGGAGAAACTCGGCGTTTTTCAATTTTTAGAGAGTCTGAAAAAACTAAAGGAGAAACTCGGCTCTTAATCTGTCAAGGGTGCGGACACGACTGACCTTCCTAGAAGTCTAAGACATTCTAATGACAAACAAGACAAAATGGAGTGATCTTTCTCTAAATACACCTTTTACAACATGAAAACTACAAGTGTTTAGGCTTACCTTATTCCAAAACGCTGTTGTTGAAGTCCGTTCTTGACGATCCGGATGAGCTCCTCCTTCAAGTCAATTCCTGCAACCACAAACAATCAAACAATTACCAAGCACTTGCATTTCATATAATAAAACATATATTCAACATGCAGACCAAGGAACACATGAAATAACTCATTAACACAAGCTATTGAGAAAAATAAACCAGTTTGTATTAATAACGAAACAAAGAAACTCTTACAACCTGGCCTTGGTGTTGTGCAAGTTCCTCCCAGGGTCCATCAAGGGTTTTCCTCTACTTTGACAAAGCTCACCCTCTCCCAAGTAGAATCAAGTGAAGACAATCTCTCCTCACAAAGGCTCTAATGGAAGACCTAAATCCTGCAGCATTTACCCAAAGAAAATGTATAGCTCCAACCTCCTCTCCTTTTGGCTCAATGCCTTTATTTATAGTGCTGTAAAGAGGTTATTCAGGTCCACTATCAATGGGATCATCCCCCTCTATGGGTGGGATAGCTCCCTTATTGATGGGATAAGTTCCCCCTTAATAGAGATACATGAACCAACTGGAGGCGCATCCATTTCATCAAACCGACCTCTAGAATGTTCTAGAAGTAACCACAAGTAACTTTTTCAAGATAAAACTCGCGCATTTTGCCTTTTACAGGGGACGCACCTGTCCCTTAACATACAGAGCGTCCATGGACGCAGATTTTGTGAACATGGTCAGCGTCCCCGCAGGTAAGGCTAGAGAGAACCTGCGACCCCAGAGATAAACATAGTTTTTACAAGACTTTCTCTCTTCTTTGAGTTTGAGATGGATAACAGAGGCATGAGACTTGCCTAAGAGGGTAGCATGACTGTTGATTTGAGCCATACTAACTGTAAGTAGTCAAGGTGACATTTTTTAGTGTAACAGATTGCCCCCTAAAGTGCGAAGCCTGGAATAGAATAGGGTTTTGTAATTCTAGGAAGGGTGAAGCGCTTTATCATTTCAAGGATTGCCTTGTGGATGGCCTGGTTGGAACCTGGGAGGAACTTGCAGTACATTATTTTTATAGACTTTTGTAGATACAGTATGGACGCAGCCATCTGTTTATGATAAGTCTACATAGACAATGAATACAAAACTCCTCGCAGCCTGGATGGTAGAAACTAGATCCAGGGTCTTCACTTCTACTTCCCGAATTGGTACGATTCTAGCCATGTGATTAAATGATTCGATGTCGAACATGGTAGAAACCACTTGATTACCAGTCAATGATGTAAACTGTTAACAAGCGTGAGAGAAACCACCAGTAATGTCAATGGTCCTCAAAGTACCAAGCACAACCCGTGAAATGTGAATAGATGTTTTGATGTCGAACACTTCACGGAATCCTCTGATCGAAAGTCAATGATGTAAACTGACGTCAAAGGCGAGAAACCTGCCATTGATGCATGCAGACTTCAAGGTACTGTCGATTCCTAAGTCATCTTTCTAGATAATGTGTCGATGTCGATAGAAAGCGACCCGTTGCAGGCAAGCCCGCAACACGAAATCATTGTTCAAGTTGAAGAAATGTTGCTGTAAGGACTGACTCAGGGATGGTCAAATGGATGACAAGTATTTTGCAGATGAAAGTTTTGCTTGCAGACCTCTTGAACACATAACGACACAACAGATGGCTTGGTGACGAATAACTCAAAGTTAATCCCCGAAACCCGGTTAAAGACTTTCAAAGTGATTTGGTCAACTGTGAGGTAAAAGATTTCCCAACCCAGGTGAATGAAAAGTGTCGTGTTCAAGAGCGGTAATAAAGTTTCTTCTGAGACAAAAGGTGACAAATAGGTTCATTCTTCTCTTTTTTCCCCCACCATTTCTGGCAAGTACCTCTTTATTTTTAACAAGCTTGAGGAGGATAACATATGCTTGATTATAAGCTCATCCTTCGGACGAGTCCAACCTAGTTTAAATTCGAACCCTAGGAAGGAGTGGTTCGTTCCTGTTTGTAATTGAACAGGTCCTTTACTGTAAAAGTTTAACGAGCCCAGTATAGGAGAAACTCGGCGTTTTTCAATTTTTAGAGAGTCTGAAAAAACTAAAGGAGACTCCACGTTGAACTTTTTCGTAAGTTTGTGTCCCTCAAGCCCGAAAAAGTATAAAATAATACCTGGGGGAACCGCTTGATCTTGCGACCAAGGAGTACTTTCATAATAGTGTCGTTGACCTGAAAAGTAAAAAGCGATCAAAGACACGTCGTTTTATTTCCTTATCGAGTTTGAAACGACAAAAACCCGGCAATCTTTTCCTGATTTTGCGGTCAGAAAAGAGCTAAAAGGGGACCGTCTTTTAATTCCGTTTTAACGAGTGAAAAAGAAACACTCGGCGATCTTTTCATGTTTTAGGAGTCAGAAAAGGGCTTAAAAGATGACTCTGAAATTTTGTTTGTGAAAAATTACAATTTCCCTCGAAATCCCTTTGTCCTGCACAAAAGCGACACATTACTCATACCTGTTTAAAATAGGCAAAAATACATTCAAAAACATCTTTTCATGGTAAAAAATGAACTAATTCATCCAAAAAACCTATAAAAAGACCTTTTACCATGTCATTTTTACCGTTTCACTGTTGAGGTTGAAAAAAGAGCTTTTGACAAGAAACTTCCCGTGGTTGCTGCGGAAAATCTGACCGTCGGAATCGAACGCCGCTTCACCGAGGTATTTTACACATCCCACTCTTCATTTTTATCTGTTTAGTTTTTTGTTTTTGGTCTCTGTTTCATTTTTTGGGGGGTTTTGGGTTCAAAATGCCCCCTCGGCGGACGCAGGTGCCCTTCGGGTGACCTGCGTCCCCCGACTTTTTCTCACACGGGAAAAAGGTCGGGGGACGCAGTCTGCCTTCAGGCGAGCTGCGTCCGGACGCCCTGTGCTACAAAGCCGGGGTGCGTCTTCCGCAAAGGGCGCATTTCAAAACCCTAACTCTCTCAAAAAACCACCAAATTTTCTCAAATTAATTTCTAATTGACTCTTTTGATGTGCAGGACCTAAAACATGTTAGACTGGAGAGAGAGAGAGCACGTAGAGGACGATGAAGCTGCGATTAACCACCAACCCTCTCTGGATGCCTTAAGAACATGTGGATTGTACAAATATTGGACCATACCGGGCATGAGGGGCCAGGTAAGATTTTTGGAATGGCTGGTTGAGCGATGGAACGTTCAAGATCAATGTTTTTACATTGGAGGGCACCAGCTCGAGATAGAGCCCTCGGATGTATACTTTCTCACTGGCTTGCCAAACAGAGGTGAGCAACTCAACCTTGCGGGGACCAGGCCGGGTGGCCAATCCCTTGATGATCTCCGCGAGGAGTGGTGCAGACCAGGGACTCGCCATAAAAAAGGTGTGGAGATAAAGCACATCGCTCTGGCGGAACTTAGAGTTATTGCATTTACGGTCACTAGGATTTGTGGCGCGGCCGCCTTGCACATTGCCTCCGGATCCCAAATGCGGATGGCAGTTGACTGTTACCAAGGCACCATCTTCAACTGGTGCGAAGCTGTGTCGGCTCATATGAAGAGCCAACTAACCAAGGCAAAGAACGGACGACTAAAAACTTTTGGATATGGGCCTATAGTCGTGAGCTTTGCCTTGGAGAGAGTTCCTATGCTGATCCCTCAGCAACTCACTGTTGATGACTTGGGTCCTCGGGAGCCAAAGCTTGTTCGATGGGTTGCGGTGATGGCCCGGCATCCTGACGAGGGTGCTGCAGTGGTTCGATTCTCAGACAGTTACTTCGACTGGCTAGAGGGCCAGCTTTTTGTGATACAAGACTTTCCATATGCCGGAATGGATTTCAGAGGTGATCCGGACATGGTTCTTCCACAGGGAGAACAATGGGATGACAGAGGTACTTTCATTTTCACAAGTTTTCTAATTATGTATTTTTTATTTTTCATATATATCGTCTCAAAGTAACAGTAAAATTTTAAAAATGCAGATGTTGGACCACAGCGTCCAGCCAATCTCCGGCCTTACGACAGACGACATCCAGCTGCACCGGCACCGGCCCCACAGGACGCGGCTGCGGAAGTACTAGCTGATTTGGAGCATGATCTAGAGCGTCTCACGGCAGATATACCTGAGACTACTATGGACGATATTCCTATGAGGCTTCAGCGCTTCGTAGTCGCGGTCCCTGGACCGTTTAGGAGATTTTTGCGTAAGGTAGCCCGCGCAGTGGTGTCGTACAGAGAGCACCACCAGTGATTGACTAGTCACTTTTGTAGTCACATGTGACATTTTTGACTTTTTGTACTATCATTTTGCCGATCATAAGGTGTGTTAAACCTATGATCGAAGACGATGTATATATTTTTGGACACACTTCTATCTATATCTATATATCACTATTACCGGCTTATCTTGTTTAACATGTATGATGAAATGTCTTTAAATTTACTTGCATGATTATTATAAATGTCTGTCCAACACTCGAGAAGCAATTGCATCTGCTAATGTATTCAAAGACCTTGGAATATGTTGATATTCAATGTAATCAAATTCACGTTCCAAGAGACGCACTCTCAAAAACAACCTTAATAACACAGGATTTCTAATGGCATAAACTCTATTAAGCTGTAATACAACAAGTTCAGAATCTAACCTCACTATCAAACGTCGAATTCCAAATGAAATAGATTCGGATAATAATTCAACCACTGCACTGTATTCTGCAATGTTATTCGTTGTTTGACCGAGGCTTACCCCATGCATAGAAACTAACTCGTCAGAGGGTGAATAGATAACCCAAGCTGCGGAAGAGATATTCCGTGTACTACGACAAGCACCATCAGCAAATCCAATGTATGTTTGGAGAGGCGTCGACATCTACAATATCAAGAGTAAAACCAAGATGAGCCAAAATAATGACGAAAAACCACACTTGCTAAGCTAAGCACACTGACTAAACTAACACACTTGCTAGCTAGAAAGGAAATCTAACCTATCTAAAAATTTCTCCATCCATCATTTTAAGCATAATACCTCTTTAGGTAAAGTCCATTTCTGGGTTTGCCCAAAGAGTCCCCATCAAAATCAACTAACTCATAAGCCCCTTTTGCTAGCTTTCGCTTTACAATGTAGGGCCCATGCCACATGGGAACGAACTTTCCGGCACCTAGTTTATCGTTAGCTTGATCATATAATAATACTAGGTCTCCTTCCGAAAAACTTCGAGGGGTTACATTTTTATCGTACTGAGCTTTCATTCGTTTCGCGTGAGTCTCGATAGCTAAAGTAGCGTCACGTCGAGTCTCATCTAATTTAGCCAAGTATAACAACCGTTTCTCCTCTTCGGAAGTAGCTGGAAGTAATTCGACAGCCATTTGAAGTGATGGGATTTCGCACTCAATAGGTAACACAGCTTCTAAGCCATAAACTAGCTGAAAAGGGGTGAAACCTGTTGAATTTTTCACTGAAGTTCGATATGCCCATAGCGCCGAAAATAACATGTTATGCCAATTCGTTCGATGGATACCAATGATCCGTCGAATCATGACGACTAGAACTTTGTTGATTGACTCAACCAAACCGTTGGCTTGCGGATAATAAGGTGTAGAGCTATCGTGACGCAAACCAAGCTGGCTTGTAAGCTCAGTCATCATGACATTTCGAAAATGGCTTCCATGGTCCGTGACACCAAACCTAGTTATGATATGATTGAATACGAAAAGTGCAGCTGTCTTGCCGCTTGCGTCGAATGTAGGCATCGCCTCGGCCCACTTAGTAAAATAATCAACCGCAAGGATGATATACGCATGCCCCCCGCCGAGTGAGGGTTACAAGTAATAAAGTCAATGCCCCATTTGGCGAATGGACCAGCGGCAATTATAGGGTGGAGAGGAGCAGGTGGAGCGCGCATCTTGCGATCAAACACTTGACAGTTGTGGCATTTTCTGACGGCAAGGATACAATCTTTAAACATAGACGGCCAGAAATAGCCAGCGCGCAACACCTTCTGAGCTGTGGCATACCCAGACATATGACCGCCACATGCTCCAGAGTGACAATCATTCAAAACTCTCTCAGCCTCATCGTGAGTTAAACAACGTCGAAAAACTAAGTCTGCCCCCAGGCGATAAAGTGTATCTCCAATAATTCTGTATTGCTGGGATTGAAACCGAATTTTTCGACGGTTTTCCTTGGAAGCTTCAGGCCGAAAGGTTTGGGTTTGGAGATAGATGATTATATCCCCGTACCACGGATCTAAAGTGCTAATAAGAAACAAAGATTCGTCCACAATGGACTCCTCTGCCACAGTCTCTGTGTCAGCACTCGGGAAATCACACATCAATTCCGCAAGAACTAAAGATTTCTTAGACTTGGACTTCTCGAACTCCAAGTCGAACTCTTGCAGGATAACAATCCATTTAGAGTACTTGCCCCCTAGCAGTTGTTTTGTCAAGATATAAATCATAGGGTTGCAATCCGAAATAACAGTAGTTTTGCGGAGAAGAATGTAGTGACGAAAACGCTGGACAGCTTGAACGGCTGCCAGGGCCAATTTCTCCACATGTGAATATTTTAACTCAGTTGGATTTAAGGTTCTGCTAAGGTAATATATCACATGCTCTGCCTTGAATTCATCTTCTTGAACTAACACCATTCCAATGGTGGAATGCGAAGCTGCGAGGTATAAGAAGTAGTCCTGGTTGTAGTTGGGAGGATGCAATAACGGTGCATGGGTCAACGCGTGTTTTAATGCATCAAAAGATTGTTGAGCAATCTCGTCCCAAAAGAATTGTACGTTCTGTTTCAACAACCGTGTAAAACCTTTAGTGACCTCGGCGTAGTTAGGGATGAATCGGCGTAAAAAGTTCGCTTTCCCTTGCAAACTTTGGAGTTGGCGCAAACTCGAAGGAGGAGGCAATTGGATGATAGCCTCGACTTTCGAGGGATCGACGCGAATGCCGGTTTTGGAAACAACAAATCCCAGCAATCGACCTGTTTCTATACAGAAAACACACTTGTGGGGATTCAACCGAATTCGATAATGCCTACACCTCATAAAGATTGCTCGTAAATGGACAAGGTGATCAGCTCGGTGTAAAGAATGAGCAGGCAAATCATCGAGATAGGGTTGCACAATGTGCTTGATGTCATGAAATGCATAAGACATGGCCCGTTGAAAAGTAGCACCGGCATTCTTAAGGCCAAAAGGTAATTTGCAATAAGCAAATGTCCCCCATGGACAAATGAATGCCGTTTTTGGTTGATCGGCAGGTAGAATATTGATTTGATTATAACCGGAGAAACCATCCATGAAGGAAAACATCTCACTTCCGGCACAATCATCAATTATTTGATCGATATAAGGCGTAGGATAGTTGTCTTTTGGACAAGCTCGATTGATATCCCTATAATCGATACAGATTCTTATTGTTCCTTGTTTTTTATTGACGGGAACAATATTCGATACCCAATCCGTTAACGGGATCGGATAAATGAAACCTGCTTTCAACAGCTTTTCGACTTCGGCTTTGATTGCAGCTGCTTTTCGAGGGTGAATCTGACGCAACCGTTGCCGAATGGGTTTAGCATCCGGGTAGGTTTTGATTTCATGAACAACAATGGCAGGATCAATTCCCGGCATTTCCTCGTAAGACCAGGCAAACACGTCGCGGAATTCTTGGAATAGGGCCTTGTAAGTTTGGATTTCTTCTTCAGTACATGCGGCACCTATATGAATGTTCTCCTTGATTCCGGGCTTCACTGAAATATCAATGGGAATAGTACGAGAAATATTCCCTAAATTCAGCTCTGAATCAGAATGTTTCGTTGGATCCTGAGCGTCTTTGACATATTCAGCGGTAAAGATAGATGAAAAATCATTTTCAAATGCATCATCCTTAGGTAAAAACGAAGATCTGTGATGGAGATCTTCCCATGGTAGATCATCTACACTTAGGATTTCGCGAAGTTGTTCGTCAGATGACACTTCTTCGGGAAACGTTATCCGTTCTAAGGGTGAGGTGAAAAATGACTCCTCACTGACCACATTCATTTGGTCGGTTGAATGAAAGTCGGTAAAAGACATAAGAGCTTCATAAGCAATCTCATACGGACTCAACGGCATAACATCACCGAGTGAGTCTAGCTCAGAGTCAGAGGGAACATACCAAGGATCATCATAAATAATGTTTTCTGACGTGATCATATGAATTGTTGCGAACGAAGGGTCTGCATTGAGTGGAGGGAGAGGAAAAGTTCCCAGTAAACCGGAATCCTTAACTAAACCTACACCAATGTCCCTATAAGGGATTGTCGTTTTACCAACATGCTGGATAGTTTCTAAAGAGGTTGGGTCGGATGAAAAGTATGTCAGCTGATCAATAGTCACGATCTTACCGTTATGTGGAAACTTAATGACTCTGAAGACCGATGAAACAACCGCTGTCATAGCATATGACCAACTTCGACCCAAAAGAAGGTTGTAGTCTAGAGGGGCATCAACCACTTCCACATCCAGACTAACGGTTTTACCTTCGACCCCTATAGGCAATTCTTGTAGAATACCAAACGGACGGAACCCACGGCCATCAAAGGCCTTAAGGATGGTGGGGGATTGGTTCAATGAAGGAGAACCAAGCGATCTCCAACATTGAATCGACATAATACACGTAGAAGCTCCCTCATCAATCACAGTCCGATGAATAGGCCTGTTTTTGACTATCACTGGAATTTGGAAAGCCATTTGATGGGGGAGACGCGGTGTACTACTTTCTAGATCAAAGATCATTAGGTTCGGGTCCTGAACATCGACAGCTCCAATAGCCGACAAAAGCAATTTTCGTTGCGCTGGACATGATTGCAGCACTTCGAGTGCCGACATTGCTGAAGGTGAAACAGCTAAGTCTTCAACAATGTTGTAATTTGGGCTGCTCTCGCATGTGGATTGAAAGCAGACCTTCGAAGTACACCCTTGGCGGGCGGCTTAATCACTAAGTCTGGGTTAGGTTTTTCGATCTGTAGTGGATCGGAACCAGGAGCTGAGGTTGATGGGTTAGAGTGAGAAGATTCTGCTTCTTTACCATCAACAGGAGCCTTACTACCATAATCTTGCGATCGAGTCGCAATCCTGACATGAGACATCATCAAAATGGGTTCTTCACTGGCATTCGAAGAAGATCCTATCATCTTATTTTCCTGCTCGGGAAATGGATTCTTTAACACAGCAGGAGTCGGAGAACCTTTGACTATTTTCACTACCTCGGCCCGATGAGGGCAGTCTCTTGTAAAATGATCTTCTTCACAAATAAGACAAGGATAACGAGGTTTGCGTTTTTCGTCATTGGTTTCCGACTTTTCCGTTTTCTCCTTTGGAGCCTTGTCTGCTTTAGCCTTCTTCTTTCCTTTCTTCTTTCCACCGTTTTTGGATTTGGCCGTAGATGACTCTACAGCGTGAATGTCGGCGGTAAGTTCAGGAGGAGAAGACTCTCCTGTCGGAGAATCAGGCAAAGTGATAATTGGAGTATTGGAGGTCTTGGAAGACTTCTTCTTACTCTTCGTAGTCACGATACCGATCATACCATCAGCGGCATGAGATCCCGAAGGAGCAGCAGCGATTTGGTTTGACTTTGGAAGATCCGGAATTTTCTCGTGTAACGTACCTGACTGAGTGTAAACTAAGTCAAGGTATTGTCCATGGCTCTCTGAAATGTAGCGCCGGCATTGATCAAACCAAATGGCATCTTTCGATATGCGTATGTGCCCCATTTAGTTCGGAATGTGGTTTTTAACTGATCATCGGGGTGTACCAGCACTTTATTGTATCCTGAAAATCCATCCAAAAAAGACATTAATCCTGAGCCTGCTACTGCATGTAATATCTGCTCCATAGGTGGGAGGGGAAAATTGTCTTTTTGACAGGCTTTGTTGAGATTCCAAAAATTGATACAGATTCTAATATCTTCGTTTTTCTTTCTAACGGGTACCATATTGGAGACCCATTTGGAATGTCTGACGGGGAAAATTATTCTGGCTCTTAATAATTTATTTAGTTTCTCCTATACTGGGCTCGTTAAACTTTTACAGTAAAGGACCTGTTCAATTACAAACAGGAACGAACCACTCCTTCCTAGGGTTCGAATTTAAACTAGGTTGGACTCGTCCGAAGGATGAGCTTATAATCAAGCATATAATCAAACCATGAATGCGATGTCCATGGCTCTCTGAAATGTAGCGCCGGCATTGATCAAACCAAATGGCATCTTTCGATATGCGTATGTGCCCCATTTAGTTCGGAATGTGGTTTTTAACTGATCATCGGGGTGTACCAGCACTTTATTGTATCCTGAAAATCCATCCAAAAAAGACATTAATCCTGAGCCTGCTACTGCATGTAATATCTGCTCCATAGGTGGGAGGGGAAAATTGTCTTTTTGACAGGCTTTGTTGAGATTCCAAAAATTGATACAGATTCTAATATCTTCGTTTTTCTTTCTAACGGGTACCATATTGGAGACCCATTTGGAATGTCTGACGGGGAAAATTATTCTGGCTCTTAATAATTTATTTAGTTTCTCCTATACTGGGCTCGTTAAAATTTTACAGTAAAGGACCTGTTCAATTACAAACAGGAACGAACCACTCCTTCCTAGGGTTCGAATTTAAACTAGGTTGGACTCGTCCGAAGGATGAGCTTATAATCAAGCATATGTTATCCTCCTCAAGCTTGTTAAAAATAAAGAGGTACTTGCCAGAAATGGTGGGGGAAAAAATACCAAGGAACATGCAGACCAAGGAACACATGAAAAGTAAAAAGCGATCAAAGACACGTCGTTTTATTTCCTTATCGAGTTTGAAACGACAAAAACCCGGCAATCTTTTCCTGATTTTGCGGTCAGAAAAGAGCTAAAAGGGGACCGTCTTTTAATTCCGTTTTAACGAGTGAAAAAGAAACACTCGGCGATCTTTTCATGTTTTAGGAGTCAGAAAAGGGCTTAAAAGATGACTCTGAAATTTTAAGTCTTCAACAATGTTGTAATTCTGGGCTGCTCTCGCATGTGGATTGAAAGCAGACCTTCGAAGTACACCCTTGGCGGGCGGCTTAATCACTAAGTCTGGGTTAGGTTTTTCGATCTGTAGTGGATCGGAACCAGGAGCTGAGGTTGATGGGTTAGAGTGAGAAGATTCTGCTTCTTTACCATCAACAGGAGCCTTACTACCATAATCAGAATAATTTTCCCCGTCAGACATTCCAAATGGGTCTCCAATATGGTACCCGTTAGAAAGAAAAACGAAGATATTAGAATCTGTATCAATTTTTGGAATCTCAACAAAGCCTGTCAAAAAGACAATTTTCCCCTCCCACCTATGGAGCAGATATTACATGCAGTAGCAGGCTCAGGATTAATGTCTTTTTTGGATGGATTTTCAGGATACAATAAAGTGCTGGTACACCCCGATGATCAGTTAAAAACCACATTCCGAACTAAATGGGGCACATACGCATATCGAAAGATGCCATTTGGTTTGATCAATGTCGGCGCTACATTTCAGAGAGCCATGGACATCGCATTCAAGGGTTTAGTCAATAAATCTGTAGTAATTTATTTTTCTCAATAGCTTGTGTTAATGAGTTATTTCATGTGTTCCTTGGTCTGCATGTTCCTTGGTCTTTTTTCCCCCACCATTTCTGGCAAGTACCTCTTTATTTTTAACAAGCTTGAGGAGGATAACATATGCTTGATTATAAGCTCATCCTTCGGACGAGTCCAACCTAGTTTAAATTCGAACCCTAGGAAGGAGTGGTTCGTTCCTGTTTGTAATTGAACAGGTCCTTTACTGTAAAAGTTTAACGAGCCCAGTATAGGAGAAACTCGGCGTTTTTCAATTTTTAGAGAGTCTGAAAAAACTAAAGGAGAAACTCGGCTCTTAATCTGTCAAGGGTGCGGACACGACTGACCTTCCTAGAAGTCTAAGACATTCTAATGACAAACAAGACAAAATGGAGTGATCTTTCTCTAAATACACCTTTTACAACATGAAAACTACAAGTGTTTAGGCTTACCTTATTCCAAAACGCTGTTGTTGAAGTCCGTTCTTGACGATTCCCGTGTGAGAAAAAGTCGGGGGACGCAGGTCACCCGAAGGGCACCTGCGTCCGCCGAGGGGCGCATTTTGAACCCAAAACCCCCCCAAAAAATGAAACAGAGACCAAAAACAAAAAACTAAACGGATAAAAATGAAGAGTGGGATGTGTAAAATACCTCGGTGAAGCGGCGTTCGATTCCGACGGTCAGATTTTCCGCAGCAACCACGGGAAGTTTCTTGTCAAAAGCTCTTTTTTCAACCTCAACAGTGAAATGGTAAAAATGACATGGTAAAAGGTCTTTTTATAGGTTTTTTGGATGAATTAGTTCATTTTTTACCATGAAAAGATGTTTTTGAATGTATTTTTGCCTATTTTAAACAGGTATGAGTAATGTGTCGCTTTTGTGCAGGACAAAGGGATTTCGAGGGAAATTGTAATTTTTCACAAACAAAATTTCAGAGTCATCTTTTAAGCCCTTTTCTGACTCCTAAAACATGAAAAGATCGCCGAGTGTTTCTTTTTCACTCGTTAAAACGGAATTAAAAGACGGTCCCCTTTTAGCTCTTTTCTGACCGCAAAATCAGGAAAAGATTGCCGGGTTTTTGTCGTTTCAAACTCGATAAGGAAATAAAACGACGTGTCTTTGATCGCTTTTTACTTTTCAGGTCAACGACACTATTATGAAAGTACTCCTTGGTCGCAAGATCAAGCGGTTCCCCCAGGTATTATTTTATACTTTTTCGGGCTTGAGGGACACAAACTTACGAAAAAGTTCAACGTGGAGTCTCCTTTAGTTTTTTCAGACTCTCTAAAAATTGAAAAACGCCGAGTTTCTCCTATACTGGGCTCGTTAAACTTTTACAGTAAAGGACCTGTTCAATTACAAACAGGAACGAACCACTCCTTCCTAGGGTTCGAATTTAAACTAGGTTGGACTCGTCCGAAGGATGAGCTTATAATCAAGCATATGTTATCCTCCTCAAGCTTGTTAAAAATAAAGAGGTACTTGCCAGAAATGGTGGGGAAAAAAGACCAAGGAACATGCAGACCAAGGAACACATGAAATAACTCATTAACACAAGCTATTGAGAAAAATAAACCAGTTTGTATTAATAACGAAACAAAGAAACTCTTACAACCTGGCCTTGGTGTTGTGCAAGTTCCTCCCAGGGTCCATCAAGGGTTTTCCTCTACTTTGACAAAGCTCACCCTCTCCCAAGTAGAATCAAGTGAAGACAATCTCTCCTCACAAAGGCTCTAATGGAAGACCTAAATCCAGATCGGGTTGGTGGTTAATCGCAGCTTCATCGTCCTCTACGTGCTCTCTCTCTCTCCAGTCTAACATGTTTTAGGTCCTGCACATCAAAAGAGTCAATTAGAAATTAACTTGAGAAAATTTGGTGGTTTTTTGAGAGAGTTAGGGTTTTGAAATGCGCCCTTTGCGGAAGACGCACCCCGGCTTTGTAGCACAGGGCGTCCGGACGCAGCTCGCCTGAAGGCGGACTGCGTCCCCCGACCTTTTTCCCGTGTGAGAAAAAGTCGGGGGACGCAGGTCACCCGAAGGGCACCTGCGTCCGCCGAGGGGCGCATTTTGAACCCAAAACCCCCCCAAAAAATGAAACAGAGACCAAAAACAAAAAACTAAACGGATAAAAATGAAGAGTGGGATGTGTAAAATACCTCGGTGAAGCGGCGTTCGATTCCGACGGTCAGATTTTCCGCAGCAACCACGGGAAGTTTCTTGTCAAAAGCTCTTTTTTCAACCTCAACAGTGAAACGGTAAAAATGACATGGTAAAAGGTCTTTTTATAGGTTTTTTGGATGAATTAGTTCATTTTTTACCATGAAAAGATGTTTTTGAATGTATTTTTGCCTATTTTAAACAGGTATGAGTAATGTGTCGCTTTTGTGCAGGACAAAGGGATTTCGAGGGAAATTGTAATTTTTCACAAACAAAATTTCAGAGTCATCTTTTAAGCCCTTTTCTGACTCCTAAAACATGAAAAGATCGCCGAGTGTTTCTTTTTCACTCGTTAAAACGGAATTAAAAGACGGTCCCCTTTTAGCTCTTTTCTGACCGCAAAATCAGGAAAAGATTGCCGGGTTTTTGTCGTTTCAAACTCGATAAGGAAATAAAACGACGTGTCTTTGATCGCTTTTTACTTTTCAGGTCAACGACACTATTATGAAAGTACTCCTTGGTCGCAAGATCAAGCGGTTCCCCCAGGTATTATTTTATACTTTTTCGGGCTTGAGGGACACAAACTTACGAAAAAGTTCAACGTGGAGTCTCCTTTAGTTTTTTCAGACTCTCTAAAAATTGAAAAACGCCGAGTTTCTCCTATACTGGGCTCGTTAAACTTTTACAGTAAAGGACCTGTTCAATTACAAACAGGAACGAACCACTCCTTCCTAGGGTTCGAATTTAAACTAGGTTGGACTCGTCCGAAGGATGAGCTTATAATCAAGCATATGTTATCCTCCTCAAGCTTGTTAAAAATAAAGAGGTACTTGCCAGAAATGGTGGGGGAAAAAAGACCAAGGAACATGCAGACCAAGGAACACATGAAATAACTCATTAACACAAGCTATTGAGAAAAATAAACCAGTTTGTATTAATAACGAAACAAAGAAACTCTTACAACCTGGCCTTGGTGTTGTGCAAGTTCCTCCCAGGGTCCATCAAGGGTTTTCCTCTACTTTGACAAAGCTCACCCTCTCCCAAGTAGAATCAAGTGAAGACAATCTCTCCTCACAAAGGCTCTAATGGAAGACCTAAATCCTGCAGCATTTACCCAAAGAAAATGTATAGCTCCAACCTCCTCTCCTTTTGGCTCAATGCCTTTATTTATAGTGTTGTAAAGAGGTTATTCAGGTCCACTATCAATGGGATCATCCCCCTCTATGGGTGGGATAGCTCCCTTATTGATGGGATAAGTTCCCCCTTAATAGAGATACATGAACCAACTGGAGGCGCATCCATTTCATCAAACCGACCTCTAGAATGTTCTAGAAGTAACCACAAGTAACTTTTTCAAGATAAAACTCGCGCATTTTGCCTTTTACAGGGGGACGCACCTGTCCCTTAACATACAGAGCGTCCATGGACGCAGATTTTGTGAACATGGTCAGCGTCCCCGCAGGTAAGGCTAGAGAGAACCTGCGACCCCAGAGATAAACATAGTTTTTACAAGACTTTCTCTCTTCTTTGAGTTTGAGATGGATAACAGAGGCATGAGACTTGCCTAAGAGGGTAGCATGACTGTTGATTTGAGCCATACTAACTGTAAGTAGTCAAGGTGACATTTTTTAGTGTAACACCCCTCCCACCTATGGAGCAGATATTACATGCAGTAGCAGGCTCAGGATTAATGTCTTTTTTGGATGGATTTTCAGGATACAATAAAGTGCTGGTACACCCCGATGATCAGTTAAAAACCACATTCCGAACTAAATGGGGCACATACGCATATCGAAAGATGCCATTTGGTTTGATCAATGCCGGCGCTACATTTCAGAGAGCCATGGACATCGCATTCAAGGGTTTAGTCAATAAATCTGTAGTAATTTATCTGGATGATATAACAGTGTACTCCAAGAAGCGAAGCGACCATCTCAAAGACTTGAAACAAATCTTTCAACGATGTTTAAGGTATGGGATTTCACTTAACCCAAAGAAATCTTTTTTCGCATTAAGTGAAGGAAAACTTCTAGGATTCATAGTGTCAAAATCTGGTATTCACATTGAGCCTGACAGAATCAAAGAAATTTGTGAAATATCCCTACCTCATAACAAAAAAGCCATGCAATCTTTCCTTGGTCAAATCAATTTTGTGAAGAGATTTGTCCCAGATTTTTAACGGATTGTTTCTCCTTTGCAAACCATGATTAAAAAGAATTCAAATTTTAAATGGGGTCAAGATGAGCATGAAGCATTCAACCTGATCAAACAAGCTATTATTAATGCTCCATCTTTAGCAACCCCAAATTTTTCAGAATCTTTTATCTTATACACATTTTCCTCAGAGAAATCATATGCTGCGATTCTAACTCAAGCAAATCAAGAGAAAGCAGAAGCTCTAATCGCATTTTTTAGCTCGAATTTACAAGGTGTTGAACTCAACTATTTAGACGTGGAGAAACAGGCATATGTTGTTTTCAAAGCGATCAAATATTTCAGACCTTTCTTACTTAAAGCCCATACTAAGGTCATAGTACCGTTTCCATCGGTAAGAAATCTTCTAATACAGAAAGATGTGGGTGAAAAAAGAGCAAATTGGATCACCGCTTTACAAGAATATGACCTTGAGATCAAACCAGCAAGCATTGTAAGAGGTCAAGGCTTCTACAAAATGTTGGCTGGAGCATCGCAAATTCCTGAGAATTCATCTGAAGAGGTACAAACGTATGAGGTAAGCCTAAACGATACAGAATCATTATATGCTGACACCATTTATTATCTGAAGAACGGGTATGCTCCATCACACCTGGATCACACCAAGAAAAGAGCTCTGAGATTGAAAGCTAAACAATATCAGCTCATAAATGATGTTCTGTTTAAAAGGAATTACGATTATGTGCTTCTTAGGTGTCTTGAGAAAACTGAAGCCGAAAAGGTTTTGCAGGAACTCCACGATGGACCAGCAGGCGGACACTATGCTGGAGATGCTATTTCACATAAAATCTTACGTGCAGGATATTATTGGCCCACGCTGTTCAAAGACTCACACAGTTACGTGAGGAAATGCCAAGTCTGCCAAACTACTGCAGGGAGACAAAAGTAACCGTCCATGCCACTACAGCCGGAAAACATCGAGCAACCATTCAGTCAGTGGGGCTTGGACATAATAGGTGAGATCGTTCCTCACTCTTCTAAGCAACATAGATACATCCTCACGGCAACATATTATTTTACTAAATGGGTAGAAGCAGTTCCTCTCAAGACAGCTAATTCTGAAAACATCATTGACTTCATAGATCAATTTATAATCACTAGGTTTGGATTGCCAATGGCTTTAATGTTTGATAATGCCTCATACTTTTCTGGAAATGCAATGATTGAGTTTGCACTTAAAAGAGGGTTCAAACTGAAATATTCAGCCAACTACTATCCGCAAGGTAATGAATTGGCTGAATCGACAAATAAAAACCTGATCAGGATTATTAAAAGAATAGTTGACCAGAACCAAAAGAATTGGCACAAAGCTTTGGTAAATGCTTTATGGGCAGATAGAATAACGAAGAAAGCTTCAATCAGAACTTTTCCCTATAATTTAGTTTATGGGAAAGAAGTGGTTCTTCCAACTCACTTAGTCATCCCCTCTTTGTCTTTAGTACAACACATCGATGAGGTATCTACTTCCTCCATACAACTAAGACAAATGGAAATAATTAAATTAGAAGAACAACGAGAACAAGCTAAGAAAAACCATACTCGTCACCAAGCGCTAATAAAATCCTCTTTTGACTCAAGCATAATGACCATAAATTTTTTTCAGATGGGAGATTTAGTTTTGAAATGGGATAAGGCTCATGAAGAAAAGGGCAAACATACAAAATTTCAGAAGATGTGGCTTGGTCCTTTTCAGATTGTAGAAGTTATAGGCCCATCAACGTTTGTGTTGCAGGATTTAGCAGGTAGAAGGGATTCTTTACCTGTTAATGGACAGATCCTTAAAATATATTTTCCATAGAAGATTACTCTTCTATTTTGTAGGATAGTTTTAGTTTTTTCTTTTTTTTTTCTTTCTTATAAATAAAACCAGTTGTAGATGGTTACTACAGGGGTTCACGAAAAAGACACCAATTCTCTATCAGATTTTGAGCTTTTTCGCTTGTACAAGTAGCAAAATTTCGAAAAATATGATCTTTATTACTGACAGATAGAGTTAACTTTAGCCTAGATATGATACTAGTTTCAACTTCAAAAAATTTGAGGAAAGAAACCTTTGGTAAAAAATTGTTTTATATCAGCACAATGAAAGGTATCAATAATAAAATAAATATTCTCTGTAAAACTGCTGTTTTCAAACTCTATTATTGTCGTCCAGAGCTTTCTTAAGGAAAAACAATGACTTCCTCCCTGCTAAAGGAAATCGCAGCATTCAGAGGAACAATCCGAGAAAACACTATATCTCAAAGAATAAGAGGTCTCATCACGAGCCGGCTTATCATGATCACAGATATTATAACTTGCTGACTTTGCCAATATTGTCCACCAAAATAGGGCAACGACTCAAGATTGTTGCAATCAAAAGACAAGGGGTCTCATCATGAACCAACTTGTTCAGCAAAAGTGTAAATCAAGTGAATGACTATGTCATAATTTGGCCACCAAACCAAGACATTGTTCTTTAGAGAATAAAAAAGGAAAAAGTGTCAAAAGGGGTTTTTCTTTGAAAAAGTTGTAAATAGCCTTAAACAGGATAAAGGATCATTACTGGGTAACAGGTAATCCTATTGAGGCTATGGACGCCTGCTGGCAGCAGAGGCTCTACCTACGATAAGTGAGCATATTTTAAAAAGCCAACACGCAGAGAAGACCTTATTTTATCTTTAAAAGACCAAGTAATGTCTGATGTAAATACAAGGACTAAGCCTGAGGAAGCAAACAATTGGAATAGGAAAAGGTTGAGACAAAATATCATTGATAGGATAGGGCATAATGTACTCTATCTGTCCATAACAAAATTTAGACGTATGAAAATTTTTCTACTTTGGAAGTTAAAATTCAATAGAAAAGCAGAGATAACTGGTTCTTCACAGTGAATCGCCATTGTTGTGGCCACCAACAACCCCCCTCTTTATTTGGTATTAGCGATAACACCAAGCAAATGGGGACCCTTAATAAAAAATCCAAAAAACATTTTATCAAAATTTTTGTATTTCAACTCCCTAAAACTATATCGCATCGCGAGAAGAGAGTGAAACGTTTTCCTATGCGCATAATAAGCTGTGAAGAAGCAACGCGAAATTCATCGCATCGCATATATTATGAAGCACTCTTAAATGAAAAAACTTAAGGAATCTTCGACGGCCGATAGCGACGTCGCATATCGCAACATCGCGTAAGCAACACACAATGATTGGATGACTAAGCGCGATCTATGATTTGCGATTTGCGATCTGCGATCTGCGATTTGCGATGTTGCGATCTGCGATGAATGCAATTTGCAATAAATGCGATCATCAATTTCTGCGATGACACATCTTGACGACGCGATCCTCGATGCTATGATGCGAGTCGCAGAAATCACCTATCGCAAAATTTCCTCGGCGTAGTATTCAAGGAAAGCTGTCTGTAGACCAAAATTGGGCGTGCGCCTTAAACGAAATTAATGATTGTACGCCAAAGAATTCAAGAAGGATAGTGTTGTGTTTTTCGAAGAGTCAGTTCGTTATGGGTGTCATGATTATGCATTCATTAGAGCTTAAAGTTTTCATGTCAATCTTTATCATCATTACTCTTTTCCTTTGCGTAAACTGTAAGACAGGAAATAACATAAAGCAATGTGCAGGAAACATCTAAGGAAAAGGGGAAAGCGTCAATGCTCGGAGAACAGAGAAGAGATGCCTTCACAAACAGATGCCGCATGCAATAGGACCACAGATTCCAGAGTATCACTCAACAGATATTGATGTCAATAGGCCATCCAAAACTCAGAATCAAAGGCGCACAAAAGTAGCATGTTTGCAAAAGATCCTGAAGCTTATGCCCGGTAAAGCAAAAAGAAAAAAAAGGCGCTAAAGAAGGAAAACGCACCAGAAAAGCCCGGAACAAAGAATGGAGGCAGTTTTTAATACAGAAAATTGTTCAGAGAGCAAAGTCCCTAACTTATTCAGTCATTCGCAAGGCCGGAAACCGAAATAGCAAAAGCAGAATCAGTTTGAGAGGAATTTGGGTTATTACTAAGTATACACACAGTGAATACACCCAGCTAGAGGAAGATTCTTGAAAATATCTTCTAGTTTACCAGAAAGTGGTGCCAGCGCTTGTTATTTCTATTTTCATAGCTCAAACGAAAGGAGAAGACGACCAGCTGACTCTTCCCAGGTGAATGTTACATGCTTGCAGCACTAAGGAGCAAATACAGAAACGGTTAGGAATTAGATTTAATTTTTAGAAATAATTTTGCTTTAGCAGAAGGGCGGTCATTTAAAACCGTATCCTAAATTTATGTAATTAAGTTAATTAGTTAGCAGTATTTAAACCCTTCTCAGGAGTTTGGAGAAGGGTCCAGAAATTTGTCAAAAAACTTGTCCTCAGAACATGCACTTTTGCACCCTCGGAGGGAGTTTTTGATGAATGGTTGGATCGAGATTTATTAATTTTTGCATTTGATATCTGCTACTGATGTTGCACTTTTGTACTCTTAGTAGATGTTAGAGCAAGGAGAGATAAATCATTGTTGCTTGAAGCTTATGAGTGGAACCCGTCATAAATGGTACTTTTATCTCTTAACCATTTCTGCTCATATTCTTAAAGTGATATACAGTTTTCAGTTGTTTATATGTTACTGTATGAATGTGTGATTTACCATTTGGCACTTTTGTACGGTGGAGTCATTCATTTATGTTTGATATATGAATAACTTATTATGCGATATGCTGTTCACAACTGTTTTGCTTAACTTTTTATGCAAAGTTGTTTATCTTAATTGATTTTTATTCTTATGATAGCTGAATGATATTTATTACCAGTTATTGTTTGAAATCTCTTTAGATCGCATAATAGAAGAAATGCATCCCGGGTTAGTGTAGATTAGATGTGTTGTTTCTCATTAGATTACAATAACATAGAGTTAGTTTAGAAGTTTGAATTAAATTAGCTTTAAGTACTCTTAGATCAGCATCATCCAACTCTACACACACACACACCCTTAAATTGGGAAACTGGTCCCATTATCCCCAGTTGGACCCGCTATACCAAACGGATAAGGAGCTGCCAACCAAGGTCCGGACCGGGTGGGTATCCCCCTTGTTGTCAACCCGATTTTCGGGGCTTCAACAAGCCCCTGGATTTGCAGGTAAGTTTAGGGGAATATATCGGTTTGCTATAATTGCAAGAAAAAGTGTGACAGTTGGAGGAGTAGGGATAACAATGGGAACGTGAGTTGCAGGTGGAGGAGTGGAAAAGGTAGTTGGAGGTGCTGAGAGTGAACTAGGAGAAGCTGTAGAAATCACAGAAAGGTTTGGTGTTTTTTTAGAGGTAAGCTCAGATTGAAGAGAGTTCTGCAAATTTTTGTCAAGGTGTGAACTAGTAGAATTTCCTTGGCTCTCTTGTCTTCTACGAATCCTAGAAATCAGATTAGGATTTTCAAACATAGGTGGGTATTGGGATCAGGATTTGATCTGGTGTAATGAATATTTTTTGAAGCTAGTTTCTAGGTGTTTTTGGTTTTTTCTTGGAATAGTTTTGATAATACAACTTTAACAGTATCTTCTAGAAGGCTTTGGATGTGAGAGTTTTGAAGTTTCCTAAAGATTTATTAAAAAAAGGAACTGATCAGATATTTGCAACCAACTGTTCAATACATAAACTAGACCGGAGATAGACTGAAGCAGCATTCATTTACTTTTGCAATTGTAAAGCAAAAGTAGTTTCAAAGGCTACCTGGCTAACTTCAATTTCCAATGTAGCTTATGAAATAAACCATAGTAACAAGAAATTATTCAGATCCCCAATGGAGTCACCAATGATGTTATCACTCAGGTTGTTCCAAAAGTTGTAAGAAAGGGAATACAACTGAGGTAACCACAGACCAATCTTTTAGATACAGATTCTAGCCAATCTACACCTAGAGAGGGCTCTCTCTTTATGTTTTAGCTTTGTTTTGAGAGATATTAGGCTTGTTATGAAGTTCAAGGGTTTTGTTTTGAGTTTGGGTGGTGAGATTCAAATAGAACAGAGATGTAAGACATAATAGTTTAGTCCATTGGGCATGATGGAGTCAAAGGAGATGGTTTTTTGGATTTGGTTTCTAACAGAGGATGGCATCATAGAGCAAGGTAGTCAAACAGGGAACAAATAAAGGCTGGAATCAGATGGAATGGGCTCAACTGGTTGAAGGACAGTTAAGAATCCTTCAATCATATTGAAAGGGGGAAAATGGATGATTACCAGTAAGGAGCAGTTAAGAATTCCTTAGCAAATAAACAACATGAGAGAATCAGGAAACATGAGCAATTAAGAATTCACTGTTTATTCTAATTCTGAAGAAAACACAGAGAATAATAAAGACTGAAAACAGAGTGCAATCAAGCAAATTCTGAATTAACCATTTTCTTTATCATTCAGATTATGAAACATAGATGATATAGTAAATAAGAAAACTGTAAAACACGAGATATAGGGGATTTATTAATCTGAAGGTTGATTCAAGAATTATGTGACAAGTCCTCTGCTTCAATTCTTTATCCAGTAGGCCAGACAACAGATGTTTCCAACAGCTCTTTATTCCAAAGTTCAATATTACAACAGTGTTTAAGAAATCCACACGCACTCCACCTCTTTAAAACTCTAATGAAGGGGGTATTTATACAACAAAATATGAACAATAGATATGTACAACAGATATCTCATAAAAGTTGTGAGATAATATCTAGATCTTAACCTAAATTAGTTTACAAGTAACATAGAGGCGGCTAGAGAAAGATAACTAATGTAGGCAGGCCTTTGGGGTTTGGCTTACAACTGTCCTGTAATAACTCTGCTCCGATTTCCTGTCTTATCTGTACATTAATTCTGAACTGCCTTCTTTAATTCTTCTCTGCTGCTTTTTAATTCTGATCTGATACACTTTAATGCTTGAACTGATACTCTTTAATGCTTGAACTGATACTCTTTGACGTGTTTTGATGCTCTTTAATGCTGAGATGACCCCTTTTCACCGCTTTTCCTTTGGCATTTTATGTTTCTGAAGGTTGGCTGGCTAGGGTAACAAAATATTCTTGTATATATATGTTTCTTTCTTTTGTGAGCTCGGAAGACCCTCGGTTTGCTTTCAACTGTGTTTGAGGAGGAAGAAGTTGTAAGATGGTGGGTCAGCAGAGTCTGAAAACTCGTTGATGGAGCCTTTTCTGGGCAGGAGGCGGCCGAGAAACTAGAACTGCGAATTCGGACGATTTTATTGTGCAGGAGAGCGCGGGGCGCTATATGCAAAAAACATAACAAAAATGATGTTTTTACCCTTTAATTGAACAAAAATGAATTTTGGCGGGAATTTATGACTTGAAGGATGGCTGATGTCAGCAGGAGGTACGGGACAGATGACGTGGTAGTGACGTCAGCACTGGGTGGAGGATGTCAACAGATGATGTCAACAAAGGGTCAGCGGGAGGGTGGTAAGCTGTTTTGCCCGCACCGCTTTTGGGGTTGGGTGGTTTTGGGCAGGGAGGGTGCGAACATAGCGGTGGAGTGACGCATGGCAGTGGTACAGGGGTAATACCGCCGGTTCCCCAGGAGTTAAATTTCGGCAGTGGAGGGGGTCGTGAAATGGCTATCAATCGTTGGATGGTGGAACGGAGATCGGACAATGGGCACTCACAACATATGGCAGAAGTTTAATGCGCGAGCCCAATCAAATAAACAATGTCTCTTAATGGTATCGGGGGCAATTTCATTGGTCTGCAGGGCTTGGTTATAATTAACCCGGGTGGTTAATTATCCCATGGTTTGCGCGTGGAGGTTATTAAAAGGTTTTAGATAAACCTTTAATCCCTGACAGACATATATATGGCTATATTTCAACCAAGGCGAGATATTAATTTTTTGGGCTTTTTTATTGTATTTACATAATACGGGATGGGTAATACTGTAAAAGGAGTTATATAATAATTTTAGGAGCTAGTATGAACAACAAATTGAAAGTAAGCGCTAAGTTAAAAACAATTTATTTTTGTAGTTAAACTTAGGCTTAGGATGACAAAAAGGGGTTTTGAGGTGAACTTATACATTTTCCCACGTAAAGTAGGGTTTTAATTTAGAAAATGAGTTTATGGGATGAAATGAATGGTTTGTGAGTGATATCAAGCAAATCTTAATATCTCTTTTGGGGGGAAATTAGTAAATGTTTTGGGGAAAAAACTGAAGGGAAGTCATTTATGAAATCTGCCTTGCTTGAGCTGCATCAAAAATATCTACCATGGCACTTGTGATAAAAGTACAACTTAACACATTGAAAGACATGATCCATCACAAGTATCATTCTGCAACACCAATCTACCTACCTAGCCTACTTTGCCTAACATTTTTTCTTCTTTATACTTTGGGTGCACTTTAACTGGCAAACCCTCATCAACTGTTCTTTTCTTTGCATGGTAAGCCTATCTAAGTCTGCACTTATTACTTCCAAGGGCTCAGATTAAACAGTTGAGCTCCTTTGCTTCTCTACTTATCTACTTATCTACAAAGTTTAAACAGTTTGAACATATTTACAGAGCTCAACCAGTCAATCATGAAATATGACACCTATTCCTATAGGAGTATAACACAGTGTATACATTTTTTTAGCAGTTTTGGCTAAGGAATAGACTAGGGTTTGTAGCACTCTATGGGATTCATGTGGCATCTTGCTTTGGTATTGTGTTTCCTTCTATAAATGTAAGTTTACTTGTGTTTTATGTATGCCATTTTCTCTCTTATTTCTTCTTAACTAAAACAAACAAGGATAAAGGTATAATTCATTGAAATTACAATGCTCTACCTAGGGTTTGCTTAGTTATCTATGTTTTCAGCTGTTTGAAGAGGATCCTTGAGGTTTTCTTTCCCTCTTCAACTCCTCATCTGTCTAAAGCTCTCCATTTCATTCAATTTGAAGTATCAAATCAATTGCCTACCTTGTCCTATTGAGATCTCTGCAACACTGAGCCTCATTCCCTAGACCCAAAATCTACCTTTCCATTTGAGCCAACAAAACATCATCAAACTCAATCAAACCCTTTTGCACATATACCTAGCCTAAAATCAGTCTTCATTCAAGTCATCTCAAGCCTCATTGATCATTTTTGCTGAGATTGACAGGAGAGAGCCCTCTCGGACTTGGTAGAGCTAGCTACCAGGTTAAGCTTGGTTTGATGTTACCCTAGATCCTACCTTTCTCAGCCTGAGGTAGATTTAGGCACTAACATAGTGGCGACCATACTAGGGAAGAAATTGTTTGTTTGTTAGTGTTCTTCGTTTTATAAACTACAGACGAAGCCTGAAGATTAGCCAGGTAGCCTTCGAAACACTTTTATTTTTCTTTTAGAGTCTGAATCTACAACTCTTGGGTCATTCACAATTGCATCTAGTTCAAAAATTCCCACCAAACCTCCTTTTATTCCCACCATTCATGTGCAGCCTTCTATCTTTGATAAAAAATCTACAATGGTGTCACCTCCGTCTACTCCTTCTACCCCTCAAACATCAAAAATTTCTTCACCTCCATCCACACCTCATACACCCCATACATCAGTTGCACCCACTCCCCCTACATCCCCAAGACCGATTGCAAATTCACCAAGAGAAATGGCTGCTCGATTTGCACCTCTTGTGTTGCCTCAAAATTTGGATGACATGCTCGCCGATTATCAAAGCAAAATTCCATTGTTTGATGGCACTCCTCAAGGTGTTACAACTCAACAACATATGGATAGGATGACAAATTTCTTCGACCTTGTAAAAATTTCTCATTTCCCACCTGTTGTGGCCACCAACAACCCCCCCTCCTTATTTAGTATTAGCAATAACACTAGGTAAGTGGGGACCCTTAGTAAAAATTCAAAAAATTCAATTAAAACTCATGTACTTTACTCCTTAAGAAAACATCGCATCGCCCGAAGACTGATAGGGCATTTCCTTATGAGTAAAAATGATAAACTGCGAGAGTGCGACGCAAATTCCATCGCATCGCATATATTAAGAAACGCTTACATTGGAAAACCTTAAAAAATCGCTGATATCCGATATGCGATATCGCATATCGCAATATCGCATAAAAAACACATAACCATTTAATGATTGTAGCGATCTGCGATCTTGCGATCGCGCGATACTGCGATCTGCGATAAGTGTGATTGAGAAACCCTGCGATAACACATCTCAATGAAATTGGCGATAATGCGATAATGCGACACTGTGATGCTGCGATGCCAATTGCAGAAACATTCCATCGCAGATTTTCCCCAACTCAACATTTAAGAAAAGCTATCCATAAACCAAAAATTGGATATGCGCTTTAATGATAATTAATGAATGATACGCCAAGTGTTGATGAAAGACGGTTTTGTGTTTTTCGAAGAGTTAGTTCACGTCAGATGGCATGTTTTTGTACATCCGTAGAGCTTAGAGCTTTCTTGTAGATTTTTATTATCATTACTCTCTCTGTTGGGCCGTTAATATGCCATTATTATTATCACTTTTGAACACTTATTCCACCCATTTCTACAATTCTTCATCATGTCATTTATTATAATTTATTATATAAATCCATTTTATGATGATTTATGCTTCTATGAATGAATATTATTTATTCTCCTTTATTTATAATAAATTGATGATTATGCATGATTTTATCAATGATAGTTTTAATAAATCAGTTTTAACATTATTCACCATTTTTAGCCTCCAAGATAATTTCCAGATTGAAGATTTGATCATTAAAAGTTCCAACTCAGAAATTCGCTGGAATAAGAAGTGACGGTTTTGCGGTTGTTATTCTGAGCAAATGAAGCAAAATCTGGAAAATCCGGAACATGGGTTTTGTCCAGAACAGACCCAATTAACTTTAATTAAAGAACGGTTTGCCCAAATTCAGCTTGTATTGAGAGAAACATAAGGTTCTTTGAGCATGATTTTCTCAGATTTGTTGTAGCGGCCGTCCTCCAAATCTCAATTGCAAAGTCAAATTCGTCTTGATCTTGTTGAAAGCTGGATGGAAATATGTCTTCTTGTTGATCAATTGGTTAGAAGCAAACCAATTTTGTAATAGAAATCATGTTGTACTTATCTTTATTGTAACTACTCTCTGATCTCTCTTTATTTAAATTAGAACAGAGATCAGAGATGGGGATGATTTTGGAGGGATTCGAATGATGGAAAAATGATGGAATTGAGGATTTAGAATTAAGAATTCATGATAGGATAGGAGGAAGAAAGGATTGTTTCAGGCTGTAAGTCTCAAAGCTGCTGCTGTTGTAATGATTTTACCATTTAATGATTAATACCTGATTTGGGAGTTGTTGTTCATTCTTTTCATCTGAAGTAGCCCAGCAGCATCCGCTGGCGGCTAAGGGCCCAGCCTCTGGTGGAGTACGCTGCTGCTGTGTATCATATCTTTATAATTGCTGCTGTGTGATGGTTTGATTTATTTCCTATTCTTTTGAATTGCATTATTTTACAGTTTCATGTTTTTATAGTGTGCTGTTAGAATATTTTATGGAATTGTTTTATTGCACAAGTTGAGATTAAATCGCGTGGCTATTCTTTTCCATCATAACAAAGATTATTATCCTTTTCAACTTATATTGTTATGCTGTTCATTTCAAATGTAAAGCTTCGTTGTTCATTTCAGATTGTTGGTTATTCGATTCCACTAATCAGAGTTTGCTGTTCAGATTTATTACATATGATTCGTTGTTTAATTCCTTTAATTATAAGTTTGTTGTCCATTTACTTCGTTGTTCAATTTGGTTGATTAATTGCAAGAGTTTGCTTTTAAAAAGTTTTCCTAGTTTACTTTCAATGACATCTTTAGTTCAATTTCGATTTCCTTTTGATTGCTTTAAAGCAGGACTGTCAACTGTAGAGAACATTGGTTATTTCTTCCTTGTTCCCAAATTGATTGTCTTGTTCCGGTTTGATTTCAATTGCATCAATATCCAGAGGAATGAGTTATTGCTACTGTATCCTCGATTGATGGTTGTTTGAGTGAATGATTTAGTTTAAGAACATTTTAGTTTCTTGCTATTCCATTTCTTAATTGTTGTTTCATTTCTTGTCTGTCGTTCCATTTCCTGTTATTCGCATTATCTTTGCTTTGGTGTGAAGAACGATCTGAAACTGTAGTGGACATTGGCATTTGTTGTCTAGTCCCCAGATTGATGATCTATTCCTTGATTACTTTTGGTTACATCAGTTTCCCAAGGGACGAGTTATTGCTACTGGACCCTTAACTGATACATTGCTTATTTTTCTGAATGCATGATTTAAGTCTTAAAGTGCTTTGTTGTAAGTAGATTTTATTTCCAACTTTCATTTACTTTTGGATTTTGAGCACTATACTGCAAAACATTACTCTTGAGTAAATAGCCACCTCAGACTGAGTACACTCTTGAAATAAAAAGTCATCCCTGGGTTGATAATTAATGTGAAGGTAATTAGGAGTTAAAAAGACACCTTTTTATCGCTCCACATTTTGGTGTCGTTGCCAGGGAGAGTGTAGCCATTTCTAAAGAGTAGTGTGAATCTGATGAGTGACTGCTAGGGAAGAGTTGGACCTTAAAAACGGAAGGTAAGAACCTGCGTGCAGAGCATGTAAAATCCCTGCTCCATTGTTCGCTTTCCTAACAGATTTGTTGTTGCTTTGTTGGGTAGAAATAGATGTTTGAATTTTTGTGTGAATGAATTAAAAGAAAAAAACAGAAATTTTGAAAAACAAATCTCATGATTTCTCTCAAGTGGTGATGTAAGCACCACCCATTTCACTAACCGATTGACAGGAACATTTGAAGAAGGGGCCCCGAAGAAACACATGAAGAACATCTTCTATTATGGTAAGAAATGGATCACATTTTTACTTTTGAATTTCCTATCAAAGATCTAGGAGTGACACAAATGCACATAACTCCCCCATTGTCTCTACCAAATTTTCATGGTTTGACAAATGAAGATCCAGATACATTCTTATTTGAGTTCGAAATACTTTATAGAGGATATGATTATTGTACTAATGATCAAAGATTGAAAGTGTTTCCTCTTACTCTAAAAGGAGCAGCTCTCCGATGGTTCATGAGCCTAGGTGGGAATTGCATCCAAACATGGGAGGACATGAAGAACATATTCTTGAAGAAGTACCAAGACTATTGCAAATCCAATGAAGATATTTTCTGTATGATATAAGGGGAAGATGAAAGTTTGGAGGATTATGTAGATCGATTTCATTATAACCTTCAAAAATCAAAGCATAAGAATTTGGAAAAAGAGACCTTAAAAACACTCCTTCTTAAAGGAATCAAAGATGAATTTTTAGAACTCTTAAATCTGATAGGAAAAGGTGATGTTTTTCAGTTGTCATATGATGATGTTTGCGAATTGTGCATAAGGTATTCAAGAGGAATCTCCAAGGCTGGTAAGAATTCTAGAGATGTTTGTTCTTTCTTTTCCAAATCTGCTACAAGAATAGGAGACATAAGAGCTGAAATCAATGATTTACTTGAACATTTTAAAGTTGATTTTATTACCTCTCTAAGTTCAAAATTGGATGCTTTGCAGGTTCGGAAAAATCAAGAATTTGATGAAGTGTTTTCCGCTCATGATCGAAAGGAGCAGTCCATAGATAGTTGTTCTTCCTTATCTAGGATGGAAGTAGCATATCAAAAAGATGAGGAAGATGCAACAAAGTCAAAACCATGGAAATCATGGCCTATAGGTATGGTTCAAAACACTTCCTCTTCATTCTCTTACTTGCATAATCCATTATGGAATACTAATGTGTTAGGGCAGCCATGTCAATTTCAATATAACCACCAATCTTGTTTACAAGTTGGGCATGGTTCATCTTATGATGGTATGACTACTCTCCCTCATCTTGTAGCACAAACATATTCTCCATATTTTTCACCAGCTCTTCCACAACATCCTGCTTGCATACCAAATTCATCCACTCAACCCAATCAACCACATCATCAGAATGCTCCATTCCTTACACATTTTCCTGCTCAACTAATTCCACACCCTCACCATAATAAACCAATACAACATGCTTACAATGTTGAACTGCCAAATTTACCTACCCTTCCCACCCATTCTATCTCACATGCTCCATTAGAGAAAACTTATAATGAGATTCAGAATGTTTCAAATTCAAAAATTGTAGAAGCTATGGAAGAAAATGAGGTTTCTTATAGTATGTATCAACAAGCTGTTTTAAAAGCTCAAGAACTTCATGATCTGATGGATATGAGAAATCAAGAAAGTAACGGATACATTGAAGATTGGTTTCACTCCATCATTTGTTTGCAACATCACTCTATGCTTCAACAATTTTTGATACCATTTTTTGAAGGGAAGTTGGCTTCTCATACCCTAATATCCATTAACATGCATTTTTCAAATTTGGGTATGTGCATACATGAAGCCCTATTTCGAAAATGGTTCCATTGGAATTACTCCTATGCGTAGTCATATTCATTTTTCAAATCAAAATAGGTTAGTGTAGAAAATAAAATAAATAAGGGAATAAATAAATGCATCTTGTTTTTTTTTTGTAAAACTAGTTGTTTCTTTTGTTGCAACACGCTGTTGAAATCAACATCGATGATAAATGTTTCAATTCATTTGTGTATGTAGATGATTTATAATAGAAATAACAATTCTACAAACACTTATATTCATCTTTATCATCAATATGAAAAAATGGTTGAATATCATTTTTTGGCTTGCGGGCTTGATGAGATTTCTGTAAAAACAGTTGGGACAGTCATGTTTTGAGAAACCAAATGGATATATTTTTAAAACATGTTTCTAATATAAGTAGCCCTTGATGTCTACTTTCTAACCCAATTTGAATCACTCAATTTGGATTTGAAACGAAAAAGTTAGAAACAAAACATTGACAGGGTGTCTAGTGGGCAACTCAGGAACAGAGTTGGGACAGTTAGTTTTTGGAGGCCTAAATATTTGAATTTTTAAAACCTGTTACTATGGTAGATTCCCCTATGAATCTAGTTTACAATTCAATTGGAATCACTCATTTTTGATATCGTATGGGGAAATTATGATCAAAATACTGACTGTCTATCGTAAATCAGCACCCTTAAAACTATGTCTTTCCGGCTTTTCCTTACAGTATTTGACCTATCAATTATTCTTTTCTTCGAAACCTATTTCTATTGGAGATAAAAAAATGAATCTACTTTCATTTTCAATTTGAATCATTCGAATTCGACATCAAACGAAGAATCTATGCTTAAAACATTCGCTATTGTTCTAAGTGGGGTAAATGAAAAAGACTCTATTATGCAGGTTGTTCTAAGTAAAATTGACATATAATATCATTGAATTTTTAAAAACTGTTTCTATTGGAGATATACCTTTGAATTCTCTCTCATCTGGCTTTGAAATCACTCAATTTGGATGAAAAACAAAGAAGTTGTGATTAAAACACTGCTAGTTAGTATGGTCGACCATTGCTCTCCCGCAGGTGACAAATAAATTTTACGTTGTTATTTTCTCTGTGGATTTGTTATATAGAGTAACTACTTGTTAGTTTTTTGCATAATTCTTGGATTAGGGGAGCCCAATCACCTCTCTTTCTCCATGATTTGATGTTTTATTGCAGGTAGACACTCGTTTTTTGCAGGTCTTGGGAAAATAAAGAAGGTCAATTTATGGACGAGTGATTTTTGAAAGAAATTTTAATGAAACAAAGGAATTTCATCCAAGTCATTACCCAACGGATTCATAATAGAAGAAATGAAGAATTGATTTCGATTTAAAGATTCATGTCTTGTCACTCCTGCCAAAACTTTTTTCAAAAAGATCATTTTTTTTACATAATATCATAGCTGTTGTAACTTAATTTACATATTGTTTTTAAATAAAATGTTGTTTCTTTTCTAATTTCTCTTATATTTTGTGTTTCAGGTATTGCTTCATTCAAAGTGTAACTCATCCTCAGCATCAATGCCGTGAACAGCTAATTTGTTTTTTTGCATGTTTGCATTTTATGATTGTCCATTTTGTTGTTCCTTTCTGAATGGAACAACACTTCTGCACTTTCATGTTTTTTTGTTCCTTTCTGAATGGAACAACACTTCTGCACTTTCACGTTTTGTTGTTCCTTTCCAAATGGAACAACACTTCTGCACTTTCACTTTTTGTTGTTCCTTTCCGAATGGAACAACACTTCTACACTTTCACGTTTTGCTGTTCCTTTCCGAATGGAACAACACTTTTGCACTTTCACGTTTTGTTGTTCCGTTTCGAATGGAACAACACTTCTACACTTTTCATTTTTGCTGTTCCTTTTCTAAAGGAATCGCACTTGCATTTTTGCTGTTTCTTTTCCAAAGGAACGACACTTTTCATTTTTGCTGTTCCTTTTCCAAAGGAACGACACTTACGTTTTTGTTGTTCCTTTTCCAAAGGAACGACACTTTTCATTTTTTGTTGTTCCTTTTCCAAAGGAACGGTACTTGCATTTTTGCTGTTCCTTTTCCAAAGGAGCGACACTTTTGATTTTTGCTGTTCCTTTTCCAAAGGAACGACACTTGCGTTTTTGTTGTTCCTTTTCCAAAGGAACGACACTTTTCATTTTTGCTGTTCCTTTTCCAAAGGAACGGCACTTGCGTTTTTGCTGTTCCTTTTCTAAAGGAATGACACTTTTAGTTTTTGCTGTTCCTTTTTCCAAAGGAATGACATTCGCATCTTCACACTTTTTTTATGTGTATTTTTACTTTTTGGTGTGCATTTCCTTTGTTGCTCCCTACAAGGAACAACACTTTTTTTGAGTGTTTTCGTTGTTCCTTCAAAGAAGCTACACTTTGGGATTATTTTCGAGAGCAACCCTTCCTTCCTCTTGTGGGAGTATTCCTAGTTCATCTCAACCATATTTTCTTGATTCTCTTTCATGGCATGAAGTACACTATTTTTATGAGGACAAGAATTATGGATTCTTTTGAAGCAAGTTAATATCATTCACGTTATGATCTTTAACAGGACAACTTCTTGATGATAGATTATTTTCAAAGGGACACAATTATTTATATACTACTTTACTGCATTGTTTTCTATTGAACATGATGTTAATTGATCATCTTAATACCATGCTAGTTCCACCCTTCCTGGTTATAATCTTCTCTGTCTGTAATAAATGAGATTATGGGTATATTTTTTTATATTGACATGTTCAACTTCTTCCACCATCCCTGCTCTTAAGGAGTACTGAGCATCCCTCTTTTTATCATAAAAAAATGTGTAATAACAACAAAATTTTGTTCGCAGATGGAGGATAGGGGGTCTCATTACGAGCCAACCTACCATGTTCATAAGGCTGTAACAACGTGACATTCCCATTATGGCCACCACACCAGGGTTATAATCCATTAGATAGCCAAATTATCCTTGGAACAGGAGGTGTCATCACGAGCCGGCCTGATCACTTTTGCTACATCCCAGTGAATGGCAGTGTGGTTATCTGGTTACCACGCTAGCACATTGATCTCTTTTGTAGAACAGCACTAAAACTCTCTAGTTATAAATTGAGGATTCTGGCTCATATGGGTTAAAAAGCAACCCTGCCGAGGCTATGGACACCTGCTGGCAGCAGAGGCTCTGCTTATGGTATTGAAGTTATATCTTATCGTCAATTATTACTATAATACCTTTTTCTTATTTTTTCTTTTTATCAGAGAAGTTATTTCCTTAATTGTTTTTCCCTATTTTGAACCTTTATGCATGAGAAATTGTTTTATGATCAATCGCATCATTTTCAGCTAACATACTATCAGTAAAGCATCTTTTTGGCATATTGTTGTTCTTTTTCTCTTTTTCATCACCTATCATCAATTCAAAGCGTCTTATATCTTATTCATAACTATCTTTACACACTCTGCTCTCATCATAACCATAACTCCCGCTATCCTATCATTGATATGTGTACTCTGCTTCATTCACTGCTATATTGTTCATTCCCTTGCCTTGCCATCAACACAACACCTCTCATATGCTTTATGGTCATGGAATTCCTTTTCCAATTGGAGAGGGGAATGTATGCATTATGGGATTGCATGCGATATGATTACTGCACTCTGCCATAACTTGTTGATTTGACAAAATATTAATATTGCATGTATACAAAAGTTTTTCTGATTGAAATTTTTGCATGCATCTTATCTATTGCTTACACTATGGATTCAAGAACATTGTATGCAAAATAGTGATTTGTTTACAGGAGAACAACAAGTATGGGGGGAAACTCTATTTGCAGCATGACCACACTATTGCAACCAACAGAAGAGGCTCGAGCAACTCGCGAATACGAACGATTCTTCAGACATGATGTGCTTGCCTGGATTCCACCTTTTGCATCACTTTCAGTGCCAACTCTGCCTACATTAGCTTCAACCAATGCCAGTCCATATATGTCATTCCACATTTTTCTTTTTGGAGGTACAACTTGAGGTAAAATAGCATAATTTTCTGATTTATTACAAATTTAGGAGAATTTCATAAAAATCCATTTTGAGCATTATTTATCATCCTTCACTCCACATCTGTACCACTTCCCATTTTTCAGCGGCATATTATCTTTCAGTTTGGGGGAATGTTGCTTTCATTCATTTCTTTCTTATGACCATGTCATTCATATTCTTTATCATCCATTGTTCTTCTTATTCATTCTCAACACCTCCCTTATTCCATGTTGTTTTACACCAACCATAGAATTCAACAGCTGGTAGCAACCACCTCTATTTGTTTTCTAGCATTGCATGAGGGCATGCTAATTTTTCAGAGAGGGGGAGGAATTGCTACGCATGATGGATGTTTTCTATTTTCTTTCTCATTTAAGGCATACAATTTCAGTGTAGAAATTGATTTCCATAATATTTTTAAAAGCTATGAACTCAATTCTTGTGATTTTTGGAAAACACAGACGTATCATTAATAAAAACCCAGACAATTTCAAGATAAATTGGTTCATAAAATTTCGGAAATCATGCACTCTCACCTACAGCCATTTTGTTTATATCTCATGATCCGTGCATCAAAACAGTCTGATTTTTTGGATCATAAAGGAATTCATATATTATAAATTTACTTGTCAAATTTCAACAAAAGCTGGTTTGTAGTTTTTGAGAAAATGGTTAATGAAGTTTGTTGTTACTTATATCATATTTTGTTGCAACTTCATATATACATATAGTTGAATGTCAATGTAAAAATTGTTATGCCTTCATCAAGATTACTAAAAGTGAATATTCATTAATTAAGGAAGAATTCATTTGTTCTATCCATTTCATGAGCTGAGATGAACATATTTTTTATTGCTTGGTTAACACATGGGTTTTTGTCTTTGGGTTGCATGAGGACATGCAATATATTCAGTTTTCGTTGCATGAAGACATGCAACATATTGAGTGTGGGGGTATGTTGGGCCGTTAATATGCCATTATTATTATCACTTTTGAACACTTATTCCACCCATTTCTACAATTCTTCATCATGTCATTTATTATAATTTATTATATAAATCCATTTTATGATGATTTATGCTTCTATGAATGAATATTATTTATTCTCCTTTATTTATAATAAATTGATGATTATGCATGATTTTATCAATGATAGTTTTAATAAATCAGTTGTAACATTATTCACGATTTTTAGCCTCCAAGATAATTTCCAGATTGAAGATTTGATCATTAAAAGTGCCAACTCAGAAATTCACTGGAATAATAAATGACGGTTTTGCGGTTGAGATTCTGAGCAAATGAAGCAAAATCTGGAAAATTTGGAACATGGGTTTTGTCCAGAACGGACCCAATTAACTTTATCAAAGAATGGTTTATCCAAATTCAGCTTGTACTGAGAGAAACGCAGGGTTCTTTGAGCACAATTTTCTCAGATTTGTTGTTGCGGCCGTCCTCCAAATCTTAGCTGCAAAGTCAAATTCGTCTTGCTCTTGTTGAAAGCTGGATGGAAATATATCTTCTTGTTGATCAATTGGTTAGAAGCAAACCAATTTTGTAATAGAAATCATGTTGTACTTATCTTTATTGTAACTGCTCTCTGATCTCTCTTTATTTAAATCAGAACAGAGATCAGAGATGGGGATGATTTTGGAGGGATTCAAATGATGGAAAAATGATGGAATTGAGGATTTAGAATTAGAGATTTAGAATTAAGAATTCATGATAGGATAGGAGGAAGAAAGGATTGTTTCAGGCTGTAAGTCTCAAAGCTGCTGTTGTTGTAATGATTTTACCATTTAATGATTAATACCTGATTTGGGAGTTGTTGTTCATTCTTTTCATCTGAAGTAGACCAGCAGCATCCGCTGGCGGATAAGGACCCAGCCTCTGGTGGAGTACGCTGCTGCTGTGTATCATATCTTTACAATTACTGTTGTGTGATGGTTTGATTTATTTCCTATTCTTTTGAATTGCATTATTTTACAGTTTCATGTTTTTATAGTGTGCTGTTAGAATATTTTATGGAATTGTTTTATTGCACAAGTTGAGATTGAATCGCGTGGCTGTTCTTTTCCATCATAACAAAGATTATTATTATTCTTTTCAACTTATATTGTTATGTTGTTCTTTTCAAATGTAAAGCTTCGTTGTTCATTTCAGATTGTTGGTTATTCGATTCCACTAATCAGAGTTTGTTGTTCAGATTTATTACATATGATTCGTTATTTAATTCCTTTAATTATAAGTTTGTTGTCCATTTACTTCGCTGTTCAGTTTGGTTGATTAATTGCAAGAGTTTGCTTTTAAATAGTTTTCTTAGTTTACTTTCAATGACATCTTTAGTTCAATTTCGATTTCCTTTTGATTGCTTTAAAGCAGGACTGTCAACTGTAGAGAACATTGGTTATTTCTTCCTCGTTCCTAGATTGATTGTCTTGTTCCGGTTTGATTTCAATTGCATCAATATCCAGAGGAATGTGTTATTGCTACTGTATTCTCGATTGATGGTTGTTTGAGTGAATGATTTAGTTTAAGAACATTTTAGTTTCTTTCTATTCCATTTCTTAATTGTTGTTTCATTTCTTATCTGCCGTTCCATTTCCTGTTATTCGCATTATCTTTGCTTTGGTGTGAAGAACGATCTGAAACTGTAGTGGGCATTGGCATTTGCTATCTAGTCTCCAGATTGATGATCTGTTCCTTGATTACTTTTGGTTACATCAGTTTCCAAAGGGATGAGTTATTGCTACTGGACCCTTGACTGATACATTGCTTATTTTTCCGAATGCATGATTTAAGTCTTAAAGTGCTTTGTTGTAAGTAGATTTTATTTCCAGCTTTCATTTACCTTTGGATTTTGAGCACTATACTACAAAACATTACTCTTGAGTAAATAGCCACCTCAGACTGAGTACACTCTTGAAATAAAAAGTCATCCCTGGGTTGATAATTAATGTGAAGGTAATTAGGAGTTAAAAAGACACCTTTTTATCGCTCCACAGTCTCCTCATGTGCGAACTGCAGGAACGAAAAACAAAAGTAACATGAAGCAATGTGCAGGAAGCCATGGGGGAAAAGGGTAAAGCTCCAAATACTTAGAAATAGGGAAGATATGCCCTCATGAACGGATATCGCATGCAACAGAGCCGCAGATTCATAGAGCGCTGCTGAGCTATCCATTACAAATTTTTCAGTCACAGCCATGGTTGAATGAGTAGTTGAACAATGTTGATATCAACAGGCGGTTTAACGCTCGAGGTCAAAAGCTCACGAAAGCGGTATGTTTACAAATTTTTGAAGCTTATACCCAGTGAAGGAAAAGGCGCTAAAGGCGAAAAATGCATCATAAAGGCCCGGATCAAAGAACGGAGGCAGTTTCCGATGCGTGACTAGTGCTAATCGCGCATCGCTGAGAAAATTGCTCAAAAAGCAAAGTCTCTAACTGCTCAGTCACTTGTAAGCCCGGAAAACGCAAGAAAGCAAAGGCAGAAGCAATTCAAGGATTAACCATGTGGAACTTGGATTATTACTGGGCATACACAGTAAATCCACATAGCCAGAGGATGATTCTCGAGTATATTATCTATTTTGTTGAAAAGATGGTGGAAGCTCTTACCATTTATGTTTGCTTAGCTCAACCAAAAGCAGAAGGCAGTCATCCGACTCTACCCAGGCAAATATTGAATGCTTGCAACATTAAGGAGCAAATGCAGAAATAGTTAGATATTAGATTTAATTTTTAGAAATAGTTTTGCTTAGAAAAAGGGCGGTCATTTAAACCGTATCCTGAATCTGTGTAATTAATTTATTTAGTTAGTAGTATTTAAACCCTTCTCATGCATTTAGAGAAGGGTCCAGAAATTTATCAAAAACTTGTCCTCATAACATGCACTTTTGCACCCTGAGAGGAGGTTTTGGTGAATGAATGGATCAATATTTGTTGATGTTTGCATTTGATATCTGCTATTGATGTTGCACTTTTGTACTCTTTGTAGATGTTAGAGCAAGGAGAGATAAATCATTGTTGCTTGAAGCTTATGAGTAGGACCAGTCATAAATGGCACTTTTATCTCTTGACCATTTCTGCTTATATGTTAAAGTGTTATACAGTTTTTAGTTGTTTATATATTATTTCATGAATGCTTGAGTTATCATTTGGCACTTTTGTACGGTGGTAGCTATTTATTTATGTTTAATATATGAATAGCTCATTATGCGATATGCTGTTCACAACTGTTTCATCTAACTTTTTATGCGAAGTGGTTCATCTTAATTGATTTCCTTTCTTATAATTGCTGAATGATCTTTATTACCAGTTGTTATTTGAAATCTCTTTAGATCGCATAATCGAAGAATTACACCCCGGGTTAGTATAGATTTAGATGTGTTGTTTATTAGATTACAATAGCATAGAATTAGATTAAAGTTTGAATTAGAATAGCTTAGATAGGAACTGTTAGATCAGTAACATCCAATTCTACACACACACACTCATAGATTGGGAAACTGGTCCCATTATCCCCAGTTGGACCTACTATACCAAACGGATAAGGAGCTGCCAACCAAGGTCCGGACCGGGCGGGTATCCCCCTTGTTGTCGACCCGATTTTCGAGGCTTCAACATATTTGGCGCTAGAAGGAGGGCCTGAACTATGAATGTCAAGTAAATCCAAATTTGAATACCATTCTGAGAGTAAATCACCCTCATCATCTCCCCCGACTTCCCCATTACATTTAAATCCAGAGTCAGAAGTTGCTCGAGTATCAACCACTGCTACACACCCTGATATTTCAGAACGATCTACTGTTGAACTTCCTGAAGTCGAATCCCTGATTCACAAACTTCAGCGATTTTCCATTTCTCCTTAGAGGTCTAATAAATCTCAAGGCAATGTTACTTCACAGTACAACCCTGCTCATCCCCTAACCAGGCTAAAGAGTGAAAAGTTTGGCATCCAGCCAACCGAACTACCTCTTCCCACCAGGAAAAGAGCGAGGAAATCACCGCAAGAGTCTGACAGTGAGACTCTTTCGTCAGCATCATCCATCTCAGCTACTTCACCTTGAAGTCAACCATCCACACCTCCACTCCAGATCATCGTCCAACCATCCACTGGAACCCCCACAACCCCTCTTCAATCATCTACAATTGTAGTATCCTCATCCTCCCAGCCACATGGATCATCTTCTGCACTTTCCTCTGTTAACAGTTCAACAATGGTCCAGTCTCCATGGAATAACCCTGGGGCAGTCTTAATGCCTGCACCCTTGAGTCAAATACCGGCCCATCCTGAGAAATGGCTGCCTAAATTCAATCCCGAGGTAGGCATGCTAGCAGAAGAGCACATAAACAACTTCATGCTTTCCATTAATCTCAATGGAGTTACTAATGAAGATGTTGTTGTTCAGCTTTTCCCCTATACATTGCAAGGAACAGCCGGGTCATGGTACTTTTCATTACCCTCCGGATCCATCATAGGTGTCACTGTTTTGAGCCTTCTGCAACTATTTTGAACCCTCCACACAAGATTTTCCCAGAGATAGTTGAAATGTAGTCCCTTCATAGAAGTATCTGTGTTGTCATATAAATATTGATTTTCCCAAAAAAATAATCCTTCTCGGCCTCCTTGAAAAAAATTCTCAAACGTTGTAATTATGATCTCTATTTTATCTCCTTGGCCTCCTCTTTTATCTCTGTTTTTGACCAAAAATCAATGAGTAAAAATGACAGTCTCGGCTTCTATTTATATGAATTCTACTTTGAAATGAAGGGACATGACTATTGAAGTGAGGCCGACTTGTATCACTGAGTGTAGGTCGGCTCACTACTAAATATAATTTTCTTGACTTAAAAATTCAATATCTCACAAACTATTTGGAGTTTTGGGGCAAGTAAGGGCTCATTGGAAAGGAAAAAATATACTCTAAAAGATGGTATAGGAATCATTTTGGAAGGATGCCTCTAAGGTGGTAAAAACTATTTTTCTTTGTAACTATCCTTAATTTTTGTGCATAAATTGTTTGGGACAACAAGGGCTTCTTCTTTGTCACCAAGTGTTTTTAAGTGAGGTCTCCACTTGTTATGTCTTTAATCATCATGTCATCAAGTGATCTCCAATTCCTTCATTGTCCATGTCATCAAATGTAATGTCACCATATATGTCATCATGATAGTGCAGTGATATGTCATTAACCATATGCAACATTCATCAATTTGTTAGAGCAAGGGCTAGATCATCACAAGGAGAGCTTCTTCATCAAGAGTCACTATGAGCATCAATAAGACAGACTCCTTCATCAAGAGTAAGGACATCATCATGATTTCTAGGGCTTCTTCATCAAGAGCAAGGATATAAGAGGTTATGGTGTCTTCATGATTAATTCAATGACATCTAGGACATTATGAACAATAGTGATCTAGGACAAGAATTATTCTTAGTGGCTTGACATCATAATGGAATCATTAATAGCTTGACATCTTCATTAATGACATCCTTATCAAACAAGAGGGACTTATCATCATGAGCAAGTACATCATCGTAATATGCATGAGGTTATGATATCACAAGAATATTTTTTATCCCAATAGTACCATATTGACATCAATTATAACCTTTGTTAACAATCTCCCCCTTTGTCATTGATGGAAATATTCTTGCCCCTTCGACATTCTCTCCCCCTTTAACATCAATGGAAAACAAGGTGGCCAAGTACTCCCCCTATAAAGTTGCTTCTTTTCATCATATTTTCTTTATCAATAGTAATTCTTCATAGGTATGTTACTACCTCTATCATGGTGCTCTTTCATCTGGAAATATGGTCCAAGTTTCATTTCTTCATGGATGAACCAAATCCCCCTGTATGCATAAACTCCTCTACCTCAAGAAAGATTACTTTCTTAGTGATAAAAGGAAGAGATCATCAACAATAGTCCATTGGATGAGAAAGGGATCATATTCTTCGATGGAGTTTCTCCTAAGAGATGATCTATCAAAGGATGATTGTCCATGTGTGACTTATAAAGAATTTCATAGGGATCTTCACAGTTAGCTTATGCAAGAATAATCACGAATCATAAGCTCCCGCTAATAGTATGCATGGTCTTCTTATTAGTAGAATTTCATCATCAAAGCTTGGAATATCATTTTTTCCAAAGATGCATTTATCAAATCAACAACATGTGTTGTTGGCTTGAGTGTTCAAGATGTAGGTTTTAACCCTGTACAGAAATTACCTGCATACGAATTCTTAAACAAAGAAAATAAACAATGCGAGAGCATAACCCATAAAACACATATGCACAGAGATTTTTCCCTGGATCCCAAAACCGGGACTACCAGCTTGATTTTTCATTATGTTCCTTTCAATGTTACAATACATATTTATACATGCCGAAGCATCCAATACCATGGACCGAAAACCATCGTGTCCAATACCATGGATCGAAAACCATCGCGTCCAAAAAACATGTGCGAAAATCATACACAAAACCATAGGTGGGTCCGCCCAACCTAACATATGGTCCAAAACCAAAATTTTCCGGGGCGCTGCCCCGAACCCCATAAAGTGTGGTTACGGGTGCCCTTCAAACCCCCTATTAACTACATGAAAAGAATATAACACAACCCAACAATCTCCCACTTGTTGTTTTCTTTCCATAGGGGGCCACAGGAGAGCTTAGTCAATTTTTCAACCCTGAGATTCCCATTGCTTCTCTACACCAAGAGAACTTCTCAGAGCTCACAGATTTTGTCAATGCATCTGCAGTATTCTTCAAAGTGTCCACCTTTACCAGCAACACCTTTCTATCTTCTATCATATCCCTCACAAAGTGATACTGAACTTTAATGTGCTTTGTCTTTGAATGATAAGCAGGGTTCTTTGCCAAGAAAATTGCACTTTGGCTGTCACAGTCTATTCTTATAGCTCCCTTTACTAACCCCATACTTGAACACAATCTCTGCAACCAAACTGCTTCCTTGCTTGCATGAGTGGCTGCCATGTATTCTGCCTCTGTAGTTGATAGTGCCACTACAGATTGTTTCTTACTCATCCAACTGACTGCACCTCCAAATAGGTTAAACACATACCCACTTGTAGATCTTCTCTGATCCAGATCTCCAGCCCAGTCTGCATCAACAAAGCCATGAATATCCAACACTCTGTCCAATCCTGGTCTTCCTTGGTAGCAAAAACCATAATCACTAGTGCCACGCAAATACCTGAAAACCCGCTTCACTACTGTCCAGTGCTCCTTCCCAGGTTTTGACATAAACATGCTCGATACTCCCACTGCATGTGCAATGTCTGGTCTAGTACAGACCATTGCATACATCAGGCTACCCACTGCACTTGCATATGGAACACGGGACATGTCCTCTTCCTCTTCTTGTGTCTTGGGACACTGTTCAACAGATAACCTCACACCTACAGGAATAGGAACCTTCACCGCTTTACTATCCTGCATATTAAACCTATGGAGTATTGTCTCGACATACTTCCTCTGGTTTAACCAGAGCTTCCTCTTTGACCGATATCTTTTATTTTCCATGCCCAAAATATAGTTTGCAGCACCAAGATCTTTCATGTCGAATTTGGAGGACAATTGGGTCTTCAAATCCTGGATAATTTCTTTGTCATTTCCAACCAGCAACATATCATCCACATACAAGACCAGATAAATAATACGGTCACCAATTAATTTGAAATACACACAATGTTCTGCTTTGCTTCTGGTGAAGCCAAGTCCCCGTATAAATGTATCAAATTTATGATACCACATCCTTGATGACTGTTTTAACCCATACAGAGACTTCTTTAACCTGCATACTAGTTCTTTCTTACCCTTCACCGCAAAGCCTTCAGGTTGCTTCATGTAGATTTCCTCTTCCAAATCCCCGTGAAGAAATGTTGTCTTCACATCCATCTATTCTACCTCAAAATCAAAAGCAGCAGCAAAAGATAAAAGTAATCTAATAGAAGTTACCTTGGCAACAGGAGAAAAAATATCACCAAAATCAATTCCCGGCACCTGGGAATAACCTTTTGCTACCAACCGAGCTTTGTATTTATCCACCTTTCCTTCTACATTTGTCTTCTTCTTGAACACCCATTTGCTGCCAATGGGTTTCATTCCAGCCGACAACTCCACCAGATCCCAGCCTCATTTTTGTGCAAAGATGCCATTTCATCGACCATGGCCTCTTTCCAGAGTTTTCCATCCTCTGAATCCACTGCTTCCTTCACAGTTCTGGGATCATTATCAGTAACAGACAAAGCAAAATTTGAACTAAAAGCAGATGGACTATACCTTTCTGGTTGCCTTCTTTCTCGAACTGATCTTCTCACAGCCGGAGTTTATGGCTCTTCATCTTCTGATTCCTCCTCTGCTACAGAGTCTGATTCTTCCTCCTTTGGCTCAAACTCTATCTTCCCAGGTTCCTTTGGTTGGACTTCATGTTGAATAACATCTTTTACCTCTCTGAACAACACATCTCGGTTGTACACAACCTTCCATGTGACTGGGTTCCAAAGCTTATAACCCTTTAAACCATCCTTATACCCAATAAAGATGCACTTTTCAGATTTACTATCCAACTTGGCTCGTTTCTCCTTTGGAACATGTACATATGCATCACGTCCAAATACCCTTAGATGTGAAAGAGAGGGTTTCTTACCAGCATGGAAAATTTTAGGGGCTAATCTTCGCCCAGTGGGCTAATTTTCCATGATTTTTCCAAAAAAATATTCGCCAATTTCCAATTTTTATAAAAGACGATTCGCCCAAATTTTAGAATATAAAATTATTTTACCTAAAAAATCGCCAACATTATATAGAGACTATATATAAATCATTAAAAATTTGAATAATTTTACAAATATATCAATAAACATTTTATAATTTGTATATTAGGATTAGTGAGATTCGCCAATGTTTTTAAACTTCAATAAAATTTTCCATCCTTAAAATTTTCCTTGCTTACCAGTCCATACTTCTTGTGGAGTCTTATCCTCCAATGCTGATGAAGGTGATCTGTTGATCAGGTAGCATGCAGTATCCACCGCCTCTGCCCAAAATTCCTGTCCTAACCCGGCACCACTGAGCAGGATTCTTGCCCTTTCCATCAACGTCTTGTTCATTCTTTCTGCGATTCCATTTTGCTGAGGTGTATATGGAGTAGTCTTCTGCCGTGCTATACCACACTTCTTACAAAATTCTTCAAATTCCTTGCTGCAAAATTCTCCACCATTATCTGTCCTCAGCACCTTTATCTTCTTCTCTGTCAGATTTTCCACCAGATCCTTAAATTCTTTAAACCTGTCAAAGACTTCAGATTTCTTCTTAAGAAAATATATCCATGTATTCCTTGAGGAGTCATCTATGAATGATACATAGTACACAGACTTACCCAGTGATGGAACCTTCACAGGTCCAAACACATCACTGTGCACAAGCTCTAATATCTGTTTCGTCCTCTTACCACCAGAGGGGAAACTCACCCAATTCTGCTTCCCATATACACAATTTTCACAGAAATCAAAATCCAGAGAGCTATTATTCATACCTTCTACCATACCTTTACCATGAAGTATTCGAAGGCCCTTCTCTCCAATATGTCCAAGCCTTTGATGCCACAACATGGTCTTCTCTCCAGAGACCACTAGATTCTCTACTCCATTTTCAGGAACCATAGAACTATTGCACCCATCAACAACAGTGCTACCTTGCAGCTTGTACAGAGTTCCAATCCGAACTCCCCGCATTAATATCAGTGCTCCTCGAACCATCTTGCAGGTATCTTTCTCGAACACTGTCTTTACACCTGCATCATCCAACTTGCTTACAGAAATCAGATTTCTGTCTAATGCAGGAATATGTAGAACACCCGGAAGTGTTCTAACCCTTCCACCTTGCAACTTCAACTTTACTTTTCCCCGACCAATGATTCTAGCCTTCCTATCATCTCCTAAGAAGACATCACCACCATCGTATTTCTCATACTCGCAGAACCACTCTCTATGGGGATTGAAGTGAAAGGATGCACCTGAGTCAATCAACCATGCCTCATGATCTACATGTGTACTTGAAGAAGCCAAGTACACATCCCCACCTTCATCTGAGGTGGTTTTCGCCTCTGCAGAAGGAGCATCATCAGATCCCTTTCCTTTATCAGGAGCTTTAGATTTACAATCCCTTCTGAAGTGCCCTTCCTTTCCGCATTTCCAGCACACCACCTTTGTAGGTTTTCCTGGAGATTTAGATCTCCCTCTAGATTTAGATCTCCCACTCGATGACTTATTTTTGTTTCTGTTCTGGGACCGTCCTCGTACAGACAAGGCATCACCATTCTGGTTGTCCATATTTTTCCATCTCATCTCCTCTGTCATCAAGGATGAGACTATTTCATCAAACTGCAAAGCAGTTGCATTGCTACCTATTGCAATAACCAGACTATCCCACGAATCTGGTAGAGAACACAACAGACTGATGCACTTATCTTCATCTGAAATTTTAATATCAACAGATAATAACTGACTTACCACAGTATTAAATGCATTCAGATGCTCTGTCACCGAGTCTCCATCTTTCCTCCTTAGGTTATACAGCTTTTTCCACAGGAACAGTTTATTCACCAAAGACTTAGATTGGTACAAAGTCCCTAACTTGACCCACAAAGCCTTTGCCGTAGCTTCCCCTGATACATTCAGCAATACTGAATCCGAGACACACAATCGTATTGTGCTCTTTGCCTTCCGATCCAACTTCTTCCATTCTTCATCGGTCACTCCCGATGGTTTAGTACTCAGATCTACCGCGATCCACTGATCTTTATCCACCAACAGATCCTCCATCTTGAGTTTCCACAACTCAAAATTCTGACCATTGAACTTCTCAATCTCTATCTTTCCACTGCTTGCCATCTTCTTTCACCACCAGAATTGATCTCACAGATCTCCCACTGAACAGGGTCTACCACAGGCCCGAGCGAAACCCCTCAGCAACAAAGGCGTCCCCTTGAAGCCAAAACAGCTCTGATACGAAATGTAGGTTTTAACCCTGTACAGAAATTACCTGCATATGAATTCTTAAATAAAGAAAATAAACAATGTGAGAGCATAACCCATAAAACACATATGCACAGAGATTTTTCCCTGGATCCCAAAACCGGGACTACCAGCTTGATTTTTCATTATGTTCCTTTCAATGTTACAATACATATTTATACATGCCAAAGCATCCAATACCATGGACCGAAAACCATCGCGTCCAATACCATGGACCGAAAACCATCGCGTCCAAAAAACATGTGTGAAATCATGCACAAAACCATAGGTGGGTCCGCCCAACCTAACATATGGTCCAAAACCAAAATTTTTCGGGCGCTGCCCCGAACCCCATAAATTGGGGTTACGGGTGCCCTTCAAACCCCCTATTAACTACGTGGAAAGAATATAACACAACCCAACACAAGAGACTTTCGGATCCAATTTGCATCTTTCTCCATATTTGTGTAACTTTATTTTCTGGCTTGGATGTTATGGTTTTAGCTTGTTTAGGGACCCAAGTTAAGCTACAATCATGAGCCATATGTGCAATTTTATGGCAATTGAAGCACTCCATCTTGTTCATGAATGAGGAATCACAACTTCTTCTTGCAAAATTGCTTCTAGGAGATTGATGGGGACCATTATATTTGTCTTTGTGATATGCTCTACAATATTTTTCCATGTGCCAAAAGTTTTTATAAGAATATCAATAAAAAAGAAATAGACTTTGGTACTTCGAAGATGAAGATTTACTTGATTTACTTCTGAATTCCTTTTTCCTTGGGATTCTTTGATGATATTCATTTCCTTTTGTATTCTTGACACCATCTGCAAGTCTTCTTGGAGTAGGATTTCTTCTAATGTTGTCTTGATTCTTCTCCTTACCTTTGTTGGAACTGGAAGCATCAAAATTTCTTCCAGGATTCCTCACATCCTTGATGTTTGAAGCATTATCATTATTTCTTAATGATTAACCTACATAGCCAAGGCCTAATTTATCAAGGGGAGACCTTTGATGACTTACGATGTCATCTAGGGCTTGAGAAATTTTCAAGTTCTTATTCAGCAAGTCTAACTCATTTTTAATAAATACAATTTCTTCCTTCATTTCCTTGAATTCTTCATCTTTCTTTGATATAATTATCTCCATTTCTTCCTTCATCTTGGTTTCTTCACATGATTGGGCCTTAATAGAAGTGATTTCTGATCTTAACTTGGTGATGTCATCATCCTTTTCTTCTAGTTGGCATATTATGGTGTTTCTCTCATTTTCTACCTCATCAACTTGTCCTTCTATGAATGCCAAAGCTTCCATCACTTTCTCAGCTCCTTGTGCTTGTTTCCTTGCTTCTTCTAGTTGAGATCTAAGGGAGGATACCTCTTCCTTGTATTGACCAGTCCCTACTTAATTTTTTTTTAAACCCTTGAGTCTTTGTTCAAGGTGGTTTGACAGAGCTTCTTCCCTTTTATTTGCCTTATTCAATTGATTTTTCATGGATATGACTTCTTCATGATTCTTTCTTTTGTTTTTATGAAATTCCTCCTTGAGTTTGGTGAGATCCTTATATATTTCTTGTACTTGAAGCTTGAAAAGGTCAACTTCTTTCCTTGTCTTTTCCTGGTCACCATCTTGCGCTTTCTTCTTAAGTTCCTCTTTTTCCATTTTCAAACTGTTAATCTCTTCCATGGCAACCATAATTTTAGTCAAGAGATCTTCTTCAAAGTCTTCTTTAATTTCTTATTCATCTAGGTCTTCTTTAGCCTTGATGTCATCATTCTTATTTTTAGCTTCCTTAATGAGTTCTAGATTTCCTTCTAACTTTCCATCATCTTCTTGACTAGTGGTCATGGTCAATGCTCCTTTTCTATGAAGGTCATGAATTTTATCTCATATACCCTTTGTTGATGAACATTTTTCCAAATTGGACTTTATAGAATTTGGTAGCCCATTCAATATTTCCTTCATCATTTTTGCATTGTAATCCTTGGATTCTCTCTTCATCATGTTATCGATAATCATTGATTCCCACACTTCAACGCCTTGAGCCATTATGAAATTCCTCATTCTCACCTTCCATATATCAAAGTTTCCATTCAGCATTGGAACTTTCCCAATTTATTTTTCTTTAGTTTTCATGGATGAGGAAGGGACATCTTTAGAGAGATTGGAGACTTTCTTCCTTGGCCTTTCCATTTGTGTTCTAAGGATCAACCTTCAAGTTGTTATGCTTTGAGAGAAAGTACTGGCTCTCATTCTAATTGTTGGAAATACTGGGGCAGGGAGGGGGTGAATCTGTATTTCCTTTCTATTGTTATTTTTACTAGTTAGATCACTTATATTTAGAACACAAAATGAACAATAAGAATAAATGCTTTTATTAATTTATTATTTATAATAAATCAAGTACAATATATGTAGGGCTCCAACCCTAGATGAAGACACATATATTCAATTCACCGGGCTCCAACATGTAATGTAATAAGCACCGACTTGGACTTTCCAAGGCACTAACCTTGTCAATTTTGAGGTACCAACCTCAAGGGCTCCAACCCTATATCTAGTTTAGGCTCCGACTTGGTTTCTTAAGGACTCCGATCCTCTAGGGCTCCAAATTTATCTTCCAAGACACCAACCTTGTCTTTATAAGGCTCCAACCTCTAGGGCTCCAACCCTAAGATTCAATTCGTCAAGATAAGTTACTTCAATGAGCCTTGTCTAACTTCAGAAATGCCTCCTTCAAATCACTTCATAAATGACAACCTTATCTTCTTAGAAAGTATTTCCACTGCTCTTCATGTCACCCAAATAAAATCTCTTCAAGGTTGCATCATGAGGGCTTCATCATGGGTCTTCAATAGGCTTCTAGAAATCTTCAAAGTGTCTTTAATATGTTGCCTCAAGAACTCTTCAAGAGTTCCAAATACTCCACTGCTCCAAGGCTGCTACACTAGTACAAGCCTCCAAATTCACTGTACTAGGCTCCAACTTTCAAATCTCCAAACACCTCAATGATGCTCAATGATCTGCCCACAAGAGACACCAAATTTCCAACCAATCCCAAGAGGAGTTTCAATGTTTTCCAAGTAGGTCTGCTCCAAATGATGATGTGTATGTTGAAGTATGACAACTCAAGAAGACCGAATTTCGGGTTAGACTGTCCTTCACAAGCTGTGGGCTTCTTAAGATACATGTTTAAGCCTTCATATGTCACCAGTCTGAGTTTCCAAAGTGACTGTCCACACTTGTTAATTCACCACAAATGTGAGATTCTTCAACACAGGTTTACCACAGGTGTATCTGAGCTTCACAGGCAGATTGTCCACTTCTTGTTCACAGGTCTGATGATTGTCTTATTCACCACATGATGACTGTCTTAGTTCCTCCATAGATCAAAGTATATGAGTGACTATCCTCACACATGTTTGAGCTCCACTATGAGACTGTTCACAAGCTAACAATCTGAATTCTGGAATTCTGAGCCTTCAAGAGAGGATTGTCCACCGACAAGAAATTGTTGTAAATAATACTGAGAGGGGGGGGTGAATCAGTATTATCAAATTCTTTTCAATGTATCTTCCAGATTTATAATTTAATTTATTCTTCATATATTGATCATTAGTTTGTATGTCAGTACCATATAATAATGAGCAAGAATAGGAAAAACAAATAATCACACCAAAGAACACCAGATATAAGGTGGAAACCCAATGTGGGTGAAAACCACCTGCTGCAATATGTCTCTATCTTCTTTCAATTAGAAACTTCTTTTACAATGATTTTGTACTAGTGCAGTCCTTTACCAGTACACAGGCTGCAAACTGCTGAGAGCTACAACCCTCTCTCGTTTTCCAGTCTCTCCTGGACGGGAGCTACAACCCCCTTAGCTCTTGTACTAGCTAATATACTAGTACATAGGTGCTGACCTACTTCTTTTCTTCCAAGGACCACATTTCATAAATTTTCAAACTAGATCCATAAACATCAAATAATCATCAAGTACATGTGAATCAACCAATCTCCTTTTTCAATCAACCAATGAATCAACCAATAACTTCTCAGAATGAAGTAATGAAAATAGCAATACAAGTAATCTAAACCCAGAACTCTTCAGCAATAGATAAAAGGTAGCCAACAAATATTTCAAGAAAAGTCTGCAACTTCACCAATATAAACCTGCGAATTTCCACAGCTCTCCTGTGTCTAAACTGCGCAGATCCGCATCCAGTCCTTCTTCTTCTCTGCGTACCTCTGCACCTACTCCTTCTGCTGCACTGCGTACCTCTGCGCAGATCCGCTCTTGTACTGTCTACCTGATAGCGTACCCTCGCACCTGGTCCTTCTGTTCCTTTGCGTACCTCCGCACTGTGCCTTCTGCTATGCTGTGTACCTTAGCACCAGCGCCTTCTGCTTCACTGTGGACCCCCGCACCTGCTCCTTCTGCTGTGCTGTGGACCCTCTCACCTGCGCTGTGGATCACCTGCGGACCTCTAAATAGAGCCAAATTAACAGTCTTCCAATGTGTCACGGATAGTCAGATCCACAAGTTTGATCATGCGCTCAAGAGATCACGACCTATCAATAGATTCACCTTAAATTTCACCTTGATTTAGATCTAGCTTTTCAAATCAATCACCCAAAATTTCAGATCTTAAGATATTCAAATTTCACAAGTGACTAGCCAAGTGATCTCCTTTCCTTTTTATAGGCAAGCCCTTATTCAAACTATGGGACAAAACCATCGAAAACCAATACAAGGGATCCAAACCGGGGTTCAATAATTTAGATCCTATACCACGGATCAAAACCATAGAATCATGAATGTCAGGCTAAATACCATGGGAAAAACATAAGAATTCCCACGTGTGCATGCTTCTCTGCATTGGAGTGAGTGAACTGGGGTCCGCACCTTCTTCTTGGATAACCTGTGGACATGACCGTAATTTGTGAACGGCGTGCCTGCGGGCCCGCACCTTTTGAATGGTGTACCTGCGAACCCCTTATTTTCCATCATTTTGAGAGCCTGAACAGAGATTTGCCACTTGAGTGAGTTGCCATCAAGTACAACACCTGTGCCATAGTGCCAAACCTGAATCATAATGCCAACAATCTCCCCCTTTGGACTTGATGGCAACCCCAAGATCCTCAAAGCCATTCTCCCCCTTTGACATCAAGGGCAAAGGGTTATGCTCCCCCTGAGAACATGCTGAAGTTTCTGCTCTGCTGATCACGCTCCCCCTGACTATAGACCAGATCTGCAAAAGAAAAATTCTTCAAGAAGAACCATAATCTACCATACACCATACATGACCTTGAAAAAAGAGATAGAGACATATTAGCAGCAATATTCAGATCAACATCCATGTTCTCCTTCTGTAATTTCTCCTCCAAGATCTTCTACCATAATGCCAACAATGCATTATTAGAAGAATATATGGTCCCCCTGAACCTGTGCCATTCGATCTTCGACCAATCCATAACCCAGCAAATGTACACGTACACCCCATATGAAACTCGCGTACAACCAACAATATCTGAAACAGATGAGATTCAACAACAAAATGATGCATCAACTACCACCAGCTTTTTCCTGAGGTATTCAAAGGTCTCCCTGGGCAGTGGTTTGGTGAGTATATCAGCAAGTTGTTCCTTAGAAGGAACATACTCTAACTTGACCTTTTGTTCAAGCACTTGTTCCCGAAGAAAATGATATTTGATAGGTATATGCTTGGTCTTTGAATGCATGACTGGGTTCTTTGAAATGCTGATAGCACTTGTATTATCACATAAGATGGAGATAGGTGGTGTACAAGTGATTTGAAAATCTTGTAAGATTTGCATCATCCAAAGGAGTTGAGTGTAGCAAGATGCAACAACCACATATTCCGCTTCAGTTGTAGATAAAGCAATCGAACTTTGTTTCTTGCTGAACCAAGATACTAATCTGGAACCCATAAAGAATGCACCACCACTTGTGCTCTTCTTGTCATCCATGCTTCCGACCCAATCTGCATCTGTATAAGCATGAAGTGTGAGATATATATCTCTAGGATACCATAAGCCATAGTTTTGAGTTCCTTGAAGGTACTTGAAGATTCTCTTAACTGCCTGAAGATGAGTTTCCTTGGGATTTGCTTGAAATCTTCCAACTATTCCACTACATGCATGATGTCTGGTCGGGTACCTGTCAAATAAAGTAGACTTCCAATCATGGTTCTATAGGTTGGTTGATGTACTGCTACTAATTCATCATTTGCACTGAGGTTGCATCCTGTAACCATAGGGGTACATACTGGTTTTGAATCTTCCATGCCATACTTCTTCAAAATCTTCTTGAGGTACTTGGTTTGAGACAAAAAGATACTGCCTTCATTTTGTTGGATTTGTGGACCAAGAAAATATGTCAGCTCTCCAAGTAATGACATTTCGAATTCTTTCTGCATCACCAAGGCAAAGTTTTGACTCATAGTTTCTTCATTGCTACCAAAGATAATATCATCTACATACACAACAAGTATTAGCAATTTGTCATTTTCAATTTTTATATAAAGATTGCTATCTGCTAATCCCTTTGAAAAGCCTTGTTGATGAAGATATTTGTCCAAACAATAGTACCAAGCACTTGGAGCCTATTTAAGACCATAAAGAGCCTTTTTTAGTCTTCATACAAGATTTGGATCATTCCCAAGAATGAAACCATCTGGTTGCTCAATGTACACCTCTTCTTCTAAGTCTCCATTCAGAAAGGCTGATTTCATGTCCATTTGAAATACTTTGAACTTCTGAAAGCTTGAGAGAGCAAGGAACATTCAGATGGCTCCAAGTCTAGCAATGGGAGCAAAAGTTTCTTCAAAGTCTATTCCTTCTTGTTGAGCATACCCTTTACAAACAAGTCTGGCCTTGTTTCTAGTTACTTCCCCATTTTCATTCAACTTATTTTTGAAGATCCATTTTGTCCCTATGACATTCTTATCTTTTGGTCTAGGAACCAACTCCCAAGTGTTGTTCTTTTCGATCTGCTCAAGTTCTTCATCCATTGCCTTGACCCAGCATTCATCTTTGCATGCCTCTCTTACATTTTGTGGTTCAGTGGAGGAGAGTAATGCCAAATAGCTTGAAGCTTTTGCGATTGTTCTTATTGTTTGTACGCATGCCTCCTTTTTCCCCAAGATTTGAGATTTTGGATGATTCTTTTGAACATACCTGGATGGAGTCCTCTCTTCTATCCTTATCTGTTCCTCTGGTGCCTCTTGAGGTTCTTCTTCATCATCAGTCTAATTTGAAGGATGATCTTCATCCTCTTCGATATTTTCATAATTTACTTGCCTAGGAATGTTTCCTTCTTCATCAACCACTACATCAATGCTGTCAACTATTCTTCCAAGTCTTTTGTTGTAACACTTATATGCTTTGTTGTGAGGAGAATAACCAAGGAGAATCCCTTCATCTGCTCTAGGTTCAAACTTGCCAAGATGTTCATCATTATTATTAATATAACATTTGCTTCCAAATATTTTGAAATGTTTTACCGAAGGAGTCTCACCATACCAGAGCTCAAGAGGAGTTTGAGTGTTGTTCACCTGAACATTTTTTTTGTTGAGAATAACGACCGCAACAAATGTAGCTTCACCCCAGAAGGTTGCGGGAGTTCTAGATTCATCAAGCATTGCACGAGCCATTTGTTGAACCGTTCTGTTCATCCTTTCCACTACTCCATTTTGCTGAGGAGTCCTAGTTGTAGAGAATTCCCTTATTATTCCATGTTCTTCAAAAAAATTGAAAAATTCATTTGAGGTAAACTCCCCACCTCTATCAGACCTGAGGCACTTAATTTTGTGATCTGATTCGTTTTCAACCAAGGCTTTGAAAGATTTGAATTTTTCGAAGGCTTCGTCTTTATGCTTCATAAGTCTTATCCAAACCATCCTGGAGAAGTCGTCAATGAATAATATAAAGTATTCTTCTCCTCGAGGTGACCTTTTCCTAGATGGTCCACATACATTTGTATGGACTAGTTCAAGAGGCCTGCTAGCTGATCCTTCCTTCTCAGGGAAGTTAGTTCTAGTTTTCTTACCAAACTGACATGATTTGCATATTGTATTGTCTGGAATTCTGATGTCTGGAAGACCACGAACTGCCTGGTATTTGCATGCTTTCCTTATCTGTGAAAAGCTTAGATGCCCCAACCTCCGGTGCCATAACCGGTGTTCATCACTCTTGCTCAAATAACATTGTTCTTTTCCTTCTTCAAATATGTATAAATTATTTGGAGTTCTTATGCCTTTGATCACTGTTTTTCCTGTATCAAGATCACGAACACTACATCCATTTGATCAAAATATTACCTCAGTTCCTTGATCACACATCTGACTGACACTCAGTAGATTATGATTCAAGCCATCGACATACAAAACATTTCCAGCCTTGACTTTCTCTTTCAACTGAACAATGCCTTTTCCTTTTATGACTGCAGGGGTATCATTTCCAAAAGAAACTTTCTTTCCTTTTTCTAAAGCACTATATGATTGAAGTTTTTCTTTATCACCTGTCATATGCTTCGAACATCCACTTTTGATGTACCATTGTTTTTCCTGTCCTTCTGCATATAAAGCTATCCCACATCTTTCTGGTTGCGGTTCCTTCATTCTCCATGTTCTGGCATTTGAGGTTTGTTCCTTCTGAGTTGTCTTCTGAAACCTGCTCCTGCATTCAGACTCTTCATGACTGAATTTATTACAAATAAAACATTCAGTTTCACTTTCAAGGGTGGAAAAGTTGTTATAGGTCCTTTTCATGATTCCAGTCATACTTCTTTGTTTTTGAGCTTCTCTAGTCATGATTGTCTTATAGGCAACACATTGAGCTGCTTTGTGACCAAAGTTATGGCAAGAGAAACATTGGCCATTGAAGAAACTCTTGCGATTATCAAATCTATCAACCAACCAATTGTAGTTTCTACTGACATCCATTCTTGAGGCAAATTGGGAAGATTTTACCTGTGGCTGGTTGTAGCTTCTGTTTGTCCTTATGGTAGCTTGCCCCCGATTTTCTTGATAGTCTTTGTTCGTTCTTGAGGTAAACTGTCCCTGATTTACCTGATGATTTCTATTAGGCCTTTGCTCGCTCTTCCTTGCTGCATCAAGATAACTTTTGGAGGTGGATGCCTGAGATGCTTCTCCATTATATCCCAGACTTGTCTTGATTAGTGGAGAACGCTGCACATTGATAATCTCATCCAGAGTTTCAGACCCTTTAAAAAATCTAAGATTAAGAGCTTTTGTTTTCTCAATCTCTTTTCTAAGACTAACAATTTCACATTCCAATTGTTCGTGATGTTTTTCCCTTTCAACCAGTTGACATTGCAGAGAATCAATAATTACATTTTTCTCTTCTAAACAAATTTTGAGATTAGAAATCTCTTCATAAAGACCTTCTTCATCTACAACATCCATATAATCATCATCTTCAAAAGCCATTAAAAGTTTATAATTATTACCTCGTTCATCTTTGTCACTATTTGAAAGTCCATCACTATCTTCATGAGTGTAATAGCTTTTCCTATTTGCATTTTGTTTCTTGTTCCATCTAACAGGTTCCTTCCCGTTGTCAATCTTATCCTTATGAGGACATTTGGCAGCATAGTGACCGACTCTTCCACAAGAAAAGCATTTGAAAGGTAACTTACCTTGGAATCGTCCAGCACCCCGTTGAAGGTTTTTAACAAAATTTGATTCTTCTTCTTCTTCTGACACGTGTCCTAACTCATAGTAATCTCCTTTGCCGGAAGCCTTGAAGGCAACTTCTCTCCTGTCTGATGGTCCTCCTTTCCTCATTTCATAAGCAGTCAAAATTCCGTGCAGCTGTGACATGGTAAGGTTTCATAGATTCTCCTTTTCTTCTATTGTAGAAACTTTAGATTCAAACCTAGGGGACAAAGATCTTAGAACCTTTTCAACCACAACAGCCTCTTTTATTTCTTCACCCAAATTTTTCATACAATTAACAATCTCATCTACACGAAGGAAATAGTTAGCCACAGTTTCATCGTTATGCATTTTGAGATTTTCATATTGAATTCTGAGGGTTTGAAGTTTTTCTCATTTTACTTGATCATCTCCTTCATAGCTCAGAACAATCTTGTCCCATATTTCTTTTGCAGATTTATATTGCATAACCTTCACGAATTCTAATTGAGATAGACATCCTAGTATAGTATTGACAGCCTTTGCATTTGTTTCATATTTCTTCTTCTCAGCCAGATCTGTAGGAGTTGTTGATGGAAAAGTGTGCCCTGTATCTATGATATCCCAGACTTCTGTACCAAGATATTGAAGATAGGCAGTAACTCTTACCTTCCAATATACGAAGTTTGTCCTGTCAAAAATTGGTGGCGTGATAGATGCTTCTCTCTCGTAGTTTCTCATGATGATGGATCTTCCTTCAAGCGATCAAGATTCTTCAGAAGGACCTGCTCTGATACCAATTGTTGGAAATAATACTGAGAGGGGGGGTGAATCACTATTATCAAATTCTTTTCAATGTATCTTCCAGATTTATAATTTAATTTATTCTTCAGATATTGATCATTAGTTTGCATGTCAGTACCATATAATAATGAGCAAGAACAGGAATAACAGATAATCACACCAAAGAACACCAGATATAAGGTGGAAACCCAATGTGGGTGAAAACCACCTGCTACAATATGTCTCTATCTTCTTTCAATTAGAAACTTCTTTTACAATGATTTTTACTGGTGCAGTCCTTTACCAGTACGCAGGCTGCAACCTGCTGAGAGCTACAATCCTCTCTCATTTTCCAGTCTCTCCTGGACGGGAGCTACAACCCCCTTAGCTCTTGTACTAGCTAATCTACTAGTACGTAGGTGCTAACCTACTTCTTTTCTTCCAAGGACCACTTTTCATAAATTTTCAAACTGGATCCATAAACATCAAATAATCATCAAGTACATGTGAATCAACCAATCTCCTTTTTCAATCAACCAATGAATCAACCAATAACTTCTCAGAATGCAGTAACCAGAATAGCAATACCAGTAATCTAAACCCAGAACTCTTCAGCAATAGATAAAAGGCCGCCAACAAATATTTCAAGAAAAGTCTGCAACCTCACCAATAGAAACCTGCGAATATCCACAGCTCTTCTGTGTCTAAATTGTGCAGATCCACATCTGGTCCTTCTTCTGCTCTGCGTACCTCCACACCTACTCCTTCTGCTGCACAGTGTACCTCTGCGCAGATCCACTCCTGTACTGTCTGCCTGACAGCGTACCTCCGCACCTGGTCCTTCTGTTCCTCTGCATACCTCCACACTGTGCCTTCTGCTGCGCTGCGTACCTCTGCATCAGCGCCTTCTGCTTCACTGCAGACCCCCGCACCTGCTCCTTCTGCTATGCTGCGGACCCCGCACCTACACTATGGATCGCCTGCGGACCTCTGAATAGAGCCAAATTAACAGTCTTCCAATGTGTCACAGGCAGTTAGATCCACAGATCTGATCATGCACCCGAGAGATCACGAACTATCAATAGATTCGCCTTAAATTTCACCTTGATTTAGATCTAGCTTTTCAAATCGATCACCCAAAAATTCAAATCCTAAGATATTCAAATTTCACAAGTGACTAGCCAAGTGATCTCCTTTCCTTTTTATAGGCAAGCCCTTATTCAAACCATGGGACAAAACCATCGAAAACCAATACAAGGGATCCAAACCAGGGTTCAATAATTAAGATCCTATACCACGGATCAAAACCATAGAATCATGAACGTCGGGCTAAATACCATGGGCCAAACATAAGAATTCCCACGTGTTCGAGCTTCTCTGCATTGGAGTGAGTGAACTGGGGTCCGCACCTTCTGTTCGGATAACCTGCAGACATGACCGCACTTTGTGAACAACGTGCTTGCGAGCCCGCACCTTTTGAATAGTGTACCTATGAACCCCTTATTTTCCATCATTTTGAGTGCCAAACCTGAATCATAATGCCAACAGAAATTGACCATACAAAACCAAGATATTTAGGTAAGGTCCAAGGTCCAATATTTTCATAGGACTGAGAACTAAGCCTCACAGGTGTCACTATTCTAATCCTTTTGCAACTATCTTGAACCCTCCACACAATATTTTCCCAACAATAGATGAACTATAGTCACTTCACAGAAGTATTTGTGTTGTCATATAAATACTGATTTGCCCAAACAAATAATCTTTCTTGGCCTCCTTTAAATTTTTTTCCCAAACACTTTAATTATGATCTCTATTTTATCTCCTCGACCTCCTCTTTTATATTTGTATTTTTTAACCAAAAATTAGTGAGTAAAAATGATAGTCTGGGCTTCTATTTATATGAATTTGACTTTGAAATGAAGGGACACATCTATTGAAGTGAGGCCGACTTGTATGACTAAGTGTAGGTCGGCTCACTACTAAATATAATTTTATTGGCTTAAAAATTCTATATCTCACAAAATGTTTGGAGTTTCGGGGCAAGTAAGGGCTCATTGGAAAGGACAAAATATATTCTAAAATATTCTATAGGAATAATTTTGGAAGGATGCCTCTATTGTGGTAAAAACTATTTTTCATTCTAACTACCCTTATTTTTTGTGCATAAATTATTTGGGACAACAAGGGCTTCTTCTTTGTCACCAAGTGTTTTTAAGTGAGGTCTCCACTTGTTATGCCTGTAATCATCATGTCATTAATTGATCTCCAATTCCTTCATTGTCCATGTTATAAAATGTAATGTCACCATATATGTCATCATGATGGTGCAATGACATGTCATTAACCATATTCAACGTTCATCGATTTTTTAGAGCAAGGGCTAGATCATCACAAGGAGAGCTTCTTCATCAAGAGTCACTATGAGCATCAATAAGACAGACTCCTTCATCAAGATTAAGGACATCATCATGATTTCTAGGGATTCCTCATCAAGAGCAAGGATACAAGAGGTTATGGTGTGTTCATGGTTAATTCAAGGACATCTAGGACATTATGCACAATAGGAATCTAGGACAAGTCTTATTCTTAGTGGTTTGACATCATAATGGCATCATTAATAGCTTGACATCTTCATTAATGGCATCCTTATCAAATAAGAGGGACTTGTCATCATGAGGAAGGAAATCATCATAATATGCATGAGGTTATGATATGACAAGAATGATTGCTAGCCTATTTGTACCATTTTGACATCAATGACAACCTTGATTAACATATCCAAGTTCACACGTGCAAAAGAGAGAGAGGCAATATAATTTGACTGAGTTTGACTTCTATTTTGGCATGAGTTGAGTTAATCATATTTGAATTTGTTTGAATGGTTTTTGGATCTCTACTGAGAGGCTGAGTTGACTAGGACATTGACCAAAACATTTTGTGCAACTTGACCAGTGTTGAGTGCATATCTAAGGCGAGGGTTGACCGCAAGTTAACTTTTGAATTTGACCAAATCAAAAGTCTATTTTGATGATTGTTTTGATTGGGCGTGACTGAGCAGAAGAGGCCACATTGTTTGACTGGTTGACCAAACTTTTTGAGGCTAATTTAACCATTGACCAAGGATTGGTTAGGGTTGCGCTGACTGTTGTTGACTTTGTTTGAAAATTGCAAAACTATTGTTTGACCAAATTTGAATTTTATGATCATATTTGATTGGATATTGATTGGTTGACTTGGTTGGTCAAGGATTTGACCTTTTACTAGTTTTTGATGTACTTGGAATATGTACCTATCTATTGAACATTTGGCGGAAATCTAATGGAACAAGAAGTTGGTTAGGGTTTTCTCCACTGTGGGTTTTTTCCCTGGTATTTGACCAAAATATCTATGTATTTATTGATATTGGTTGTATTCTATTGTGCATATTGTTTATTTTTCTATCTACAATTGATTACCATTATTGGGAGATTGAAAATAATTGGACAAAGTGATTTCTATTGAAACAAGAAATTATCTAAGTGAACCATTGAACATTGGAAAATTAACATGGAACCAAATATGAGGTGGAGAAAAGCCAAAGGAGAAAGGAGCATTCACCCTATGAAGATACCTTATCCACTGTTGAATATCATTTGACTTGGTCAAGATGACTACCTCATACTTCAAGATTGAAGAGAAGTTGAATGACTCATCTAACTATCTTTTTAGAGTGCTAGGGTTGATTTAACTTTGGATGAGAATGATGTTTTGGAATATGTTGAAGGAAAGAACACTGAGCCTCTAGAGAATGCTTCTACTCTTGTCAAATCCAAGTACAAGAAAAGTGAGGTCTAAGCTAAGAAAATCATTATTGATTCCTTGAGAGATCATTTGATAACTTATGTTTCAAAGTTGAAGAAGTCTAAGGAAATGTATGATAAGCTAGTTGGTATGTATGAAGTCAAAAACTTGAGCCATATTCTTTCTCTAAAGAATTAACTCAAGGACATAAATATGAACAAGGGGAGACTATTCAATATTACTTCATGAGGATATCTCAACTCAAGGATCAATTTTTTTTCTATTGGAGAGATTACATCTGAAAAAGAGTTAGAACTAATTGCCCTTGGATGTCTTCCTCTGATTTGGGAGACATTTATTACCACCATTAGCAACAATGTCAAGTTTATTTCATTTGATGAGCTATTGGGCAAGTGCACTCAAGAGGAGACCAATATGATCTCTAGATGGAGAATTAAAAAGCATGAATAAGGGGAACCCACTGCATTTGTTGCTCAAGACAAGAAGAGGAGGACCATCTAAGTTGAGAAATATTGCTCCAACATCCTAGGACTCCCATAGAAGATTTAAAAGGGAAAACATTCAATTCTATAATTTCCACAAATCTAGTTATTATGCTTGAGATTGTCTAAAGAATGGTAACACTCCTAGATCCAACAACAACAATTGTGGCTACAACAATAACAAGTTTAACTATAGAATAAGAAGAGAAGCTCCTACTTCCCGTGAGGAAGGTCATCTTCCTCCCAAGAGATCAATGAACTCAAGGTATGATAATAATGTAGCTGGAACTCAATCTAAATACTTTCTTCTTTATTCTCTTTATAGTTCTTCTCCTTCGGATTCATTTGATAGTTGGTTGGTAGATAGTAGGGCCTCTAAACACTTCACTGGTTATAGTGGATTTTTCTCGAACTTGGTTGAGAGGGAGAGAAACTTGAAGATCATTCTTGGAGATAACTCTAAATATCCTGTGAAGGGGTTTGGTTTTGTTTCATTTCATTTGGATTATGGTCAAATTATATATCTATAAGATGTTATATACACACCGAGATTAAAATGAATCTTGTGTATATATCTTCCTTAGAGGAAAAAGGAATGAAAGTTGCTTTTATAAATGGGAAGGTCCTTACTTAGCCAATGGAATATCGCTTGAGGGATACCTTCACTTTGGGATCAAGAATTGAAGGTCTTTATAAAGTTAATGGAACATCGATCTGAGAATTCGTTCATGATAGCAATCATTAATGTGAGTTGTGGAACCAAATATTTGTTGAAAATAATACTAAGAGGGGGGGCGTGAATCAATATTGTCAAATTCTTTTTCAATTTATACAAAGATTTGTAGATCTGACTAATGAAACTTGCGTATACCTTCCAGAATTATAATTTAATTTATTCTTCAGATGTTGATCATTAATCTGTGTGTTAGAACCATATAACAGTAAGCAGGAACAGAAAAGTAGAGCAGAAAGTCACACAAAAGAACACTAGATATAAGGTGGAAACCTAATGTGGGTGAAAACCACTTGCTGCAATATGTCTCTATCTTCTTTCAATTAGAAACTTCTTTTTACAATGATTCTGTACTGGTGCAGTCTTATACCAACACATAGGCTTCAACCTAAAAAATACTACAACCTTCTCTCATTCTCCAGACTCTCCTGGAAGGGAGCTATAACCCCCTTAGCTCTTGTACTAGCTAAGGTACTAGTACGTAGGTGCTGACCTATAGAAGACTTCTCTTTTCTTCCAGGGACCACGTTTCATAAATTTTTAGACTAGATCCATGAATATCAATCAAACATCAAATAGATCTTCAATCAACCAACTTCCTTGTACAAATAATGAATCAATAACTTCTCAGAACATGTTAAGTTATGGTATGTTCTATGCTTATAACAGTTTACTTCTTTTTCTTATTATATTCAATCGATTAGCAATCACATGTACATAAAGTAAAGTGCAGATAGAACATTAAACGATCGACAGAAAACAAGCCAAGACAAGAGACACAAGATGTGGCGGCTAGCCAGGGACAAACCCCACAATGTGTGGGGAAACCCTTTGATCAAATCTTCTTTTATCTTCAATAATTCAGTAGAGAGAAATAGTACAATAAATCTGATTCATATCAGCAGTAGCAAACCCTAGATTAGCAACATCAGCATTAGCGGCTTCATTATCAAACTAGGGCAGACGATATCTCACAAACCGACCGTCGGATTGACTTCATTCCACCACCAAAAGTTTCAGCTTCCATAGGAGGTTCAGATGAACCTACAGCGTAGTTCAAATGAGGAGATATTCTAGGCCACGCAAGTCAATCTTTACTTCTGCAGTTACAGCTTCAGTTTCAGCAGTTTCCGGCTTCAAACTAGGGCAGTCGATATCTTGCAAACCGTTCGTCGGATTGACTTCATTCCACCACCAAAAGTTGTAGCTTTCAAAGGAGGTTCAGATGAACCTACAGCGTAGTTCCAAAGAGGAGATATTATAGGCCATGCAAGTCAATCTTTACTTCTGCAATTGCAGCTTCAGTTTCAGCAGTTTCCGGCTTCAAACTAGGGCAGTCGATATCTTGCAAACCGTTCATCGGATTGACTTCATTCCACCACCAAAAGTTGCGGCTTTCAAAGGAGGTTCAGATGAACCTATAGCGCAGTTCCAAAGAGGAGATCTTCTAGGTCATGCAAGTCAATCTTTACTTCTGCAGTTGCAGCTTCGAATTCAACAGCTTCTGGCTTCACATGTGTGAGAGAGAGGGACCCATTTCAGCGCAGTAGAGAAGAGACTCATATATGCACAGTAGAGAGAGAGAGATGTGATGAGATGAGTGAGTCCAAATGAGGAAAATTCCTACATGTTGGGCTTCAGAGCCTACATGAGTTGTAGGTCGGCTTGATAATAATTCCATAATCAAAATAAATTCATATCTCCATGAATACTTATCGGAATCGGATGATCTTTATATCAATCCTACACCTCTCGACGAGAGGAATCTAATAAAAATATTATCAGCCATGAATAAGATGACCCACATGAATTTTTTCCCTGGTTTCCAATTTTAACACTTCCTCTCAACCATGGAGAACTTCATCTGCAATCTGTCTATCGGCAATTACTATTCATCCATCAAATGCACTGCCCTGTACAGCTTGACCCTTGCCCTGCTCTGCTCTATTTTGCCTGTTCTGCTTTGTCTTGTTCTGCCCTGCACTGATTTGTACTCTTTTGTTATGTTCTGCTCTGCTCTTGCATTGTTTTGTTCTACTCTGCTTTTGTCCGAATTATGAAGAATAAGAAATGATCGAGGATGTATCATACTGACTCAAAGTCAGTCTCAGAGTATGTACCATTGGTCCCAGACCAGTCTCAACCAACCCAAAGTCAGCATCATAGTGAGTACAACTCCAATGGTCCCAGACCAATATCATCCTCCACTGACTCAAAGTCAGTCTCAGAGTATGTACCACTGATCCTAGACCAGTCTCAACCGACCCAAAGTTAGCGTCATAGTATGGTACAACTCCTACTACTGGTCCCAGACCAGTATCATTGATCCCAGATCAATGGAGGTCATCCTAGCGTAGAGAGTACGGTAGTTACAATGATGCGTCCATCGGTACTACTATGGTCCCTAACTTCATTTCCCTGCTCATTGATCAGATGAGAGGTACTTCCCATGAGTCCCAGACTGCATGGGTAGGATGCCTCGATAGGAGAACTAATCAATCCTGTCCTCACAGGAGAACACATCAATCCTGCTACAATTTCCATGGAGAACACATCAATCCAGGCCTCACAAGAGAACACATCAATCCTGCTACAATTGCCATGGAGAACACATCAATCCAGGCCTCACAGGAGAACACATCAATCCTGCTACAATCACCGTGGAGAACACATCAATCCAGGCTGCAATGGAGAACACATCAATCCAGGCCTCACAGGAGAACTAATCATCTTGCTACATAGGAGAGCGAATCATCCTGTTCCATAAGAGAGCGAATCATCTTGTCCCACAAGAGAGCGAATCATCTTGTTCCAGTGTGCACCACCAGGGGAGGGTGAGTCACCCTCTGGTCATATGTTGCTCCAGTAGGAATCGCAAGCCCTTAGAGCTTCCAGAGCTCAATGTATGCAACATGCAGGACCCTTGTACAAAGGTTTCTTGCCGACTCCAAGTCGTTTTGGAAAATCACAGATTAGATCTTTCCTCGGGGCTTTGACAAGGTGTATCAACCTGTACATCATCTTAATGTGATGGAGCTTCCTTGCTCATCAACTTACCATATCCCAGATGATGTCTATCTGCTAGAGTAATTGACGAATACAGGATTCCTCAATAATCGAATCCCACCTCTGGTTGTTACAGAGAATCACAGTGGCAGTGGTATCCAATGTAAATCCAAACAGCTCACTGAAGAGCTTTCGCAACCAGACTGCCTCACACGAGTTTATGCTAGCAACAATATATCCTGCTTTGGCGGTGCTCAAAGCCACCAACTTCTGCTTCCTGCTCATCCAGGATATCGAAGCAGATCCCAAGGTGAAACAGTACCCGGAAGTGCTCTTACAATCCACCATACTGCCTGCCCAATCAACATCAGTATATCCAAGTAGTCTCACATCTCCGGTAGTGTATCTTAATCCATGAGAGGTTGTGTCCTGAAGACATCTCGGAAGATTCCTGGCATCAATACAGTGAGGCTCAGCCAAATATGAGCTCACAATGCTAACTGCAAAACATATGTTCGGATGGAGGTTCACCAATAACATCAATGCAAATGAGTTTTTGAAACTCAGAGGCATTTCCCAAGTCTGGTCCGACATCACTACCATATAACTTCTAGAAGTTAAGATCCTCGAGGTAGTCACAGGCTTGCAGTCCATCATACCGAATCTTTCTAATATCTTTACCACATATTTTCCTTGAGATAGGAAAATTTCCCTTGGCTTCTGCCACACTTCAAGTCCTTGGTCCTTCATTTCAAATTCAGAAGCCATCTCCCTCTTACATTTGTGAATGAGAGGGTTTGCACCTGTTAGAAAGAGGTCATCCACATACAACACCAGTATGAAAGGCTTGTCATCTTCAACCTTAAAGTAAAGGTTAGGATCGGCTTCACTCCTAGTGAATCCCAGCTTCATCAAGTAGCTATCGATCCTCTCATACCATGCTCGGGGTGCTTTCTTCAGCCCATAGAGAGCTTTCTTCAACCTGCATACATGAGATTTTCGATCATAAATCTCAAATCCTTCGGGTTGCTCCACGTAGACCTCTTCTTTGATCGAGCCATGCAAGAACGCAATCTTGACATCCATATGATGTAGGTTCCATCCTTGTGAAGTGGCAAGGGCTATGATCGAGCGGATGGTCGTATATCTGGCAACAGGTGCAAATATCTCATCATAGTCTATACCTTCCTTTTGGGAGAAACCTCGAGCAACAAAACGAGCCTTATAATTTTTTGTGCTTCCATCTGCTGCATGCTTTATCTTGTAAAGCCATTTGGAAGTAACAACAGTCTTGTCCTGAGGTCTAGGAACTACTTCCCAAACATCATTCTTTATGATAGACTCATATTCTTTGGTCATAGCATCCTTCCATACTTGATGCTTGACGGCATCTGAGAATGACGAAGGCTCATTTTGTATGATCGTGCTCGTGATGGTTAGGTATCCTTGATACCTATTAGGTTTCTTACTTTCACGAAATGTTCCTCGGGGTGCAGCATGTCCTTCAGCATCATCAAGTAACCCCTTAAGCCATGAAGGCCTCTTCCTAGAAGAGGAAGGCTCATATGGAGGAGGATCAATCAGATCCATGGGTTCTTCTACATCAGGCATTGATTTATCTTCCTTTTCTTTCGGTTCCCTGGTGTCGGCTTCTTGAGAGCTCCTCAAAGTCGGAAGATTGATCACCTTGCTAAGAGTCATATCTTCGTCAAAGGTGACATCATGACTGATTATGACTTCCCTTTGACCGGATACATAGATTCTATATCCTTTAGTATTTTCACCATAGCCCACGAAAATTCCCTTCTTTCTAGATGCTCCCAATTTATTTCTTTTCTCTTTCGGCACATGAAAGTATACAGGGCTTCCAAAAATTTTAAAATGAGAAACATCAGGTTTCTTACCGGTGAATTTTTCTTTAGGAGTCTTGGAACCGAATGCTTGATGAGGGCATTGATTTTGTACATATATGGCAGTGTTTGCAGCTTCAGCCCATAGAAAATTAGGAAGACTTTGATCATGTAGCATGGCCCGGACAGCTTCCATAATTGTGCGGTTCTTCCTTTCTGCCACACCATTTTGTTTAGGAGTATATGGTGTAGTAGTCTCCCTCTTGATGCCAGCCTCTTTACAAAAATCATGGAACTCATTAGATTCATATTCAGTCCCATTGTCAGTTCTTAAGATCTTGATCTTCTTTTCGGTTTGATTCTCGATTAGGGCTTTGAAGTGTCGGAACCAAGGGAACACTTCATCCTTCTTTTTCAAGAAGTATATCCAGGTATTTTGAGAATGGTCATCTGTAAAAATATGAGTATCCTCCCAAGGAGTTCACAGGCATCATACCTGATATGTCTGAGTGAACTAGTTGTAATATATCAGAGGTCTTGCTTTGGCTTGAGGGGAACGGTCCCCTTTTGAGCTTTCCTTTGACACATCCCAGACATACACCTTCTTTCTCTACTTGGAATTCGGGCATCCCTGTCACCATTTGTTTTACACCAAGTAGAGCTTTGTAATGAAGGTGGGCAAACCTCTGATGCCAAAGTTCGGACTGAAGAGTTGTGTCACAAGACATGACACCTAGCAGACTTCCATCGACCTGATATGATGAATCAACACTAAACCCAAGAGTAAAGGCATTTCCATATACATACCTTTCCATTGCTTAAGGTTACCTTGTAGCCTTTGTCTTCCATTGTCGAGATGGACACTAGGTTCCTCTTTGAGGTCAGGTGCATTTAATACATCCTGGACTTTCTAGCCTTCTTGAATGGTTGTCCTCTTCCTCGATCCCCAGCTCTCCTCTTACCTTTGCTGTTGAATTTGTCATTCCTTTGATTTGCCATCAGAGGGATTTTGATCATTGTCCCGGTGTGAGTCCTTTCTATCAGGGCACTCCCTTGCATAGTGACCTGCTTTATCGCAGATGTAACATCATCCTTTTCTTCCACCCTTAGGTCTAGCCTTTCCTTTTGATTTAGACCCAGAATTATTTCTTTTCTTAGCATGAGAAGAAAAAGCAATAGGAGGACCTTTAGGCAAGGGCATTTCCTGCTCTTCTACCCTTGTTTGTTCTTGAATGCATCTAGCCGTTAATTCCTCGAAACTAGGAATTACATTATTGTTCAGAAGAGTAGTCCTGAACACATACCATTCAGATGGTAATCCTCCGAGAGTTGTGAGTGCCATTTCTCTATCAGTAATGGTTTCCCCAATAGATAGGAGATCGCTTTTTATCTCGGTGATTCTTAAGAAGTATGCTTGCATACTTTCATCTTTACCCTTCTTGATTTCCCTCAACTTATTTCTAAGAAACAAAACTTGATTTGCATCATTAACTTTAAATAAAATCACTAGTCTATCGTAGATTTCCTTGGAGGTGTCTAGATCAGAGATGTAGGCCACCAAGCGCTTGTCCATAGAGTCCCAGATGATCTTCTTTGTTTTGACTTTTCCATTTGTTCCAGGCAGTAGCAGATGCATTTGATGAAGGCTCAACAATATTGCCTCTTACATGGTCCAACACTCCTTGATATTCAAGGGTTAGATCGATAGACATCTTCCATCCGTGATAGTCAGCTTTCTCACGGAGCTTGTCTTTGGCAAAAAAGAGTGTTGAGGACCCCATAGTTCTTTTAGGATAGCCTTGCCAATCTTCTCTTCGATGATTGCTCTTGCTCTTGCTCGGGCTTTGTCTTCACCTCAGCTCTGATACCATGTTAAGATATGGTATGTTCTATGCTTATAACAGTTTACTTCTTTTTCTTATTATATTCCACCGATTAGCAATCACATGTACATAAAGTAAAGTGCAGATATAACATTAAATGATCGACAGAAAACAAGCCAAGACAAGAGACACAAGATGTGGCGGCTAGCCAGGGACAAACCCCACAATGTGTGGGGAAACCCTTTGATCAAATCTTATTTTATCTTCAATAATTCAGCAGAGAGAAATAGTATAATAAATCTGATTCATATCAGCAGTAGCAAACCCTAGATCAGCAGCATCAGCATTAGCGGCTTCATTATCAAACTAGGGCAGACGATATCTCACAAACCGACTGTCGGATTGACTTCATTCCACCACCAAACGTTTTGGCTTCCAGAGGAGGTTCAGATGAACCTACATTGCAGTTCAGATGAGGAGATCTTCTAGGCCACGCAAGTCAATCTTTACTTCTGTAGTTGCAGCTTCAGTTTCAGCAGTTTCCGACTTCAAACTAGGGTAGTCGATATCTTGCAAACCATTCGTCGGATTGACTTCATTCCACCACCAAAAGTTGCAGCTTTAAAAGGAGGTTCATATGAACCTACAGTGCAGTTCCAAAGAGGATATCTTCTAGGCCATGCAATTCAATCTTTACTTCTGCAGTTGCAGCTTCAGTTTCAGCAGTTTCCGGCTTCAAACTAGGGCAGTCGATATCTTGCATACCGTTCGTCGGATTGACTTCATTCCACCACCAAAAGTTGCGGCTTTCAAAGGAGGTTCAGATGAACCTACAGTGCAGTTCCAAAGAGGAGATCTTCTAGGCCACGCAATTCAATCTTTACTTCTACAGTTGCAGCTTCGAATTCAACAACTTCCGGCTTCACATGTGAGAGAGAGAGAAACCCATTTCAGCGCAGTAGAGAAGAGACTCATATATGCACAGTAGAGAGAGAGAGATGTGATGAGATGAGTGAGTCCAAATGAGGAAAAGTCCTCTTATATTTATACACAATGTTGGTGGGTGAATAGATGCGACTGTTGGGCTTCTGAGCCTACATGAGTTGTAGGTCGGCTTGATAATAATTCCATATTCAAAATAAATTCATATCTCCATGAATACTTATCGGAATCGGATGATATTTATATCAATCCTACACCTCTCGACGAGAGGAATCTAATAAAAATATTATCAGCCATGAATAAGATGACCCACATGAATTTTTTCCCTAGTTGCCAATTTTAACAGAACACAGTACCAGTAACCGGACACCAATTCAGAACACGGAACACTGCAGTAATAAACAAAAGCAACTAAAACATATTTCAAGAAAAGTCCACTACTTCACCAATAGAAATCTGCGTACATACGCATATATGTCAAAGCGAACCTGCGTGTATATGCAATATTCACATCCTTAACCTGCGGGTATTTTCGCCTCCGTTGTGTCGAACTTGCGAGTATCCGCGCCTCTGCTGTGTCGATCCTGCAGAATACACGCCTGTGCTGTGTCAAACCTGTTTATATCCATGCTTTCGCTGTGTCGAACCTGCGGAATACATGCCTATGTTGCGTCAAATCTGCGTATATCCGCGCCTTCACCGTGTCGAACCTGTGGGTATACGCGCCTCTGCTGTGTCGGACCTGTGGGTATAGATCTATAAATGATCATTTATCCCTTTTCTTAATCAGACTTCAATTATAACCAGATTATCAGTTTTATAGATCTAATCATGCACCAAAGAGATCTCAACCTATCATTAGATCTTAACCATCTTGTAATGCTCAGGTTCCTCCTTGATTTAGGTCTAGCTATAACTCACCAACCGATCACCAATATTTCAGATCTTGCTCTTCTCAAGATATTCAACTCATCAGTCCACTGCAAGCCAAATGATCTCCTTTCCTGTTTATAGTCTAGGCCTTACTCATACCATGGTCCAAAACCATAGAGATCCAATACTAGGGACCCAATACTTGGGTTCAATACTTTAGATGCAAAACCACGGACCAAAACCATAGGTTCAAAAATGTCAGACTAAATACCATGGACCAACCATAAGATTTCCCACGTGTGTGCGATTTTCTCTGCATGAAAGTGCATGTACTGTACGTACGCACCTTTTGATCGGTACACCTGCGTATATGTATGCACCTTTTGATTGGTGCACCTGTGTATTTACGCGGCTTTGTGAAAAGGAACCTGTGGGTATCTCATTTTCTACCATTCTGAGAGCCTGAACTGTGATCTGCTATTTGAGTGAGTTGACATCAAGGACAACACTTATGTCATCAAGCCAAACCTATACCAAACTTATGTCATAATGCCAACACTCTCTCACTTTGGACTTGATGGCAACCAAAAGTCACTCAAAGTCTTTCCCCCCCTTTGACATCAAGGGCAAAGGGTTATGCTTCCCCTGAGTACATGCTGAAATCTCTGCTCTGCTCTGTTGTCCAAGCTCCCCCAGACATATAGGCAAGATCTGCAAGAAGATGTTCTACAAAATAAATCTGACTTTATACATCATAACTAACCTTCCTATCACCAAAGACTCATACATACGACTCCCAACCAAGTGAGGATACATGATATAGTAAGCACATTACATTATCCATCCTAGGCATAGTGGGGCAACCAAGATAGACCGTTACATGACTTTGACAAAAGAAATATAGAGACAAAATATCTACAGCAAGACTCTGACTAACATCAGCAGCATCTGTCAATCATTATTCAGATTAGTATCCATGTTCTCCTTCTGCACTTGCTCCTCCTGAAATCAAAAAAACTGAAGAATTGAACCAACATCTTCTACGATAATGCCAACAATGCATTATTAGAAGAATATATGCTCCCCCTGAACCTGTGCCAGATGGTCTCTAACAGACCCATATCAAACTCTTCTCATCCTTGCTTTTCTTCAATTCAACATGACTGTACCCACATAAACCAGCGTATGCACGCGTATACCCCATATGAAACTCGTGTACAACCAACAATCTTTGAAACAAACAATATTCAACAGCAAGATGATGCATCAACTACCCCCAGCTTTTGTCTGAGGTATTCAAAGGTCTCCCTGGGCAGTGGTTTGGTGAGAATATCAGCAACTTGTTCCTTAGAGGGAACATACTCCAATTTGACCTTTTGTTCAAGCACTTGTTCTCAGAGAAAATGATACTTGATCGGTATGTGCTTAGTCTTTGAATGCATGATAGGATTCTTTGAAATAATGGTTGCACTTGTATTATCACAGAAAATGGAGATAGGTGGAGTACAAGTGATTTGCATATCATGCATTGTTTGCATCATCCAAAGGAGTTGAGTGCAGCAAGATGCAGCAGCTACATATTCTGCTTCAGCTGTAGATAATGCAATAGAACTTTGTTTCTTGCTGAACCAAGATACTAATCTAGGACCCATGAAGAATGCACCACCACTAGTGATTTTTCTGTCATCCACACTTCTTGCCCAATCTGCATTTGTATATGCATGGAGTGTGATATCTGTACCTCTAGGATACCATAAGCCATAGTTTTGAGTTCCTTGAAGATACTTGAATATTCTCTTAACTGCCTGAAGATGAGTTTCCTTTGGATTTTCCTGAAACCTTCCAACTATTCCCACTGCATGCATAATGTTTGGTCGGGTACCTGTTAGATAGAGCAGACTACCAATCATGGATCTATAGGTTGGTTGATGTACTGCTACCAATTCATCATTTGCGTTGAGGCTGCATCCTGTCACCATAGGGGTACATACTGGTTTCAAATCCTCCATCCCCTATTTCTTCAAGATCTGCTTGAGATACTTGGTTTGTGATAGAAAAATGACGTCTTCGTTTTGTTGGACTTGTAAACCAAGAAAATATGTGAGCTCACCAAGCATGGACATTTCAAAATCTTTCTGCATCACCAAGGCAAAGTTTTGACTAATGTCTTCTTCGTTGCTACCAAAGATGATATAATCAACATACACAACAAGTATTAGCAACTTATCATTGTCAATTTTTATATATAGATTGCTATCAGTTGATCCTTTTATAAAAACTTGCTGATGGAGGTACTTATCCAACCAATAATACCACGCCCTTGGAGCTTGTTTAAGGCCACAGAGAGCCTTTTTTAGTCTACATACAAGTTTTGGATCATTTCCAAGAATAAACCCATCTGGTTGTTCAATATATACTTCTTCATCCAAGTCTCCATTTAGGAAAGCAGACTTCACGTCCATTTGAAATACTTTGAACTTCTAAAAGCTAGAAAGGGCAAGGAACATCCTTATGGCCTCTAGTCTGGCAACTGGTGCAAAAGTTTCTTCAAAGTCTATGCCTTCCTATTGAGCATACCCTTTGCAAACAAGTCTGGCATTGTTTCTAATCACATCTCCATTTTCATTCAGCTTATTTTTGAATATCCATTTTGTTCCTATGACATTCTTATCTTTTGGTCTAGGAACCAACTCCCAAGTGTTATTCTTTTCGATCTACTCAAGTTCTTCCTCCATGGCTTTTACCCAGCATTCATCTTTGCATGCCTCTCTTACATTTTGTGGTTCAATGGAGGAGAGCAATGCTAGATAGCTTGAAGCTTCTAAAATGGTTCTTCTTGTTTGTACACCTGCCTCTTTTTGCCCCAAAATTTGAGATTCTGGATGATTCTTCTGAACGTACCTGGATGGAGTCTTTTCTTCTATCCTTATCTATTCTTCTGGTGCCTCATGGGTTTCTTCTTCATCATGAATCTAATTTGATGTTGATGGATAGTCCTCATCATCTTCGAAATCTTCAGATTATACCTGCCTAGGAGTGTTTCCTTCTTCATCAACCACTACATCAATACTTTCAACAATTTTTCCAAGCCTTTTATTGTAACACTTGTATGCTTTGCTGTGGGGAGAGTAACCAAGGAGAATGCCTTCAACTACTCTAGGTTCAAACTTGCCAAGATTTTCATTAGTCTTCTTGATGTATCATTTGCTTCCAAAATTTTTTGAAGTATTTTACCGTGGGAGTCTTACCATACTAAAGTTCATGAGGAGTCTGAGTGCTGTTTACCTGGACATTTGTCTTGTTGAGAATAGTAACTGCAGCAAATGTGGCTTAACCCCAGAAGGTTGCGGGAGTTCTAGACTCATTAAGCATAGCACGAGCCATTTGTTGAATTGTTCTATTCATCCTTTCCACTACTCCATTTTGCTGAGGAGTCCTAGCAGTAGAGAATTCCCTTCTTATTCCATGTTCTTCACAAAAATCGAAAAATTCATTCAAAGTAAATTCTCCTCCTCAATCAGACCTGAGGCATTTGATTCTGCGATCTGATTTGTTCTCCACCAAAGCTTTGAATGATTTGAATTTTTCGAAAGCTTTATCTTTATGCTTCATAAGTCCTATCCAATGCATCCTGGAAAAGTCGTCAATGAATAATATAAAATATTCTTCTCCTCGAGGTGATATTTTCCTATATGGACCACATACATCAGTATGGACAAGTTCAAGTGGCCTGCTAGCTGATCCTTCCTTCTCAGGGAAATTAGTTCTAGTTTGCTTATCAAATTGACATGATTTGCATATTGTATTGTCTGGAATTCTTATGTCAGGTAGATCATGAACTGCCTGAGCTTTGCATGCTTTCCTTATCTGTGAGAAGCTTAGATGCCCCAATCTTCTGTGCCATAGCCAGTGTTCATCATTCTTGCTTAGATAGCATTGTTGTTGTCCTCCCTTGAGTATATATAAATTATTTGGAGTTCTTATGCCTTTGATCACTGTTTCTCCTGTATCAAGCTCACGAACAATGCATCCATTTGATCGAAATATTACTTCATTTCCTTGATCACACATTTGACTGACACTTAATAAATTATGCTTCAAGCCATCAACATACATAACATTTCCAGCCTTGACCTTTTCTTTCAAAAGAATAGAACCTTTACCTTTTATGAGTGCAGGGGTGTCATTTCCAAATGAGACCTTCTTTTCCTTTTCTAAGGCACTATATGACTGAAGTTTATCTTTATCACCTATCATATGTTTTGAGCATCCACTATCGATGTACCATTGATTTTCTTGTCCTTCTGCATATAAGGCTATCCCACATCTTTCTGGTTACAATTCTTTATTTTTCCATGTTTTGGGAACCAATGAAACTTGCTCCTTCTGAGTTGTTTGCCGAAACCTGCTCCTGCATTTAGAATCTTCATGACCGAAATTGTTACAAATAGAACATTCTACTTCATTCTCAAGAGCAGCAAAGTTATTGTAGGTCCTGTTCATGGTCCCAGTCATACTCCTTTGTTTTTGAGATTCTCTAGTCATGATTTTCTTGTAGGCAACACATTGAGCTGCTTTGTGACCAAAGTTATGAGAAGAGAAACATTGGCCATTGAAGAAGCTTCTGCGATTATCAAATCTACCAACCAAATGATTGTAGTTTCTATCCATTCTTGAGGCAAATTGAGAATGATTTACCTGTGGTTGGTTGTAGCTTTTGTTCATCCTTGAAGTAGATTGCCCCCGATTTACCTGGTAGTCTTTGTTCATTCTTGAGGTAAATTGTCCCTGACTTACGTGGTGATCAGCATTATGCTTTTGCTGAGGATTGTTAACCTGTTCACTTCTCCTTGCAGCTTCAAGATAACTTTTGGAAGTAGATGGCTTCTGTGCTTGAGATGTTTCTTTGGTATACCCAAGACCTGTCTTGATTAGAGGAGAACGCTGCACTTTGATAATCTCATCTAAAGTTTCAGATCCTTTAGCAAATCTAAGATTAAGAGCTTTCGTTTTCTCAATGTCCTTTCTAAGCCCCACAATTTCACATTCTAACTTTTCATTGTGTTTCTCCATTTCAGCAAGTTGGGAAGTCAGAGTATCTATAATCATATTTTTCTCTTCTAAGCAAATTTTGAGTTTAGAAATTTCTTCATAAAGACTTTCTTCATCTATAGCATCCAAGAAATCATCATCTTCAAAAGCCATCAGAAGTCTATAATGATTACTTTGTTCATCTTCATCGCTATTTGAAAGACCATCACTGTCTTCATGTGTGTAATAACTTTTCTTACTTACATTTGTTTTCTGTTCCATCTAACTGGTTCCTTACCTTTGTCAAGTTTATCTTTATGAGGACACTTGGAAGCATAGTGACCGACTCTTCCACAAGCAAAACATTTGAAAGGGAGCTTACCTCTGAATCTTCCAGAACCCCGTTGAAGGTTCTTGACAAAATTTGACTCTTCCTCTTCTTCCGACATATGTCCTAAGTCATTGTAATCTCCTTTTCCTGAGGCTTTGAATGCAACTTCTCTCCTGTCTGATGGTTCCTCATTTCGTAAGCAGTTAGGATTCCGTGCAACTGTGACATGGTAGGGCTCTGTAGATTCTGCTTTTCTTCTATGGCAGAAACTTTTGAATCAAACTTAGGAGACAAAGATATTAGAACTTTTTCAACCAAAACGACTTCTTTTATTTCTTCACCCAAGTTTTTCATACAATTAACAATCTCATCTATGCGAAGGAAATAGTTAGCCACGCTTTCATCATTGTACATTTTGAGATTTTAATACTGAATTCTGAGAGTTTGAAGTTTTGCTCGTTTTACCTGATCATCTCCTTCATAGCTCAGAATGATCTTGTCCCATATTTATTTTACAGTTTTGAGCTGCATAACCTTGACGAATTCTGATTGAGATAGACTCCCTAATAGGGTATTGATAGCCTTTGCATTTGTTTCATACTACCTTTTACTAGCCGTATCTGTAGGAGTTGCTAAAGGAAATGTGTATCTTGTTTCCACAATATCCCAAACTTTTGTACCAAGAGATTGAAGATAGGCAATGATTCTTACCTTCCAATAGACAAAGTTGCTCCCATCGAAAATTGGTGGCCTGATTGATGCTTCCTTTTCGTAGTTGCTCATGATGATAGATCTTCCTTCAAGCGATCAAGCTTCTCCTAAAGGACCGGCTCTGATACCAATTGTTGAAAATAATACTGAGAAGGGGGGGTGAATCAGTATTATCAGATTCTTTTTCAATTTATACAAAGATTTGTAGATCTGACTAATGAAACTTGCGTATACCTTGCAAACTTATAATTTAATTTATTCTTCAGATGTTGATCATTAATCTGTGTGTCAGAACCATATAACAATAAGTAGGAACAAAAAAGTAGAGCAGACAATCACACAAAAGAACACAAGATATAAGGTGGAAACCCAATGTGGGTGAAAACCACCTGCTGCAATATGTCTCTATCTTCTTTCAGTTAGAAACTTCTTTTTACAATGATTATGTACTGGTTTAGTCTTATACCAGCACGTAGGCTTCAACCTGCAGAAGGCTACAACCTTCTCTCATTCTCCGTACTCTCCTGGAAGGGAGCTACAACCCCCTTAGCTCTTGTACTAACTGAGGTACTAGTACGTAGGTGCTGACCTACAGAGGACTTCTCTTTTCTTCCAGGGACCACGTTTCATAAATTTTCAGACTGAATCCATGAATATCAATCAAACATCAAATAGATTTGCAATCAACCAACTTCCTTGTACAAATACTGAATCAATAACTTCTTAGAACACAGTACCAGTAACCAAACACCAACTCAAAACCCAGAACACTGCAGTAATAAACAAAAGCAGCTAAAACATATTTCAAGAAAAGTCCACTACTTCACCAATAGAAATCTGCGTACATACGCATATATGTCAAAGAGAACCTGCGTGTATATTTAGTATTTACTTCCTTAACCTGTGGGTATCCGCGCCTTCGCTGTGTCGAACCTACGGGTATCCACGCCTCTGCTGTGTCGATCCTATGGAATACGCGCCTGCGCTGTGTCAAACCCGCGTATATCCACGCTTTCCCTGTGTCAAACCCACGTATATCCACGCCTTCGCTGTGTTGAACCTGTGGGAATACGTGCCTCTGCTGTGTCGGACCTGCGGGTATAGATCTATAAATGATAATTTATCCCTTTCCTTAATCAGACTTCAATTATACCCAAATTATCAGTTTTATAGATCTAATCATGCGCCAAAGAGATCTCAACCTATCATTAGATCTTAACCATCTTGTAATGCTCAGGTTCCTCCTTGATTTAGGTCCAGCTATAACTCACCAACCGACCACCAGTATTTCAGATCTTGCTCTTCTCAAGATATTCAACTCATCAGTCCACTACAAGCCAAATGATCTCCTTTCCTTTTTATAGTCTAGGCCTTACTCAAACCATGGTCCAAAACCATAGAGATCCAATACTAGGGACCCAATACCTAGGTTCAATACTTTAGATGCAAAACCACGGACCAAAACCATAGGTTCAAAAATGTCAGACTAAATACCATGGACCAACCATAAGATTTCCCACGTGTGCATGCTTTTCTTTGCATGAAAGTGCATGTACTGTATGTATGCACCTTTTGATCAATACACCTGCGTGTCTGTACGCACCTTTTGATCGGTGCACCTGCGTATGTACATGGCTTTGTGAAAAGGAACCTGTGGGTATCTCATTTTCTACCATTCTGAGAGCCTGAACTGTGATCTTCTATTTGAGTGAGTTTCCATCAAGGACAACACTTATGTCATCAAGCCAAACCTGTGTCATAATGCCAACAATATTCAATCACCTTCATTACAAATATTTTCCTAAGGTTAGAAAGATGGTTTTTGGAATGTGTGAGGTTCAAATAAATCATGATGGAGTTTGTTCAGGATGTGCAAGTGGAAAGAAGGTGAAGGGACCATTCCCTTCAAGCAAGAGTAGAACCAATGGAATAATTCAACTCATACATTCAGATTTGTGTGAACCCATGTCGATGATCCTCTTACTAGGAAGAGACAATTATGGATTCATGATAGTTTTAAAAATGTTGAAATAAATACTACTAAACATGGAACCTTCAGGGAAAACAAGAAGCCATGTCGATATCAGGGATATGTTGTAGTAATTAGCAACATGATACAAGTTGAACCACACACTTTTGAAGAAGCAGTGAAAGAACAAGTATGGTAGGACGTTTTGGTTGAAGAATATGAGTCCATTATGAAGAACGATGTGTGGGAAGTGGTTCTGAGACCTGAAGGAAAGTTTGTTGTGACTTCTAAATGGTTTACAAGATTAAGCATGGTGTAGATGGAAGTATTGATAAATACAAGGCGAGATTTATTGCTATATATTTCTCCCAGAAAGATGGAGAGGTGATTACATTTTCACACCAGTTGCATGCTATACTACCAGTCAATCTATCATTGTTGTTACTATTAGCCATGGATGGAAACTTCACAAGATCGATGTGAAGACTGTGTTTCTACATGGTATTCTTAAAGAATAAGTGTATGTTGAACAACCATAGGGTTTTGAGGAGCAGAACAAGAAGACTCATGTGTGCAGGTTGAAGAAAGTGCTTTATGGATTGAAGCAATCCCCTGAGCTTGATATGGTCGCATTGATAACTACCTAATGAAGCTTGGATTTACAAGAGGCGATGTTGATCTGTGTTGGAAGAAATATTTTATTGATGTCAAAGGAGGCACCAAATCAAGGCAATGAGCTCATAGGATTGTAAATTACATTATACTCTTTCCAACATGCATTTACTGGCCTCCTAATTCATCATAGTTTGAGAGAAGATGATTTTACAAGTTGGAATATTATATTTTTTGAAGCTAGCTAACAGAAGCCTACATGAGCAAGTTGGCTCCTCCTCCAAAGGATGTGTCTCTTCATAATAAGGTGAAATGTACATAAATATAAATCTATACTCATCAATCTACCACCCATCTCGGCTGAGACACAAGACAAGAAGTGTAGAAAAGGGTTCACAACTCATGAACTACAAATAAGGACAAAATTTCTTGATACTTTTGTGGTTTTTTGGAGAAAAATTTGGTACATATAGTGTTCTTTTGTTGGATATATTTCTGATGGTTTTCTATGGTAAATTCATGGGTTTTTGGGCATCCTTTGGACTAGGAATTGATTGTTGGGTTTTCTATATTCTTTCCACAACTAGCCCACGTAGTTAACCAGGGGGGTTAGAGGGGGGCCAGAGCCCCCTTCGTTGCACCGATTGTGTAGCGGGGGGGGGGGTGGTCACAGGGGCTTTGAGGCATACTCGTAACCCCACTTTATGGGGTTCAGGGCAGCGCCTCGAAAAATTTTGGTTTTGGACCCTATGTTAGGATGGGCGGACCCACCTATGGTTTTGTGCATGATTCTCACACATGTTTTTGGATTCGATGGCTTTCGGTCCATGGTATTGGATGCTTCAACATGTATAAATATGTATTATAAAATTGAAAGGAACATAATGAAAAGTCAAGTTGGTAGTCCCAGTTTTGGGATCCAGGGGAAAATCTCTGTGTATATGTGTTTTATGTGTTATGCTCTCGCATTGTTTATTTTTTGTGTTTTACAATTCGTATGTAGGTAATTTTTATACGGGGTTAAAACCTACATTTGGTATCATAGCAATTTTGGTTTCAAGGGGATGCCTTTGTTGTTGAGGGGTTTCACTCGGGCCTGTGGTAGACCCTGTTCAGTGGGAGATCTACGAGATCGATTCTAGTGGTAAAAGAAGATGGAGAACAGTGGAAAGATAGAGATTGAGAAATTTAATGGTCAGAGTTTTGAGTTGTGGAAACTCAAGATGGAGGATCTTTTGGTGGATAAAGATTAGTGGATCACGGTAGATCTAGGTACTAAACCAACGGGAGTGTCCGATGAATAATGGAAGAAGTTAGATCAGAAGGCAAAGAGAAAAATATGATTGTGTGTCTCACATTCAGTATTGTTGAATGTATCAGGGGAAGCCACGGCAAAGGCCTTATGGGACAAGTTAGGGACTTTGAACCAATCTAAGTCTCTGGTGAATAAATTTTTCCTGTGGAAAAAGCTGTATAACCTCAGGATGAAAGATGGAGACTCGGTGACAGAGCATCTGAACGCATTTAATACTGTGGTAAGTCGGTTAGCATATGTTGATATTAAAATTTTAGATGAAGATAAGTGCATCAGTTTGTTGTGTTCTCTACCAGATTCATGGGATAGTCTGGTTATTGCAATAGGTAGCAATGCAACTGCCTTGCAGTTTGATGAAATAGTTTCATCCTTGCTGACGGAGGAGATGAGACAAAAAAATATCGAGAGCCAGAATGGTGATGCCTTGTCTATACGAGGACGGTCCTAGAACATAAACAAAAATAATCCATTGAGTGGGAGATCTAAATCTAGAGGGAGATCTAAATCTCCAGGAAAACCTATAAAGGTGGTGTGCTAGAAATGCAGAAAGAAAGGGCACTACAAAAGGGATTGTAAATCTAAAGCTCCTGATAAAGGAAAGGGATCTGATGATGCTCCTTATGCAGAGGCGAAAACCACCTCAGATGAAGGTGGGGATGTATACCTGGCTTCTTCAAGTACACATGTAGATCATGAGGCATGGTTGATTGACTCAAGTGCATCCTTTCACTTCACTCCCCATAGAGAGTGGTTCTGCGAGTATGAGAAATATGATGGTGGTGATGTCTTCTTAGGGGATGATAGGAAGGCTAAAATCATTGGTCACGGAAAAGTAAAGTTGAAGTTTCAAGGTGGAAAGGTAAGAACACTTCCGGGTGTTCTGCATATTCCTGCATTGGCCAGAAATATGATTGCTGTAAGCAAGCTGGATGATGTAGGTGTAAAAATAGTGTTCGAGAAGGATACCTGCAAAATGGTTCGGGGAGCACTGGTAGTGATGCGGGGAGTTCGAATTGGAACTCTGTACAAGCTCCAAGGTAGCACTGTTATTGATGGGTACAATAGTTCTGCGGTTCCTGAAAGTGGAGCAGAAAACCTAGTGGTCTCTGGAGAGAAGATCATGTTGTGGCATCAAAGACTTGGACATATTGGAGAGAAGGGCCTTCGAATACTTCATGGTAAAGTTATGGTAGAAGGTATGAGTAATAGCTCTCTGGATTTTGATTTTTGTGAAAATTGTGTATATGGGAAGCAAAATCAGGTGGGTTTCCCCTCTAGTAGTAAGAGGGCGAAACAGATATTAGAACTTGTGCACAGTGATGTATTTGAACCTGTGAAGATTCCATCACTGGGTAGGTCTATGTACTATATATAATTTATAGATGACTTCTCAAGGAATACATGGATATATTTCCTTAAGAAGAAATCTAAAGCCTTTGACAGGTTTAAAGAATTTAAGGCTCTCGTGGAAAATCAGGCAGAGAAGAAGATAAAGGTGTTGAGGACAAATAATGGTGGAGAGTTTTGCAGCAAGGAATTTGAAGAATTCTGTAAGAAGTATGGTATAGCACAATAGAAGACTACTCCATATACACCTCAGAAAAGTGGAGTTGCAGAAAGAATGAATAAGACGTTGATGGAAAGGACAAGAAGCATGCTCAGTGGTGCCAGGTTAGGATAGGAATTCTGGGCAGAGGCAGTGGATACTGCATGTTACCTGGTTAACAGGTTACCTTCATCAGTGTTGGAGGATAAGACTCCACAAGAGGTATGGACTCGTAAGAAACCCTCTCTTTCACATCTAAGGGTGTTTCGATGTGATGCATATGTGCATGTTCCAAAGGAGAAATGAACCAAGTTGGATAGTAAATCTGAAAACTGCATCTTTATTGGGTATAAGGATGGTTTGAAGGGTTATAAGCTTTGGAACCCAGTCACACGAAAGGTTGTGTACAGCCGAGATGTGGTGTTCATAGAGGTAAAATATGTTATTAAACATGAAGTCCAACCAAAGGAACCTAAGAAGATAGAATTTGAGCTTAAGGAGGAAGAATTAGACTCTACAACAGAGGAGGAATTAGAAGATGAAGAGCCACAAACTCCGAGTGTGAGAAGATCAGTTCGAGAAAGAAGGTAGCCAGAAAGGTATATTCCATCTACATTTTGTTCAAATTTTGCTTTATCTATTACTGTCGATGATCCCAAAACTGTGAAGGAAGCAGTAGATTCAGAGGATGGCAAACTCTGGAAAGAGGCCATGGTTGATGAAATGGCATCTTTGCACAAAAATGAGGCTTGGGATCTGGAGGAGTTGCTGGCTGGAAGGAAACCCATTGGCAGAAAATGGGTGTTCAAGAAGAAGACAAATGCAGAAGGAAAGGTGGAGAAATACAAAGCTCAATTGGTAGCAAAAGGTTATTTCCAGGTGTCGGGAATTGATTTTGGTGATATTTTTTCTCCTGTTGCCAAGGTAACTTCTATTATATTACTTTTATCTATTGTTGTTGTTTTTGATTTTGAGGTAGAATAGATGGATGTGAAGACAACATTTCTTCACGGGGATTTGGAAGAGGAAATATACATGAAGCAACCTGAAGGCTTTGTGGTGAAGGGTAAGAAAGAAATGGTATGCAAGTTAAAGAAGTCTTTGTATGGGTTAAAACAGTCACCAAGGATGTGGTATCAGAAATTTGATACATTTATATGGAGACTTGGCTTCACCAGAAGCAAAGCATATCAATGTGTGTATTTTAAATTAATTGTTGACCGTGTTATTTATTTGGTCTTGTATGTGGATGATATGTTGCTAGTTGGAAATGACAAAGAAATTATCCAGGATTTGAAGACCCAATTGTCCTCCAAATTCGACATGAAAGATCTTGGAGCTGCAAACTATATTTTGGGCATGGAAATTAAAAGAGATCAGGCAAAGAGGAAGCTCTGGTTAAACTAGAGGAAGTATGTCGAGACAATACTGCAGAGGTTTAATATGCAAGATAGTAAACCGGTGAAGGTTCCTATTCCTGTAGGTGTGAGGTTATCTGCTGAACAGTGTCCCAGACACAAGAAGAGGAAGAGGACATGTCCCGTGTTCCATATGCAAGTGCAATTGATAGCTTGATGTATGAAATGGTCTATACTAGACCAGACATTGCACATGCAATGGGAGTATTGAGCAGGTTTATGTCAAAACCAAGGAAGGAGCACTGGACAACAATGAAGTAGGTTTTCAGGTATTTGCATGGCACTAGTGATTATGGTTTGTGCTACCAAGGAAGATCAGGATTGGACAAAATGTTTGATATTTGTGGCTTTGTTGATGCAGACTGGGCTGGAGATCTAGATCAAAGAATATCTACAAGTGGGTATGTGTTTAACCTATTTGGAGGTGCAATCAGTTGGATGAGTAAGAAACAATCTGTAGTGGCACTATCAACTACAGAGGCAAAATACATGGTAGCCACTCATGCAAGCAAGGAAGCAGGTTGGTTGCAGAGATTGTGTTCAAGTATGGGGTTAGTACAGGGAGCTATAAGAATAGATTGTGACAACCAAAGTGCAATTTTCTTGGCAAAGAACCCCACATATCATTCAAAGACAAAGCACATTGATGTTCAGTATCACTTTGTGAGGGATATGATAGAAGAAAAAATGGTGTTGCTAGTAAAGGTGGACACTTTGAAGAATATTGTAGATGCATTGACAAAATATGTGAGCTCTGAGAAGTTATCTTGGTGTAGAGAGACAATGGGTGTTTCAAGGCTAGAAAAATGACTATGCTCTCTTGTGGCCCCCTATGGAAAGAAAACAACAAGTGGGAGAATGTTGGGTTGTGTTATATTCTTTCCACGACTAGCCCACTTCGTTAACCAGGGGGTTAGAGGGGGGCCAGAGCCCCCCTTCGTTGCGCCAATTGTGTAGCGGGGGGGATCACAGGGGGTTTGAGGCATACTCGTAACCCCACTTTATGGGGTCTCGGACAGCGCCCTGGAAAATTTTGGTTTTGGACCCTATGTTAGGATGGGCAGACACATCTATGGTTTTGTGCATGATTTTCGCACATGTTTTTGGACGCGATGGTTTTCGTTCCATGGTATTGGATGCTTTGGCATGTATAAATATGTATTATAACATTGAAAGGAACATAATGAAAAATCAAGCTAGTAGCCCTGGTTTTGGGGTCCAAGGGAAAATCTCTGTGTATATGTGTTTTATGTGTTATGCTCTCGCATTGTTTATTTTCTATGTTTTAGAATTCGTACGCAGGTAATTTCTATACGAGGTTAAAACCTACATTGATCTCTTAATATATCCACGATCCTCTCTTTTAAAACTCGAACTTGAGACCAAAAAATTCATCTTGACCCTAAGGTAGGTATGCACTAGACCTATTTTTCATCCTTGAGGACAAGAATAAAGCATCGACATTGTTGAAAGAAAAAAGGTTTTATCCCTGTGGTATAAGACCTTTACCTATGGAGCATAAACTAGTTTTAGTCTGAGGCTTGAAGACCTATGATAGAAGGGGCTTGAAGACCTGTGATAGAAGGAGCTCGAGCTTGTGATCCGAGGCTTGGAAATTTGAGACCTGAGGCTTGTGAACTATGGAGGCTCAGGCTTATAGAATACTTGAAGGTTTTTCATTGTGGAGGCTCAAATATGAGGAGGATTTTAGATTTGAACTTGTGACTTGTGTATTGACTAGCACCTCCAATTGTGGGAAGACCTTTTGTAGATTAGAAATATGGAAAAGGAAGCTCATATCTATGATATAAAACCATAGGACAATGAATAGAAATATTTCATGTAATGCATACCTCAAACATTTGAATCTTGGACTTGTAGTAGTTGACATATACCTCAAGCATTTGAAGCTCGAACTTGTAGTAGAACTTGAACATTTCAAATTCAAACCTGTGGCATTTGATTAGTAGTACTTCACATATTTTTTAGATTTGTTTATCGGGCATTGCTTAGAGCATATTTGAAGTCCTTAAGACAAGAGTTTTGGGGCATCATTTGGAGCATACTTTGAAGAATATATTGGAGGACAATTGAGGAGATCTTGAAGACTATTTGAGTGGATATATTGTGCATTATTGAAGTAACTATAACACTATTGAAGGAAGTACTGAATATTTTGAAAGTAAGTGTTTTATAAATTTTTCCTTTTTACAAAGTTGGAGATTGGAGGGGTTGGAGTCTTCTTTGTTGACCATGTTGGAGCTTGGAAGACGTTGAGAGGATTAAAGTCCTTATTTTGACCTAGTAAGAGCTTGGGTCTGTTGAAGGTTGGAACTGTTAGTGTCGGTCATGATGCCCTCCATCAGTGATCAAAAAACTCTTTGCATATGCATAAGTAAGTGTCTCATCGATGTCAGTTTTGCATTCCATTAGGCATGCCATAAAACTGATGGAGGAGCTGGTCCTTGTTCCCTTCTTGGCTTTGCTGGATCAGGTCATATCAGTTAATGAACTTGTGTCACGCTTGTTTTGTTTTGTCTTGAAGTCCAAAGTCTTAGGTCTAGGGTTTCAGTCAAATGTCATTGCAAGATCATGAGTCAGAGGTCCATGGGTCCCCAGCAAGCCGGAAGGAGGTATGTAAATATGTTTCATTGATATTTTCATCAGGTACAGCTCATTTATACCTTGGATTTAAAAACCATGTTTTTTAAATCCAAGGTCATGTCAATTTTGTAAAAAATAAGGAAATTTCAAAAAATTCTTCACAATGCCGGCAATAACCCTGGTCTCCTCGCCAGAGTCCATCAGATGGTCTACCTGCAAAAAGAACGGAGTTAAAGCACTCAAAAAGTCAAATTCAGGACAAAAGTAAACTCAAAACAGTGTTAAAAGAAAGTGCCAAAACAAAACATTAGAAAGTGGATTTGGTAAGTAAATTTTTCAAATTGGGCTTAGAAAGAGTCAAATTCCCTCTAAAACACCCTCATTGCACATCTAAGAGCTCGCAAAGAAGAGTGAGAGGGCGAAGAGGGCGAAGAAGGCGAAAGGAGGCAAAGGGCAGCAAATTTGAACCATTTTCAGGTGCGCGACTTGTCAGAGGGCGTGCGCGACCTGTTGGGCAGTGCGCGACCTATCAGGCGCCCCTCCGCAGTGCAAAAACTCAACGGGCGCGACCAGTCAGGCTGTGCGCGACCTGTCAAAGCCTGTGCGCGACCACTCAGCCTGTCACTCACAGAACCACTTCAAATTTTCTCAAATCGCCCTCTTGCTTGCTAAATTGATCGAGCATACTTCCCAGCATTTTTGCAGACAGGGCAGCAGTTAACTTTGTCTATTTTCTCCACTTTGCTCAAAAGCACCATGTCAACCACTGAAACCTATGAGCAAGGTGATGACCGGTCTTCTTCCACAGAGGTTGAGGTACAGCAGAGGCCTCGTAGGGGTGGCAAAGGTGGTCATCATAAGAGAGAAGAGCCCACATCTTTAGCAGAATTACAGGCCTGCCCTTTGGCAGTGAATTGTTTCCGATACATGTCATGTTTGCAGTTTTGTGAGAGGCTTGCTCAGATCCAGCATCACAGGGAGTTGGCCCGCTTATTTGTTTTGCACCTTCATGATGGGCAGGTCACTCTTGCAGGGGTGAATTTTGTGCTATCTCCGGAGGTGATTTCAGAGGCTACCGGGATACCAGATGTGGGTGAAGTGTGGCCCAAGCGCAAAATGCTGGATTATGTTTATTTTGAGCCATATGTCAGGCCATCATTCATGAGCCACTTGTCGGGGGTCTTTCCTTTCAGATTCCTCCGGGGGAAGTATGCTCCGATCATGCGGCTTATCATGCATTACTTCACATGTGAGGGGAGATTTTCACAGGTCTTCTCTTATCACATTCGCCTGTTGATGCACTTTACCCGAGTGAGGATGATGAACATCCCGGTTTTCTTCTTCCAGGACATTCATAGGATGGTGTCCGTGTTTCAGAGGTGGTCCCCAGCTCAGCAGTATAGGAGTTTGTGCCATCATGGTCTCATCCAGCTCATTGTTTCCCATCAGTTGAGTCAGCAGGGCATTCCATGGGCAGACTTCATTTCTCATGAGTTCTTTACAGTGCCATCGCAGCCACACCTAGAGCCAGAGGTCATTTATGAGGAGGGAGGTCCATCTCACCAGCCCGAGATCATTGTTCCGAGACAGGTTGCTTCCTCACCTCAGGTCACCTACCAGAGAGGTCACAGGACCTTGTTTGCAACAGCTCGACGAGTACTTTCTCCACAGCAGGTGGAAGGGGTCTCGCCATCATCATCTACAGGTCAGCGAGTGTTATCTCCACACCAGGTGGAAGGGGCCTCGCATTCTCCATCAGCAGTATGGGAGGGCAAACAGCCCATGACAGAGGAGGAGAGAGCCGGTGACACACAGGTTGACATTATTGATCTTGATGCTCGCTCCCCCACTTCAGATTTGCATGAGATAATCCGACAGAGAGAGGTGGAAAACCGCTTGTTACAGCAGAAGCTCGACATGGCCCAATGGACAATAAACTATCTTGAGCAGTGCAACAAGCAACTTGAGGATGAGAAAGAGTTGGATGAGCTGTGGAGGATTCGAAGTGACCGAGTCATCAACCGTAGGAGGCCCGGTGACTTGCTGCCCAAGGAGAGGGAATCCATGCTTATCCGTGTGAATGCACACTTGCAGAGGCTGTTAGAGAAGGCAAACGAGGACAAGAGGTTGCTACGGAACATGAAGAATCATTACTGGGCGAGGATGCATGTTTGCAAAGCAAAGATGAAGATATTCCAGAGGAGGTTGTCCGAGGCCCGCAAGAGGAACAAGAAGACCAACCCGCTCCGTATCTTGGCTGAGGCCTCTCTCACTCACCATGATACTCATTAGCATCCTCCTAGCAGCAAACCCAAGAAATTTTGAGAGTTTTGAAGCATTTTTGGCATTTTTGGGAATTTTACAGGTTTTGGCCATTTGACGGGTCTCACCCCGCGCGCGACCATACATGGGGGCAACTCAGAACGGGGAAAACTTTGCATTTTTGGAATTTTCATGCAAAAATACACTTGCCTATGGATTGGTTTCAGATTTTATGGAGATTTGGGCTTCCAAAAGCTCAAAATACATGCAATTTTTGACTTTCTGCCCCTATTTTGAGTTGCAGAAAGCTGTCTTGGGAGAAATGACTTTTGAGGGGTCAAATCAACTCCAAATTCAGAAATTCCAGTGGGGTTGAAAAGTAGACTCGCAGACCTTTCCAACGAGCTATCTTGCACCTGATTTGAACACTGGGAAGGCCCTAAAATAGAGCTGTGAATGTGTGCGACCAGTCAGAGTGATGTGCGCGACCTGTCAGGGAAATTTGCCTGTTTTGACCTGTTCGGCCAGCAAAACACTGTTTTCATCTTGGTTGACTTTTGAGGCATGTAAATGATGGATTTTTGTGTAATTTTCATGGCACTTAGATACTTTTAATCTCCTTGAACACTTCTAGAAGATTCTTTGATGTAAATGGTAAATATTTAGTGCATGGATAGGTTTCCTAAGTTTTAGAGGCAAGTTGTTTTGACTGCCTATTATCTAGTGCTCAGTTTAGAATTAGTTGAAACAGCTCCTAGGAAGCTGAGCTCGACCCCTAGAGGTGGGGAAAGGAGTTAGATCATATATATTATGCCTTCTCTTGCTCATTTTCATGGTTGGACTCTTGAGGGAGAAGCTATCATTGTATATTTTACTTGTATCTCTGCAATTTGAGGAAAAGGAAGACCAGGGTTTTGCAGACATCATTGGGATTCTTGTGGACTCTTGTGTTGATGGTGTGTTCTCTTATTGTAATTGCAAGTGTGTTTATGTGTTCCATCTCTTTCTTTACTGCAGCTTATTAAACAAATGAAGTGATAAAGTTTGAATTCATGCTTGCCATGCTCAGCTTTCAAATTTGTTTAATGTTTATGTTTTCCACTGTCTAGAGAGGATTCAAAGTCATTGTTTGCCCTCTTTAGCTTCTCTTTTTTCTTCCTTTATCATCCATCTCAGCTAAAGGCATCAACACAAACTCCTACCTTGCCCCAAAGACCCACCTGCAGAAACTGTGTCAAATCCCCGCACCCTAAAATTGCAGATCCTCAATTTGCCACCAAAAAACTCCAAAAACCCCCAAATCAACCTTTTAATCAGTTTACTAGCCTAATATCAGTGTTACCTTTGATTGGTCATCTCGCCCCATTGAAAATTTGCCGAGATAGACCGGAGAGAGCCTTCTCATACCCCGTAGGGCTAGCTACGAGGTGAAATGGTTTGATGTTGCCTTGAAGGTTTACCTTCCTCAGCCTAGGGTGAAATATCAAGCGTTAACATAGTGGTGACCATACTGGGGAGAACAACTAATCCTCTGCTCATTGATGTGTTATTTCATAAGTCTTAGACGGAGCCTGAAGTTATGCCAGGTAGCCTTCGAAAACGCTCTTGTTTTACATCAGCGTTAGTAGATAAACGCTGCTTCAGTCAATCTTCGTGAGCTTGTGAACGTAGCGCTTCATTGACACTTTACCCAAGTACATGTATCAAGTTCAGATCTAATTGTTGATAGTGGACAACGATCAGACACTTGAAAGGCTGAATCATTCACTTGGCGACTCCTTTCACTGAAGAATCCAGCAACCTATGCTTCATGGTGACTTCACTGCAGGAAGATCAGTAGCTGTGAGATTTTCATGATGGACCTAATCGCAAGAAGATATGCTCCCTTGAGCCGAGATCACATCCCAGGTTTTCCAAATAAAATTCCGAAGGTAGATTGGTCAAGGAATTTGCCTACATTTAATGATGATGGTAAGAAGGATGCTGCTCTACATCTGGTTAGATTTCACATGCATATTCGCAAGTTGAAGGTTGATTTTCCTGAAGATTGCTTGATGAAGATATTCTTGGCCACTCTGGAAGGTAAAGCCCAATCATGGTATGAAAGTTTGCCGCCTGCTTGTATTTACTGTTTAAAGGATTTTCATGCCTTGTTTATTGAAAGATATAAGGCATCTTATCCATCATTGAATTTAGTTCAAGACTGTTGCAAGCATGCCTATAGTTTTATTGAAAGCCTTGAAAAATATTATGAAGATGATAATTTTATGGATGTTGAGATCATGGAGGCTTTGTATGAGAATCCATTTCAGCAGCACACAAAAATCTTAGAGGATATTTGTCAAGATCAGCAGGTTGAAGATGGCCATATGGCTGTAATTGATGAAAGAGAAGAGCTTGTTTCAGATCTGCCCATAGAAGAAGACAGTGTGCAGGGTAGCCAAGATTCAATTTTAGAATGTAATGCAGTCAACTCAGCTATTTCAGATCAAAATTCAGATCATGGTGACCAAGAATACCTTGTGTTGAATCCTATAAAGAAGAACTCGACTGTGGAGATTAGCTGGCATGAAGAAAACGAAGTTACAAATCTAAGTGCTCTCACCTCACCGGAACTAGATCTTCATGAGGAGGTCATTCAGTCAGCTCATGAACAACAAGGTGAGATCTTTGCTCAAGCAAGTGAAAAAGTTTTTCTGCATGAATTTGTGGTAGACGATATACATGATCATCTTGTGCTTCAAGGACCATCTGAAGTTTCTTCTCTTATGATTGATGAATGTAATGAGAATATGGCTATCATATCATATGAGGATGACTTACCATGTATTCAAACTACAAAAGATCAGATCATTCGGGATTCCATTTTAGATTCTTCCTCATATGTCTCATGTTTTGAAATGTTATTTCAAGAGGAGATCTGCTCATCTACTTGTTCAGAATTTTTTGAGGACCAGGAACATACTCTTTCCGAAGCACATGATGAAGGCATATCAGAATTTGAAGCAAAGGATACCTTGTTCTTTCAGCAGGAGATGGCAATGTCAAGTTTTCATGTTTTCCAGGATCCAATGGCAGATTTGTTGCAGCCAGCAGTGATAGTGTTTATTGCAGTATTCAGTGATGAAGGAGAATATGGTCAACTATGTTTTTGGATGCCCAGTGATAGGTTTGTATTGTTGACCAGAAGATCTAATCAGGAAAATCAATCAAGAAGGCATCTGCTTGATTGGTTGCATTGGCATTTTGATATAGTTTGATGTATATAGTCTTGTAAGAAACACCGGTGGTTGTCATCATGATTTCACATCTTGATGGATTGCTGCCATTTTTCCAAAAGCTTTGTAAAGTTTTGTTTTAAGTCGGTCATGAGTCATTTGTGTTTGGTCTATTGAGTGAGTTTTTTCAAGTTATTTCAGTTTGCCATCGAGTCGGTTTGAGTCAAGCTTCAGTTAAGTTTCAGTCAGTTTTCAGTCAAGTTTTAATTCAATAAATGAGTCAAAGTCTTGTGTCGTTTGCCGAAATAATGACTCCATCGCCCAATGGTTGCAAGCACTGGTCTGCTCTCCCAGAGGTCTGAGGTTCTTGGTACCTCCAAGGAGCTACCATCCCCATTGGAGCCAATGTTAGTGTCGGTCATGATGCCCTCCATCAGTGATAAAAAAACTCTTTGCATATGCATAAGTAAGTGTCTCATCGATGTCAGTTTTGCATTCCATTAGGCATGCCATAAAACTGATGGAGGAGCTGGTCCTTGTTCCCTTCTTGGCTTTGCTGGATCAGGTCATATCAGTTAATGAACTTGTGTCACGCTTGTTTTTTTTTGTCTTGAAGTCCAAAGTCTTAGGTCTAGGGTTTCAGTCAAATGTCATTGCAAGATCATGAGTCAGAGGTCCATGGGTCCCCAGCAAGCCGGAAGGAGGTATGTAAATATGTTTCATTGATATTTTCATCAGGTACAACTCATTTATACCTTGGATTTAAAAACCATGTTTTTTAAAGCCAAGGTCATGTCAATTTTGTAAAAAATAAGGAAATTTCAAAAAATTCTTCACAATGCCAGCAATAACCCTGGTCTCCTCGCCAGAGTCCATCAGATGGTCTACCTGCAAAAAGAATGGAGTTAAAGCACTCAAAAAGTCAAATTCAGGACAAAAGTAAACTCAAAACAGTGTTAAAAGAAAGTGCCAAAACAAAACATTAGAAAGTGGGTTTGGTAAGTAAATTTTTCAAATTGGGCTTATAAAGAGTCAAATTCCCTCTAAAACACCCTCATTGTGCATCTAAGAGCTCGCAAAGAAGAGTGAGAGGGCGAAGAAGGCGAAAGGAGGCAAAGGGCAGCAAATTTGAACCATTTTCAGGTGCGCGACTTGTCAGAGGGCGTGCGCGACCTGTTGGGCAGTGCGCGACCTATCAGGCGCCCCTCCGCAGTGCAAAAACTCAACGGGCGCGACCAGTCAGGCTGTGCGCGACCTGTCAAAGCCTGTGCGCGACCACTCAGCCTGTCACTCACAGAACCACTTCAAATTTTCTCAATCGCCCTCGTGCTTGCCAAATCAATCGAGCATACTTCCCAGCATTTTTGCAGACAGGGCAGCAGTTAACTTTGTCTATTTTCTCCACTTTGCTCAAAAGCACCATGTCAACCACTGAAACCTATGAGCAAGGTGATGACCGGTCTTCTTCCACAGAGGTTGAGGTACAGCAGAGGCCTCATAGGGGTGGCAAAGGTGGTCATCATAAGAGAGAAGAGCCCACATCTTTAGCAGAATTACAGGCCTTCCCTTTGGCAGTGAATTGTTTCCGATACATGTCATGTTTGCAGTTTTGTGAGAGGCTTGCTCAGATCCAGCATCACAGGGAGTTGGCCCGCTTATTTGTTTTGCACCTTCATGATGGGCAGGTCACTCTTGCAGGGGTGAATTTTGTGCTATCTCCGGAGGTGATTTCAGAGGCTACCGGGATACCAGATGTGGGTGAAGTGTGGCCCAAGCGCAAAATGCTGGATTATGTTTATTTTGAGCCATATGTCAGGCCAGCATTCATGAGCCACTTGTCGGGGGTCTTTCCTTTCAGATTCCTCCAGGGGGAGTATGCTCCGATCATGCGGCTTATCATGCATTACTTCACATGTGAGGGGAGATTTTCACAGGTCTTCTCTTATCACATTCGCCTGTTGATGCACTTTACCCGAATGAGGATGATGAACATCCCAGTTTTCTTCTTCCAGGACATTCAGAGGATGGTGTCCGTGTTTCAGAGGCGGTCCCCAGCTCAGCAGTATAGGAGTTTGTGCCATCATGGTCTCATCCAGCTCATTGTTTCCCATCAGTTGAGTCAGCAGGGCATTCCATGGGTAGACTTCATTTCTCATGAGTTCTTTACAGTGCCATCGCAGCCACACCCAGAGCCAGAGGTCATTTATGAGGAGGGAGGTCCATCTCACCAGCCCGAGATCATTGTTCCGAGACAGGTTGCTTCCTCACCTCAGGTCACCTACCAGAGAGGTCACAGGACCTTGTTTGCAGTAGCTCGACGAGTACTTTCTCCACAGCAGGTGGAAGGGGTCTCGCCATCATCATCTACAGGTCAGCGAGTGTTATCTCCACACCAGGTGGAAGGGGCCTCGCGTTCTCCATCAGCAGTACGGGAGGGCAAACAGCCCATGACAGAGGAGGAGAGAGCCGGTGACACACAGGTTGACATTATTGATCTTGATGCTCGCTCCCCCACTTCAGATTTGCATGAGATAATCCGACAGAGAGAGGCGGAAAACCGCTTGTTACAGCAGAAGCTCGACATGGCCCAATGGACAATAAACTATCTTGAGCAGTGCAACAAGCAACTTGAGGATGAGAAAGAGTTGGATGAGCTGTGGAGGATTCGAAGTGACCGAGTCATCAACCGTAGGAGGCCCAGTGACTTGCTGCCCAAGGAGAGGGAATCCATGCTTATCCGTGTGAATGCACACTTGCAGAGGCTGTTAGAGAAGGCAAACGAGGACAAGAGGTTGCTACGGAACATGAAGAATCATTACTGGGCGAGGATGCATGTTTGCAAAGCAAAGATGAAGATATTCCAGAGGAGGTTGTCCGAGGCCCGCAAGAGGAACAAGAAGACCAACCCGCTCCGTATCTTGGCTGAGGCCTCTCTCACTCACCATGATACTCATTAGCATCCTCCTAGCAGCAAACCCAAGAAATTTTGAGAGTTTTGAAGCATTTTTGGCATTTTTGGGAATTTTACAGGTTTTGGCCATTTGACGGGTCTCACCCCGCGCGCGACCATACATGGGGGCAACTCAGAACGGGGAAAACTTTGCATTTTTGGAATTTTCATGCAAAAATACACTTGCCTATGGATGGGTTTCAGATTTTATGGAGATTTGGGCTTCCAAAAGCTCAAAATACATGCAATTTTTGACTTTCTGCCCCTATTTTGAGTTGCAGAAAGCTGTCTTGGGAGAAATGACTTTTGAGGGGTCAAATCAACTCCAAAGTTAGAAATTCAAGTGGGGTTGGAAAGTAGACTCGCAGACCTTTCCAACGAGCTATCTTGAACCTGATTTGGACACTGGGAAGGCCCTCAAACAGAGCTGTGAATGTGCGCGACCAGTCAGAGTGATGTGCGCGACCTGTCAGGGAAATTTGCCTGTTTTGACCTGTTCGGCCAGCAAAACACTGTTTTCATCTTGGTTGACTTTTGAGGCATGTAAAGGATGGATTTTTGTGTAATTTTCATGGCACTTAGATACTTTTACTCTCCTTGAACACTTCTAGAATATTCTTTGATGTAAATGGTAAATATTTAGTGCATGGATAGGTTTCCTAAGTTTTAGAGGCAAGTTGTTTTCACTGCCTATTATCTAGTGCTCAGTTTAGAATTAGTTGAAACAGCTTCTAGGAAGCTGAGCTCGACCCCTAGAGGTGGGGAAAGGAGTTAGATCATCTATATTATGCCTTCTCTTGCTCATTTTCATGGTTGGACTCTTGAGGGAGAAGCTATCATTGTATATTTTACTTGTATCTCTGCAATTTGAGGAAAAGGAAGACCAGGGTTTTGCAGACATCATTGGGATTCTTGTGGACTCTTGTGTTGATGGTGTGTTCTCTTATTGTAATTGTAAGTGTGTTTATGTGTTCCATCTCTTTCTTTACTGCAGCTTATTAAACAAATGAAGTGATAAAGTTTGAATTCATGCTTGCCATGCTCAGCTTTCAAATTTGTTTAATGTTTATGTTTTCCACTGTCTAGAGAGGATTCAAAGTCATTGTTTTCCCTCTTTAGCTTCTCTTTTTTCTTCCTTGATCATCCATCTCAGCTAAAGGCATCATCACAAACTCATACCTTGCCCCAAAGACCCACCTGCGGAAACTGTGTCAAATCCCTGCACCCTAAAATTGCAGATCGTCAATTTGCCACCAAAAAACTCCAAAAACCCCCAAATCAACCTTTTAATCAGTTTACTAGCCTAATATCAGTGTTACCTTTGATTGGTCATCTCGCCCCATTGAAAATTTGCCGAGATAGACCATAGAGAGCCTTCTCATACCCCGTAGGGCTAGCTACGAGGTGAAATGGTTTGATGTTGCCTTGAAGGTTTACCTTCCTTAGCCTAGGGTGAAATCTCAAGCGCTAAGAGGAACCTTAAGAATTTAAAATATTATTTTACAAGTTGGAGCCTGATTTGTTGGACAAAGAGGATTGGAGTCCTCATCATGTTGATTAATAATATTTTTTGTTCTTATCCCTTATGTTCAGGTTCATTTTGTGATAAATATATTAACTGCCATAAATAAAAAATTGAAAGAAATACTGATTCATCCCCCTCTCAATATTTCCAACAATTGGTATCAGAGCCAACTTCTTCAAGATTAACCTAACAATTGGAAAAAGGATTTTTGAATCACAATGGCCAGTAAGGATGCAGGTAGAGTCCTTCAACTTGATGGAACAAATTTCACCTTCTAGAAAGTTAGAATGGAATTCTACTTGATGTCTCTAAGATTCAAAGTTTGGCAAGTTGTCATAGATGGATACAAGATCCTTGTTGGAAATACTGAGAGGAGGGTGAATCAATATTTCCTTTCAATTGTTACTTTTACCAGTTAGATCACTTATATTTAGAACAAAAAAATGAGCAATAGAAGTAAACACTTTTATTAATATAATTTTTATAATGAATCAAGTACAATATGGGTAGGGATCCAACCCTTAATGAAGACACTAATCTTTAATCTCCTAGGCTCCAACCTATTGGCAAGCACCAACTTGGACTTTTGTGAGGCTCCGACCTCTAGGGCATCAACCCTATCTTCTCAAGGCACCAACCTTGTGTTTAGAGGCTCCAACCCCTAGGGCACCAACCCTTCTCTAATACAGGCTCCGACCTGGTTTTTTTGAGGACTTTGATCCTCTAGGGCTCCAACCCTATCCTCCAAGGTACCAACCTTGTCATTTTTAGGCTCCAGTCTCTTGGGCTCTAACCCTTGATTTAATTCATTAATATATGTTTAGTTGTACTTCATAGCTCCCAATGTCTTCTTCAATGAGCCCTGTCTCTTCATCTTTGATGTAGTATTCATGTTATGTCATCAATGACAACCTTGATCTCTTCACATGAAGGTGTCTCCGCTATCCTTCATGGTACCCAAACAAAAGAACTTCAAGGTCACCTCATGATGGCTTCAATAAGCTTTTCCAAGAGTGACTTCAATGGGCTTTTTCAAGAGAGTCTTCAATGGGCTTCTCCAAGGAGTTCTTCAAGATCTAATACTTCTCTTGTGCAAATCCCCAAATGTTCCACTGAAGGTCTTCAAGTTCTTCAACTTGCACAAGCCTCCAACGTTCACATCTATAGGTCTCCAACACTTCAAAAGACACTTAACAACTGCTCCAAGTTTTATCTAAAGAGGCTGGAAGAGAAGGTTGCAAACAACTTCAAAAGAGTCCAATAATCTGCCTCAAAAGATGCCTAAATACAAAACACCGTCTTCAACAGCGTCAAAGATCAGTAGCAACAAATCACCACTGAACTTCAAGTCTAGGTCCCAAACTATCAACAAGCCATCATATGTCTTCAAGAAATGCAGGCTCCCTCATATTCACAAGATATGTGACTGTACCACAGAAAAATTGTCCACAATCCAAGCTTCATAGGAGACTTCCTGTCACAGGTGTATAACCCAAATGCTGGTTCAAGAAATGAGCTCCTCAAACTACAGTCCAACCACCTTGACTGTCCACAGGTCTGGTTCCTCCTTCAAGCTGTCACAGGGTCGAGAGAAGTGTCACTACAAGACTGTCCACATCTTGATGACTGTCCTTCAAGGATAGTACACCACTGAGCCTAAAAGTTGTGTCTCCAAGGAGACTGGTCACATGTCTGAAGGTGTAGTCCTTCCACAAGACTGCATTTAGAAAAGAGGTTCTGCAATCCTGTTACCACAGGTCCGAGTCAAAATCCACCATTGTTCTGTCTAAAAACGCAGCTACAGGTGACTGTAACTATCACAGGTTGTTGTCCACAATTACAGTGCCACAGGTCCGAATTTACAGGCCTCCACAGGTGTGTTATGTCTACTACTGTTTGCTGTCCGAGCTTACAGCAATTCTGAGCTTAAAAAATGCCCAAACAGTGCTCTAAAAACAATCCTCCTCAGCCTCTTTGTTGTTCTGTCCTCTTCTGCCTTTTATCTCTGAAATTTTCACCGAAATTGCTTAGTCAAATGAGTAGTCCATACCTCCTTTTTATATGAGATTGACGTTAAGATGAATGGACATGTCTTATGGAGGGAGGCCGACATGACAGACTGAGTGTAGGTTGGCTAGCTTTAAAAAATAGGATATATTAACTTAAAAAATTAATTTCTCTTAGACTACTAGGAGTTAGGAGGCAAGTGAGGGCTCATTAGAAAGAGGAAAGAGTCCTCTATAAGATGAATGGACATGTCTTATAGAGGGTGCCAACATGACAGACTGAGTGTAGGTTGGCTAGCATTAAAAAATTAGGATATATTAACTTAAAAAATTAATTTCTCTTAGACTACTAGGAGTTAGGAGGCAAGTGAGGGCTCATTAGAAAGAGGAAAGAGTCCTCTACAAGATAGTCAAGGAGTCATAATGAAATGATGTCTTCAAGATGTCAAAAATTAATTTTCTTTATGACTGTTTGGAATTTTTAGTGCAGAAAAATGATTAGGAGAGTAATAGGTTATTACGGGTTGATGATTACGACAACAAGAGGTTATTAGTGTGTCCCCAAGTGCTTTTTCATCATGTAAGTCATCCATGTCACCATGATAGTGTATCTAGCATCATGATAGTGAATTTAGCATTCATGTCACATGATAGTCTAGCATCATGTATCCAATAATAGTGCAGTGATATGTCACCAACCATAGTGCAACATTTATTAATTTTCCATTAGGAGATTTCCAAGTCCTTCATGTCATGTCTTTCCATTAAGTGATTTCCAAGTCCTTCATGTCATGTCTCTAATCATTGTCCATGTCATCAAGACCTTCATCAAGTGCCATCACATATGACATCATCAAGTGTGGTGATTCATGTATAGTCCTTAAATATCAACGGTAAGGACATCATCCAGGTTCTAGGAATCTTCATCAAGAGTAAGAACATCATCATGATTTCTAGGACTTCTTCATTAAGAACAAGGATACATGAGGTTATGGTGTCTTCATGGTTAGCTCAAGCATCGAGGACAAGACATATTCTTAGTGGCTTGACTTCATAATGGCATCATTTTTTTTCCAAGTTATGCTAATTCTATTAAGGTAAGAAAAATATCATACACAGAGGCTGAAGCCTGTACTTAGCTATGCCAGAGGAAAGACATCAACCAACAAAAAAACTAGATTTGAACTACCTAGAAGGAAAACCAGTTCTTAACCGAGGTTTTTCAAAAATATTATCTTGCTACCCACGTAGGGGAAACCAACAAATTAACAAGTTTTGCAACATTGTATCTGACGAGACTAAAAATAAACCCAGAGCCTAATAATTTAGTATTCCCCAAGAAAAACCAGTGAAAACTAGAAACTAAATGAACTAAATCCCAATGAACTTGAGACACGTGGTAGCTAAGTGGCGGTCTAGTAGGCAGGCATATGGCACATTGAATGACATCAGGGTGGTAGACCAGGTGGTGAACACATGGCATTGAGGTGGTGCTAGGGATGTGGCAGCAGTGGAGGGTGCTCCTCCACGATGAAGCATCTGTACTCGTCCATGGCACCACTTGCTAGTGGTGTAGCCTCTGTGTTGCCCATATGCAGCTCCGGTTGCTCTTCCTCGATGATGCAACAATATTCATCGATTACCCAATTCATCTGCGGAGCCGTTTCCACTTCCTTCCCCGTGCATCTGGTTGGTAGCTCTGTGCTTCGCTCCCCTGCACCCTGAAGACTCGATTGTGCCAGTTTAGTTTTGGCCTTGTGTTGACTGCTTCCCACAGTGGTTTGTCCTCCCACATCAATGCCCGAGAGCCCCATTGCTTCAGTGAAACCATCATCCATTGCTCTGTGTTTCTCAACTGCCATGAGTTAACTGGCAACCTCAGAGTCTTGTGCCTCTGAATTTTGATTCTCCTTATGAAAACTAATGGTAATTGTGGCAGTGATGAGGGGCTGGTTCAGGGTTGAGCGAAAGGTAAATTAAGCGTTCTGGGACTGCAGCTGAGGAGCAGGTGGAGTGCTTCTGGGAGAAGGGCAGGAGGTGGAGGGTGGCATAGCAGAGGCTCCCAAGTGGAAACGACCTCTGCCACTACGCGTATTGGGGTAGCGGCCAGTGTTCTACTCAACCAGAGAGGAGGTGGTCTCCAGAGCAGAAGAGTGCCTGGAGCGACTCAGGCTTCCTTAGTTCCCACCTCTTCGGCTGTGCATCCTATGGCGCACCATGCTTTCCACAATTGGAGGCAAGTTTTGGTCCGAATTAGGCACAGTTGGCTGTAGCGTTGCAGTGGAACTACCAGGCAATTCTGTAGAGGGATGAGCTACCAGGGCCGAGGGGATGAGGATTTGAAAATTCAAGATGTGCGTAAAATGGATGCCCAAGCCAAAATCTATGCAACAATAAAGACTACAATGCCTCCCAATGGTGGTGCGGGAGCTGGGTGCCGCCACTGCATGAGGGAAGAGGCATTGCAGGGGCTGAGGTTGCAGAGGAGGAATGGTAGGAGGTTGCAGAGGAGGAATGGCAGGAGCAGAGGTGGTGTTTTCCAAAGAGCCCATCATTACTTTGAGCTGAGGTTGAAGTCGGTTATCAGAGTGGTGGCAGTATTCACTCGAGGCACATTTATGGCAATGGTTAATGCCATATTTGGATCTCTGTGTCGCCCTGTGGGAGGCCATGTGCTCTCTCCACACGCCAACCCAGTTGGCAGCCACCTCATCGTCCACTATTTCCACCTGCATCCAGGATCATAATGACATCATTAATAACTTGACATCTTCATTATTGGTATCCTTATCCAACAAGAGGGACTTGTCATCATGAGAAATGACATCATCATAATATGCAGCACAAGAATATTTTCCATCCCAAAAATTCCATATTGACATCAATGACAACCTAGATTGACAATCCCCTCTCCTCTTCCAATAGATCTAGATGGAAAAAAGGTATATATGGAAAACGAAAAGGCATTAAATGCCATTGCAAGTGGTATGTCGGATTCAGAATTCATTGAAGTTATAAGCATTAAAACAACCAAGGAGATGTGGAACAAGCTCATTAGCATCTATGAAGGAGATGAAAGATTCAAGAAGGCTAAGCTCCAAACCTTTAAAATTCAGTTTGAAGGACTCAAAATGGATGAAGAATATTACATTTTTTATGCAACCAACTCACAAAATAGAAGAAGAAATAGATCAACAACTTCAAAATTAGCCTCTTCGAGGGGGAAACCTCCTTTATATTACACAAATGAGCAATTATTGGATGATACAAATGATAAGAACTCCTTTCTGTATATAGGAGTCTAAGGTGTCACAATATAATCAGAGCCTACATAACAATAATATTGTAAGGGCACAATAATAATAATATGGGAACTACATGGGCACAACAATACAATAATGGGGTTGCACTAATAAAAATAGTGGGATTTTATGGGGAACAATAATAACAATATGGGGACTACATGGGCACAAAAATACAATAAGGGGGTTTCACTAATAACAATAAGGGGCTACACTAATAGTATAGGGACCTAACAACATTGTTGCCTACTTCCATCGAGTATATGAATTTGTCAATTCTCTTAAAGGGCTTGGTGAAGAAAGTCGAGGAGAATACAAATGTCTAGGAAGTTCTGAGATCTCTCCTAGACCACTTTGATGCAAAAGTAATTTCTATAGAAGAGTTGAAAGACTTGGAAAAAAATTCAATAGACTAACTTCATGGAATTTTTATTGCATATGATATGAGAACAGGAAACTCAAATCACAAATAGTTTTCATTTAAGGCCTCAAAAACATCAAGGAGAGGGAAATGTTGTAGCCGCAACAATGATGATTTTGACGTTGAAATAAAATTGGCACAATTTGGGAATAAACTAAAGAAAGGATCCAAACTAAAAGCTAAGTACCCTCTCATTTGTTTCAAATGTTTAAAAATAGGACACTATGATACAAAGTGCCCCTTCAAGGATGATAGTGATGATAAGGATGGACAAAAAATAATAACATTTACGAATAAAGGACCAAACAATAAGAATTTATTCTCCAAATAAGAAATTTATGATTATGATGAAGACAAAACTAAGAATAGATTATTCAAGAAGAAAGGATCAAACAAAAAGAATCTCTTCTCTAAACAAGATAGTGATTCTAATGAGGAAGATGATTATGAAGGAAATAGTGAAATATTGTTCATGGCATTCACAACTGATAATAATGAACCTAAAGAAGAAGAAGAAGGAAATGTGGATGAATTGTTGGTTAGTGCTTTTGAAGAAAATTAAAACTAACAATGAAGATCATCTCTCTCAAAACTAAAAGAGAAGAGGAAAATAGGATAGAAGAAATCTTGAACAACAAGCTAAAGGAAAAAGAAGAGATTTGTGAAACATTAGAAGCCAAAGTTATCTCTCTAAGACGGAACTGAACTAGGTCAACAAAGGTTTTAAAAGCTCTCAAACCCTTAATGTCATCCTCAACACTCAAATACCACAACATGACAAATCAGGGCTTGGCTACACATGCAAACCATCCAAAACAAAGGAGAACACTAGTCCTAATAATGATGAAATACAAAAAAAGCTATGTAGATACTCTTCACAATTATCCAAGTCAAATATCTCCTTATAACAATCCAAGGAATGAGAAGAAGCATTTTCTAGAGAAGGATGCACATCAAGCTAAGGTTATCCTAACATGTATTAAACTATTTTCCTTGGACATTGTTCCTTTTGCAAAAAACTTGGTCACCAAGCTAAGCATTGCAAGGCTTATGGAAGAAATAAGAATGTTAACTCGAAGGGGTATATGACCTATTACTACTCAAACTAGTAGGTGTCCTAATACGGGATCATATAGAGAAACTAATAGGTCAAGTGGAAACAATGGATCCCCATTGTCACCTCAGCTAAAGCTCTTTTCTCTTTACAGACTTTCACTGATTAGAGGAGTCCCATTATAACATGAACCACTAGAATAGATGGATCAATGATAGGATGTGAGGTGATTCCTTAAGTCTATTCACAAGATAGGCTCAGATAATGGGCTTGATTTCTATAGAAGCAAGATGGATGTCTCTCTTAGTAGGGCTAAGAGGATGCCTAGACCTAGGGTTTGAGGAGTGTTACTTGAAAAGAAGTGCTTAAGATCAAGGAATCCTAGAAAAATAGGTCTTCTGAGTGATGTTTGTTAAATTGAAGTTATGATGTAGTGGGACCACAAAGAAGCCAAAGTGGGCCCAAACAAGGTCAAGGGTTTGTATTGGAGCAACAAATGTATGATCTTGACCAAGTTAAGGACGTGAATAAGATCAAAGGAATTGAATTTCTCTTGGAATTTGAGTACAATGATCCTAATGAAGCTACCAATCAAAGGGAACCTAGGGATGAGGACGGTCTTGAAGCTAGGGCTTTGAAATATCTTGATATTCCATAGTGGGATTGACCTCAAATTTGAAGGACTTCTCAAGAAGAACCCAACGCAATAGTTGACCCGTTTTCAAGGATTTTCAATGGCTAGAAATGATTTTGGATGATTCCCTAGAAGGTCTACTTGGTTAGGGCTTAAAAAGAAGGAAGGGAGGTGAGAAGAATATTCATTTGTGATCACCTTAGGACTAGATTAGTGCCTATCCAATTGGGAGAATGGAGTCAAATGTGATCAACATTCAGATATGCTTAATTCCAATAAAGGAGTTCCCTAGCAACTTCTAATGGCTTGAGCAACAACTAGGTTACTAAAGGAAATTTATACTTCTTTTATGTTGCAAATGATGACTTATCAAGGTAGATCATGAACAATCATGTACCCCTATGACAATAATTCACCATACTTCACAATGATCATATGAAAAATCCCTCACAAAGACAAGACAAACAACTTCCCATAAGCCAAAGAGAAGCTACACCAACTTCATGAATGAAAATATTTCATTGATAATTTCATGAGGCAATATTACAAAATAAGAATGAGCAGGTACTCACAAGTATAGAAAAATTATTCCAATCATCAAAATGCAAGAAAATTGAAGCTCCAAGATAATAAATTAAGCTCTTCTAAAAATCAAGATGGATTAAATCTCTAATTCGTCCATCAAAAGGCCCAAGGAAATTTCCAGAAGAAACAAATTATCCAAATCCAAGTGATGATGAGATTCAAATGAGCTCTCATCAATTTATATCCTTTCTGAAGAGTTTGATTTGCCTAATTAGGCCTAATTAAGCCACAAATAATAAAATAATGTGAAAAATAGCATCCCTTGGTGACAAGCCCACCAAGATAACTCCATAATACAAAAATAAGCCTCCAAAGAGGGAAAAATAATAGATACAACAAGTGAAAGGCCATTGAAGAGGCCTAATGGAGTCCAATGTGTGCTGAAATGAATAAATGAGCTCCAAACATAGTGATCAAGGGGTTGGCCCCTTGATATCTAAGAAAACATCCTGTGGTGTCCCCAAGTGGCTATGGGGGAAAAAACATCCTCATGGTCTCCAAGTGGATTAAATAAGCCTTTATCACATTTGTAAGGGTTAGAAGAATGGTGCAATCCTCCCATTGTCTCCCATAAAGAGACATGTTCTTATCTGGGTTGTGGAACATATGCAAGTGTGTGGTGCAAGTGTGAAACCAACTAGGCATGGTGGTCCAAGTGCATCATCCTCATCGAAAAGTTGGAACACGAGCAATCAATGAATGGTACTAAGGGATCCATGAAATGGCAATCTACTCTATCCTGTGGTGGAGGTTCATGGCTCTCAGTGCTCAACCTACAAGTTCCAATATTACCCTCTAGAGGGCTTGGACCCAGAATAGGGAGATCAAACCCCAAATGGAGACCCATCTAAAATGTTGTATAATATCCAAAGGGCCCCATTGCCTTCCAATACAACAAATCATTAGAGTAATCAAGTAAAAGAGCTTAGAAATCATTCAATCAAATGGACCCTTCATAGTGGTATACCCTTCCATAGTGGACTTTAGAATGTATAGGTGTCTCCAAGCTCAATAAGGGGGTTAACCAAAGACCATATTAAGTGGTTTCTACCTCTAAAGGGGGTGACATGTCCATGATACATCCATCAAGAAGTATATGGCACATGATATAATGGTGGAACGAAATGGGGCATTAGGGGAAGGCTCAAAGCCACATGCCATAGTACAAGGGTAGCTAAACTAAGGGAAACCCACACTTGGGTGTATGAATGTATGAGGGAACAATTATGACACATGAGTTACCTTGGCCTTTTTTTGCCACCCTTCTTCATATTATTTTTTTCCTTTTATTGATTTTTCCTTTGTAACTACTCAGGCCTCTAGGGATGAGAGCATGATGTGTAAGATATAGCAGTGGATAACTACCTTTAGGTGGGGCAATGCATCACCCACTAGTAGTTGGGACAACCATGGGTTCCTTAATAATGCAAGGGGTTGATATGAGGGTCCCTAGGAACTAGGGTGATGGCCATAATGATACGGGTAGAGCTCAAGTTTGAATTTTTCCCACGTGATAAATTTGTATGTGTCGACCATCTTTTTCATTTTGTGGTACGTTTCCTATTGAGATGAACCAAATTATGCTTTTTCCTTTTCTTTTAGCTGCATCAACCTCCAGAGCATCATTCCAGGCCCGACCCAAGATGTGGACAAATGAAGGGGGAGGCTAACTCCTTGTGGACGTAATGGAAAAATGTGGACCCTGATATGAAATACGGTGAATGGAGTTATAATGAGTGGAGGGAAGCAAGACCATGCAACCAAAATTGAGGTTTCCCAAGTAGTGCAACCCCTAAAGCTAGTAGCCAATAAAATAGATCCCACGGGACTAGGATACAAAGCTAACCATCAAATTGGGCAAAGGATACAAGAATACAAACCAAACCCACTCTTTCTGATGAATCCCTTGACCAATCTATGCCCAAAAGTGTCCATGATAAGTAAACAAAATTACCCAACTACATAATGAAGAGCCATACATACGAGGTCGAGAGGCCCACCTTCAAACACACAATCATAATAAGTGAGAGAGGGACCACATGGTCGGCTCAAGTGGCAGATATAGGGGCACATCGAGCTATGTGGTGGCTGCAAGGGGTTGCTGGATGCTAACTAAGGACCATCTAGGAGAAAAATTGTCTCCTATGGATACTACCAATAGGTGGTGGGTAACATCTGGCTCCAACTGGGACATGATCTCTCAAAAGAGTGCATGAGCGTACTTGAATAGGGAGTTCATGAGAACACCAAAAATCTCTTGGGATCGTAGACTTGACAACGACACATATCAAAGACCAAACACAATGGGCATCATGTTTTTGTGGTGTCTTATGATCACCCATGCTTAATATTAGGCCATGAAATCAACAAGATATAAAATTCTATTTTTAAATGCAACTTAATCTAAATAGAGTTATTCTAGAATGATAACATCAAATTATGTTAGTCTAATTGCAGAAAACCAGGTTGCAATGCATCCTACCCTAACATGCATATAAAATTATGCAAGCACTAAGTATAATAATAGATCCAATGCAACCAACATGTCAATTGATCAGTATAAAAACATGTGTTTCTATTATTATTTATGCAATAGATCCAAAAACACAAATAGGAAGAATAATATGAGGGATTATGAGGGCAGGAGGTGGGAAAATAATAGACCCATATGACATAGAAAGCAACCCTGGGAGAAGGGAAAGACACCAACCAAGAGGATTGAATTTGTTCCTCTAACCAGAAAATGGAAATGTCAAAGACCAAGCACAAGAACCTTTGATGAAGAGCTATATCATGCCTATCATATTTAGGGTAAGAAATATTGAATGGTTCAAACACATTTATGTTGATATTATCTTGGAATTTGGGAAAATAAGAGGTGGAACCATCATTATATTTGGGTAAAAACCATGATTCTTCATTTTTCATAGGGGAAACCAAATCTTCATTACAACTAGGGGAATGAACCTCATCAAAAACATCTATATATGGGAAAGGGGAGGGTTGCTCAAACATGAAGAAAAACCCTTTATCGGTGGCATGACTAAGCGAAGAATATTCCTTAATCTCTTTTCCACTAGAGTCATCAGAATTATCCATACGGTTGGTAGACTCTTCTTTGACCGAGTTATTGTCATCTTGGGACATAAAGAAGATACCTTTCCAATCATAAGGGATGGATTCATAGGGACCAAAATTTTCAATTGAAAGTGGTCAGCATTTTCTTCTTCTTTGGGCTCATCCTTATGGATTTGAGATACTACGGGGCTTTCATTTTTATAATCATACCCAATTCCCTAATCAGCAGCCCAAAAATCACTCATAGATTCTTCATATGTTTGATGATCATGATCTTCCTTAGAATCATCCCATTCTTCACTATGTATTTTATGTTGGCTAAGTTACAAATCATTCTATTCTTCATTAGGTGGGGAGGACTCTTCCTCTTTCATTTTTTATCAAAGAATACTATCTAAGGTATCTACTACATGAATTTGATAGAATACTTCAAGGAGAAGGGTACCAATAGGGTTCTTGTTATATTCACATTTCATAATATATGGCCTTTCCGGTTGTTCATATAAATGGGAGAAAGAATCTTTGTAGTTATATGTAATAATATATTGCTTTCTAGACTCTTCATATTCCATCATCCTTTCTTGCAACACTTAGAGGCTATTGAGGTCCAAATCTTCTTCATGAGTCTTTTTTTTGGTACAATCCTCGAGGTATGGATCTTTAACTTGATCTTTATGATTTGGAGAAGGATTAGGATACTCTTCCTCAAGCATATAACCATATTCAATAAATTCCTCCTCTCAAAGGGCCACGTCCATCATTTGGCATATGTCATGAGTTTGCAAACTTGACCCTTTATGAAAAAGAAAGTGCACAACCAACATCGAGAGAGAAGAAATAATTTTAGGTTCGCATAAATCAAGACAATCAATATTTAGGACCATGGATAGGACACAAAATTCCATATCATCACATGGTTGGGTTATATTTTCCCTTGAATCATACCTTATGAACCTTACAACTGTTGATTTGGGGTAGCATCGGATGTTATCTAGCCACAAAAATTGGTGGAGAGGCTAAAGAACATGAGATATCCAATACCCAGAAATGGTTTGGGCAGATTATAAACAGTTTGGGAGATATTAAAATAATTAATATTTTTAATGAAGTCCCTAAGTCTAAACTTAGGGAAAATAAAATATTAATGTGAGTTAATATAAAATTGTGTTAGAAGGGTCCAAAAGTCATGGATCAAGCCAAATCTAATCTTAACCATTGATTAGGAACTTAATATTAGCCATTGAATTATCAACGAGAAAAGTATAAGAGGAGGCTTGAGGGTCACTTGGAGAACACACTGAGTTGATCAAGATTTCGATTTTCTGGGGCAGGGTTTGTTGAGGAAGTCGAAAGAGTGATCAAAGTTGCAGCTGAGAGGTAGTTTATATAGAAGTAGAGAGGAAAATATAGTACTAGGAGGATCAGCACAGAAGCCGAGAGAGAGGGATGTAGAGCCAACCAGAGGTTCATTTAGAGCCATCTAGGGCTCACATAGAGGCAGCCAGGAGCTACGCAGTGCCTCAGAGAGCTAGCGTGGGTGACACAGAGGCTCTGAGGGATGACATAGTGCCTCTAGAGGCTGACGCAGGGTGAGTTAGGGTGACACTAGGTAGACACTAGGCTAGGAAGGGTTGACACAGTGCCTAGATGCAGGCGCTGGGGTTTTTGTGGGGTAGATTGGAGCTGGGAGCTATCGGAGTGTTTATCCGAGGTTTTAGCCAGAATATTTGCCCCAAGTAGAGAGGTAATACTGTGGAGATTATTCTCTGTTGGGTGAGCTGGTTTTGGCACCCAGATTGTATTTTGAAACTGCTTAATAATAAAACACTCAGATAGCTGCACCGGTTTTCTTGCATTAGGTTCTTCTTGGGAAATTAGTAAAAAAATAACGGTGTCACTTGTGTGCTTGTTTTTCCTTCAGTTGATGATTTGTATGTGTTGAGATTGTACTTGTATTTATTTTCAGTATTTACATGGTAAATAACTTGTTAATTTTTTTTTGTAAATCAGTTGATATATTAGATCACAAAATATTACATATGGTTACAAAAGGGGTCTGCCATTTCCAGAGAGAGTAGAGAAATGTAGGCCTATCAAAACAAAAGACTACTTACAAAGGCCTTATAGAACATGAAGCGTTCTGCGTATAAACTACCATAACTGAACTTTGGTCAAACATAGGTCGATACAGATAACGACCAACCACACAAGGCTGCCAGACATAACTGAAGCAAACATAGACAAAGAAGGCCTCTAAATGGCCCGCCACATTATACATTGAATGGACACAGGAAAATAAAAACCAAACAGTAGAGGATAGACAAAAACTCACATTAGAAAATTTCCTCCTCGGAATCCTACTGGTTGATTTTTGTTGCTTTAGGAGGAACAACAACACTTGGACCAGCTCCATCATCTCCCTTGGGATCACTGTGGGATCTGTGGCATTTGATGGTGGTGGTTCTGGAGTCGTCCTCGGGGATATCAATAGCAACATTGAGCCCTTGGAAAATAGACAGCTTGAAGAGCCGAATGAAAGCTCCCAGGCTCTGAGCCAGCATCTTCAGTTCCTCCGCAAGGGAGTTCATGGTAATTTCCATCTTGTCCATCCTTGCTAAATCCTTGGTTGAGGTGAGGGAGTTCACTTGGTAGGCATCCTTCAGAGATGCTCCTCGCATGCTCAAGGATTTAGCTAGCATTATTTTCATTCACCAAGCCTCACTCTATGTTCTCAGGAACTAGGTGGCTCTAGTTGCTGGGGTGCCCAGGTCCGAAAGCCAATAAACCTCCTCACTGATAATGTTAATGCCCATCCCTTCATGGGCTTCATTCACCTCGACTTGGAGTTCTTCAATATATTGTTTACCTTTCTTGGAGACAGAGGTCCCGTAATTCTCTTGGGCTCTTTTTAATTCCCTAGTCACTCTAGTGCTTCGGGTGTTGCCCTTCGCCATAATACTATTGCAAGTGTTGACAGTTGATAATCGGGTTCCTATACACAACTCAGTATACATAGGGTTGAGCTCTAAGAAATAACGAAGGTAGGTGAAATCTTTCCCGGTGGTTTGTGTATTAATAGTGAAGGACACAATGTGAGGGTCCACAATCATAACTGAAGCCACCATCTTTTCCATATTTCCGTCAGTCTGAATCCTTAGTAGGTGACTGACGACCTTCTTATTATTACAGTTGATTACATTAGGACTGCCACACTCGTCACTAAAGAAATGAGGCCATGCGTACTTTGATCCATGATAGATGAGCTGACCTATATCCCTGTTGTAGATCTTCCACCTTTCCCGATGCGAGCCATAGGACTCCCACTCGCGGTGCCATTTCCAGGAATTATGGATTAGGGAGTGACATTTATAGCTAACCACATAATTCATTAAGGAATTGTACCATGTATGCCATCCTTTCCTCTTGACACGCCTGTGAGGTCTTGCCTTGAGATTTGTAGGCAATTGTCCTGAAGATTGGCACAAGCGACGCTCTACCAACAGGTGTCAATGTTATCATTCCAATGGTCGACCATGTGGTTTGCTAGGCTACCTGCCATAGCATTCACACTGCACCTGATAGCCTGCAGAATGACCCCATTGAGAGCAGAGAGGTGTTTGGCTATGAGCTCGGTGACCATGGCTAGGTGCCAATGCTTTGTTACCTTCTTAGAACACGAACTAGTTTGTAATTTCCTCACAGCATTGATGGCTAAGAGCGAGACTCCTTCCAAAATTGTTGCCCCTTTCTTGAAGCAGATTAAGATTTGCAATCCTTGCTCCAAATTTGCGAATTCTACCTCGTTGTTGGTGGCTTCCCCCATAGAGTTATTGTATATGTGAAGAATTTCTTCTTTGTGGTTGTGTACTACACCTCCAAGGCCAGCAGGGCCAAGGTTGCCCCGGGAGGCTCCATCAAAATTTAATTTGTGAAATCCCGGTTGAGAAGGATGCCAGGAGAGTAGAGAAGAGGTGGGTTGAGGCCGTTGCATTAAAGAATTGGGGTCAGTTGCAGCAATTATTCCAAAAATTTGCAGAATTTGACTATGATTTGTGGATGGCTTGTTTGCCTGGTCTGCTCTACATCTAGTAAGGGTAGTTTCATGCATATTTTGCATGATATTAGTCTTAATGGTATCTAGCTACCTGGAATCCTTTTGAAAAATTCTTTTGTTTCTTTCTTTCCATGTGGACCAGAATATAAAACCAGGGCTTAGCTTCCATAGGATGCTTACTGTGTCACAACTGGAATAATTGGTTCTCCAGTTCGTTATGCTTTCTTGTATGGATTCTTTGTTCCTGTTTGTTTGTTTAAATATTTCCTCCATCCAAACCCATAGATTATTGGTTGATTCACAATTATTAAGGAGGTGTTTCATTGATTCCTCTTCTTTTTCACAGAGGGGGCATCAAGAAGGGCCTATGAAGCCTTTTTTGCACAGGTTCTCCCAAGTAAGGATCTTACAATGCATTAAAAGCCATAAGAAGGTTTTTATCTTTGACCAGATGGTAGTGTTCCAGACATTTTTGTGCCAATTTACTTTCTCTTCCTGATCCCCATGTTCTAAATAAAGTCTGGCTTCCTTTAAGTTGAAAGTGCCTCCATCAAGTCTACCCCATCTCAGTTGATCTTCATCCTGAGAGTAACGGATCCTCCTTTTATCCAGAAAAGAGTGCAAGGATAAAAGAAGGTTATCCATTCCATCTGCCTGTGGGGTGGTATTAGGGTCCCATTGTCTCCAGTGCTAGTCCACAATACTGTGTTTCCAGTATTTATTCACTGTGAATTTTCTTTGTTCCCAGTACCTGTGCTGCAGGGGAAGATAGTGACTTTCAATCTTGGGAAGTTGTTGCCAAGCATCTCCCCAAAAGAGAGTTGTGTTACCATTGCGTATTTCCCAGAAGAAGTGATGTTGTATGATATTTTGATTGGCCTTTGCCAGGTTCCAAATGGGGGATTCGACTAGAGGGTTGGTCATTTAAATGAGATCCTGAGGGCTCCAGTTTTCAGCATACAAAGCTTTCCATAGTCTGGCCCAGGGTGTCTGTGGTTCTTTAACCCATCTCCACCAGAGTTTGTCTCCACAAGCTTTGTTTACTGTGTCTAGGTCTTGAAGTCCCAAACCACCCAGGATCTCGAGTTTACAGAGTTTTTCCCACGCTACAAGAGCCCATTTTTGTTTGTCAAATTTTCTAGACCATAGGAAGGTTCTTTGAATGTTTATAATCTTCTAGAGAACTCCTCTAGGAGCCGAAAGGATCGAGAGCATATACTGAGGGATGGCTTGTAGGACAACCTTAGTTAGGACAAGCCGTCCAGCGAAGTTAAGGACCCTATTAGTCCAGTGTTTACTCCAAGCCTTGAGGTTAGAGAGTAGTTTCTCCCAGTGGATCTTTTGATAGGGTTTATCAATTAGAGGGATTCCTATATACTTAGAGGGAAGGCTTTACCTTCTGAACCCAAGGAGAGTAGTAAGATTTTTCTGGATCACTAAGTGAGTATTGAAAAAGAAAATGGAGGATTTGTCCAAATTAAGATCCATACTTGATGCTTGACAGAAGAGATTAAGAATAGCTTTGAAACATTGGGCTTCCCGAATCGTTGACGTACCATGGAGCATGGTGTCGTCCACAAATTGTTGATGCATAGTAGCTAGGCAAGGTGGTAGGGGTTGGAGGCCCTGGAAAAAGTTTCTCTCCTTGGAAGTGTTAATGATGCGACTCAGGCCTTCCATAAAAATGACAAAAAGAAAAGGGGAAATGGGATCCCCTTGACGAATTCCTCTAGAGGGGACAAAGGGGAAGATGGGAGCTCCATTGACCAGGATAGAAAAGCTAGGGGATTTGATTAGGTCTAGAATCCAGGTGAGATAGTGTTGAGCAAAACTGAAGGCTTTCAAAATGGATTCTAGATATCTCCCACTGACCTTATCATAGGTTTTGAGAGGTCCAACAGAATGATCATACCTACTTTTTCCCGGGATTGAAGAGTGTGAACCATTTCCTGTGCTAGTAGGACATTATCCATTATCTGTTTGCCCTCTACGTAGCCAAATTGTTCCTCTGAGATTATCAAAGGAAGAATTGGCTTTAATCTGTTGGCCATTACTTTGGAGATAATTTTATAAAGAAAATTGCATAGAGCGGTTGGCCGAAATTTTGAAGGGGTGCTTGCTGCCTCTTTGGGAATAAGGGTGATGAAGGTAGAATTAAGGGATTTGAGGATGGATGAAGATTTTCGAGAATCTTCCACCACCTCCAACGCTTCCTTCCACACAATTTCCCAACATGCTTTATAGAAATCAATGGTGAAACCATCCGATCCTGGTGCCTTTCCATTGGGAATCTCTTTCACTTCTTCTTCCACCTCCTCCATGGTAACAGGACGGTCTAGAGATTTATTTTGATCTTTGGTTATTAACCTTGGTATGGAGGTCATGACTTCCCTAATAGCCTCTTCCCTATTAGTGTCTGGTTCCATTGCTATGTGGCTAAAGTGATTAATGAGGAGGGATAAAATATCCTGATGAGATTAGAGGGGAATGCCCTGTTCATCTTTCAACCAGGTGATTTTGTTGGTGCACCTGTAATATATAGCCGAACGATGGAAGAACTTGATTTTTTTTCCCCTTCTTTGAGCCATTAAATGCAAGACTTTTGTCTCCAAAGTATTTCCTTCTGCTGGTATCTGTCATTCCATTTCTACATGAGGACTTGCTTTGTGCTGATGGAATCCTGGGTGATGTCCCCTTTGAGCCATTCTTTGTGGATTTGTGCCATCTGTTCCTCCAGGGCCTATTTGTCTTTGAAGATGTTCTTGAAGACCTCTTGGTTCGAGGACCTGAGTTGAGCTTTGAGGTGCTTTAATCTGGCTTGGAACTGTAACAGTCCAAAGTAAATATAAAATTAATTTCCTAATTAAAATCAGAATCAACAAATAAGTACATACCTATATTTTCTGTGATTAATGTCTGCCAAATGAAAACAAGGTTTTGGGGACGACTCTCCACCCAACCGTAGGCTCAATTGTGCAAGGATTTGCTACAATTGGCCACCCCCGAGCCCTCAATCAGCGTACTACTGCCAGTGACTCCTAAGTCTTAGAACTCCATTCTCCCAAGAGAATGCAAGATAGAATCTCGGAATGATGGAATGCAGGAATGCCTCTCGTCTTCCTCACCATCTATTAAATAGAACAACATTGGAAGGGGAACCACATGCACACACTCCATGTGTCTACATGCAACTTTCTTTTTATTTTTAGCTTTCTTGTTTTATTTCTTTACTTTTCTTTTGATTTTTAGCTTTTCTTGTTTTATTTCCTTCTTTTTGATAGTTTTCTTGTTTTATTTCTATTTATTCTTATTTAGAGTTTTAGTATGGTTATTACTATTTTTATTTTTATTATTTTTATTTATTTTCTTTGTATATATTTTTAATATCATTTATTATTTAACATTTATCATTTATTATTTTTATTATTTATTATTAAGTGATTTTTTTATTATTTTTATTATTAATTATTATTTATTATTTATTTTTATTATTTATTATTTATTATTATATTATTATTTATTATTCTTATTATTTATTATTTATTATTAAGGGGAGCGATATTACATACTCTCCCCCTTTAAGGAACTTCATCCCGAAGCTATGTTGAATTATGTATTATGCATTATTTTTATTATTTATTGTTTATTATTTTATTTACTTCCAGTTGCCAACACCCTCTGCTGAACTAGTATAACCAGCAGGCATCGAAAGTCCCCAACACCCCGAGAAATCTCAAGGAATCTCTGTCCTTTTTCCCACTTTCGGCACCAGGCTAAGCCTGACCTGGTCTGTATCCTAGTCCAAGGCTGGCCCCAAGGCTCGTGCCTGACTCAGACCTCATCTGCCCCAAGGCAGGCATTCGGTCCGGTACTCAATGACCCCGGGCATCTCGCAAGGCTGGCCCACTCCCTCCACAACTACGAAGGCGCACAACCCCAGGCATCGAAGTCCTTTACATCCCTTCCAGACTTCGACATCCCAATCCAATAACAGGCACCTAGCCTAGAACATCAGGCACTTAGCCTCCTCAAGATGGTGCCATAGCTCTTCAAGAGCTATACACAAGACAAAGGAACCACTGGCATATGTAGTGTTGATTGAGTTTTGTCCCCAGCCCATATGGTGTTACTTTTTCTCCCTCGTGCGTATGGGCTCGCATGAGATCATCAAATAAACTGGCCCTCTCGGCCCATTTGTGGAGTCCTGTGAATCATCACATCTCCACATGCATCCAATTCATTAACCATACCACCATAGTATCATAGGAAATAATCCACATTCCAACTCTTGCATGTCATCATAAGAACGTTCATCTTTGTTAATTGCAACATTATGAATAATAAGGAATTTCATGCTCATGCATGTCATAGATTTGTACGGAACTATCGCATGCTTCAGTTATACCATCAACATAATTATATTAAAGACATATCATGACTTCTCATAAATGAACCACATGTAAATAATCCTCATATTATAGCATCATAATTCCTATGCCACGTTATGCATATCATATCCATCATGAGTATTGAACATTAAATACCTATCATCACTTAGTAAATGAATATGTCAATATATCTTGACATAAAATCATAATACCTCTGCATATCGCTATTATCGTATGGATACCTTATCACTATAAGAACCATATGTACATCATTATCTTCCTACCATGATAGCATGAAACATCATCAATATGTTTTCATCAAGTTGTCAATTACTTTTCAATAATCAGTTCGACTTCTTTCTACTAGGTAGTTGATTATTTACACCAACGGTATAATCATCTAAGTACATCGTTAAATTTCACATGAGCCTCATCATCTTGAGTCTTAATCTCTCGTCATATATTCTTCCTAGTGATAGCATCATTATTTAAATCATCTATCTCAAAATTAAAATCCTTTGATTTTACATCCATTTACCCTTTGGCTTACTGATTCCAATACCGCTATATGCAATTGCATATAAACATTTTTTCATCATGATTTTATATCATGGTTAATTTACTTGCAAGGATTTTCTAATCCATGTTGACTTATTTAACAATCAACGCTTCATACACAGAAATATTTTCTGATCTCGTCGAGTTCGTAAAGTTCGTATCTCAATACCACTTGATTGCTTTATCATAAATTCAGTTTCATCAAGTTGGGCAAAAGACTCTTTCTTATTAAATAGTATCATTATTTTAGATTTTGAAACAGTTGGAAACACTACTACCATCATTGTCCATGAGAAACTTAAATGTGGAAATGACCTCTTTTAACGTTATGGAAAGTCCTACTCATGAAACAATGAGTCAAGTACAATCTCTATTAATTGACTTTCACTTCTTTTGTCACTATGTACACAATCCTTCTCAAGGTATCCGTCTAAAATTTCTAGCAACATTCCTTCCTATATCTTCCTCGTTTATTATCATTTGGTCATCATGCAACTTCACACCTTCACATTTTTAAAATATGTAGATCATCATTATGACCATTACCAATGATGTTTCTAGCTCTACTCATTAATACCTTTAAAAGAACTTTCTTCTTGATAGAACATCCCTTCATTTTCTCCTATCCGATATTCATAAATATATTTTTATTTTTCTCCCTGTCTTGATTTCCTACTATTCCATGTCTATTGGCTTCAAAAATGGAAGTTTCTTCACTTCATTCTATTTTATTAAATTGATTTGAATTTCTCACCTCCAATCATTGTGGTTTTTCCTCCTCTCCTATAGCACTGATATACCTTGGAAATGTTGTTACTATTTCCAACTTGGGTAAGACCTGATAAATAAATTCATTAAGATAGCTACCAAGTGTAATCCACTTATCTTTTCCTGTTTTAAGACATCAACATAATAAAATCTCCTTATCATACGTCTTGTTATCCATAATTCATACATATAGTTAGTCACCTATGAAAAACTTTACAATGTGGCTCTCCCATTGTTATAGATGTTGTTATGCACACAACTTATCTTCTCCAATCATTCTAATTATCATACCTTACAGGTTCCTTAAAATAACCTTCATTATTACCTTGATTTTTTCAAGTTCATTAGTTGATTTCCAATATTTTCTTCTTTATGTGCATCATCCTTAGATAGACCTTATAGTGATACCTTTAGAGTACTAAGTCATGATTATACCAACTCTTCCATTATGTTCTAAAATCGGTTGTTTCTTCTTATTGATTTCTTACCCCTGTTGTGATACTTCTTCTCTATGATCCAAGTTGTCCATAATCACATGAACTATCATTAGCAAGTTTCTCCTTTCCATTTCTCTTTCGACATCTTTATCCACTATATGTAATTAAACTTGAATCACGAAACCTCATGTAACATTATACTCAACATCTAAACTGAAATCCAAGTCTGTACGATCTGCCATTGAGAATATAGTAGTAAATGAGCAGATACATGTAATTTGAATGGCAATGGCAGTGTAAAATTAAATTTATTAAAAGATCATATTGAGAGAGTTGTGTTCTTGCAATAATAGACCAGAGAAATGCCAAGCAACTGCTATTTCTAAAGGACAATGAGAACAACAATCCAACCCAAATAATTAGTGAATAGTATGATCATCAAGGAATGTTATCTCTGTGTTTTTAGATCAGATTGAACAATGAAATAATGAACAGATGCTAGTGAACAATGATCATCTAAAGGTAATAAGATATCAGAGTTTATCCATTGTCAATTGGAACATATTTCACTATTTTAGATCACTTTAATTGGTGACAAATTTCCACTTCAATTATCCAAACACATCAAGTGCTATGTAAACTGTGTTGTAAAATGAACCGGTGGTGAGTAGTTACACCAACATTAAAGATTTGTTACAAAAACATGCCAGTATATCATTTCAATAGTGCAATCTTTTAGAGAATTATACATCGTCAATTATGGGTAGATTATCAGTATCCAAGATTAAAATATTATATACTTTTCCAATGAATTAATGAGTCATAATAAAACTATATACTTTTAATTAGGTGAGTTGTTTAGAATTTCGCTTTGTTGTATGGTTGTAATGGAGAGAACCGTTGTAGTTGATTATAGCACTTTTTTTTGTTTAGAAAATGATAAGAGGACAATCAACTCAAGAAAATGAGATAGTGGTTTTACCATGTAATGAGATTCTAATGCGAACATAGAACCAAAGAATCTGCTGTCTATAATGGTGCATGAGAAAACCAATGAGGAACTAATGAATGCACCAAAATTTAAGTTATACCAACGTTATTCTGCTGTCAAGAATCCGATTGTTGTAGCTTATTGCCAAGAATATATCAGTCCTTAGATACCAAATTGGATAGCAAAACTGCAATGTGATGTGAGTCACTAGATGATCCAATCAATCCACTAATTCACTTTTCAAATGATCACTGAATGCAAGATAAGGAGTACTAATGATCTAGATTCAAGCTTAGTGCCAAATGCAAAGGTAATATATCACGGTAATGTCAAGATCAGACCTATATCCAACCTCTAAAAATATCATATTTCTAACAGCGAAATCAAGTCACCCGCATATGCATGCAATGATAGCCAAACACTGTAATCAGTCACTCAATATCAAGATTCATCACTGAAGAAGCATAAAATAAGAGCCAAAATACTTAGATTATTGTTGTGATAATTATGCAATGAATTTTTAACCAGATATGTATTAACCATGCCAAATTTATTCAACAAAGTTTTGAAGATTCTTGATTCATTTCAATCTACTATTTTGTATATTTTTCCCCTACTGCACGACATGCAATCAGACCATTGCCAAATTTAAAACTGTGTGATTGATCATGCAAATTATCAATAATCACTAATTTTTTAGTATTAAAACTTAGAGAATTGTCTCAACATAAAATCAAAATTCCAATGAGTAAAGCTTAAGAATATTAGTGGCAGTATTGTTTTAAGAAGGTACTTGAATTCTAAAGGAAAATTCACCATGACTTTTGAAATTATATGTCGCACCAATATTAAGTGTATAGATTCATGACCTTATGTGCTAAGATAAATTGAAATTATGTGCTGTAGAGTGAAATATTTTAAGTATCTGTTTAAGCAATCATAACTTATGTTAGAAGAATTAAATGGACTGCTTTTAACAAAATAAATCATTAAACAAATTTATTGAATGTATCTTGAGATTTTTATGGCTAATAAATAATTACTCCCAGGAAATTTAAGAAATCAAACCATCAAAGAAATATTCCACACCATAATGAGAAGAGACACTGCCACCCGACCCAAAACCGGATCGGATGACTGGGAAGGTTATTCCTCCCCAACACCAAAATAAAATCATTTTATTAATTATATGGCCTGCCTGCAAGCGCACCTGCGAAGGCAACACCATATCAAATACCTTAAATTACAATACATTTATCCATATTAATTGCTCGGATAAGACATAAATTGCCTGCATAAGACATAAGATTGTAAGCTTGCGGTCATGGATATGCGTGTTCATGCAAATTCCATTGTTCCTTTCGACAACAATGTCAAGAAATATGCACACACAATAAGATCAATAGTACCATTTAATAGTACCATTTCCTCATCCAAGGAATAATCATAGCCCGATCACATAATCTCCACCCACTCAAATAGCCAACTGCATACTAGGTGGCTCTCCAGCTCACAAATGCAAAAGTTGTTGGCGCTTGGACCATGGTGTTTAACAACTAACAGCAATCATTGTAGAAGGACGAGCAATTGTTTTCGTTCATATCAGAAGGAGTGAAAATAGATTAGTGGACCTCCTTGCCAATAAAGGGGTGGAAGATAATCTGGCTTTGTGTTAGCTCACATAGAGTTCTCTCTCAAATGTCAAACCCTCATCTCTCAAAACAAGATGCTTCAAAAAAAAAAGGAAAAAAAGAAATACCAATTCACTTGTAATCAAGATTTATGACAAGATTATTAGCTTACAACAATGATTCAATGAAGCATGTAAGGATTAATCAATAAAGCAAGTAAAGGAAATGAAAATTAGATGAAAATGTTAGAACAATAACTCAAATGCCTTAATAGAAAGAGCTCTTAAAAATCTTCACTTATAATATGTTATGACAAATGGAGCAAGTGAGAATTATGCAAATGAAAGAACAAGTAAATGATCATAGATGAGATTACTAATTAGGAAATTAAAGATATACTACTTCAATCTAAAACACAAGTGAGATAAAGACGAATTACTCAATGTAACTTAGACCAAATAGCCGATGAGATCAAACAATTAGCAATGAAGTCTAGATTCATTAATGACCAAGTGAAGCAATCCAATAAATTAGATATAAATACAATGAAATGAAAATTAAATTACAGAGTTAGTCACTTCCGCAAGAAATCCTCCCTTTTAAATAAGGAGATGGGATACAATAGAAATAAATCTAAAACTCACTCAAGAAAATGTATTTTTATTATGAGATTACAAAGGAATAATCCCTTAAATAGTAAAAGAGAATTTTCAAATGGACGTTTAAATACCCCTCCTGAAAATATTAATGAGAGAAAATACAAGGACTAATATAAACTTTAAGAAAATGAATTTCCAGCATATATTCTACTGGCAAGGAACGAAAAGAGGAATAACGCATTCTCGCATCGTGATTAGTAAAAACTAATAATCCTACTTTGAAGATTAAAAAATATGGAGCATAATAACTGGAAACATTGAGTAACTCCAAAATTTAATACCAAAATAACTTCAGCAAAATAATAGTCAAAATTTACTTGTATTTGGGTTTGGTAAAGTCAAAATAATCTGACTCAACGACAGCTGGACAATCGAGTTAACTCGGCGACAACTCGAGTTATTAAATAATAAAGAAAAATAGACTTCGTTGTTTACGACAAAGCTTGATAACCAAAACTGGCTAAGTAGACTGATTGTACTAATTTTAACCATGAGTGAACTAGGCCATGGTGGGCACATGAAACTATATTCGAAGTAACAATTTAAAACAACATGAGCTTTCTCGAAATTTAACTTCCTTCGCAATTGCATTAATTGAGGGGTGGATCACATAGGGATAGAAAACTTGAAAATTAAATTATTTGACTATCTTTCGAAGGACCCAAAATTTAATAATCCATAACTCCATTCCCTCCATTCCCTCTGCGTGGAGGCACCCAGAAAATTATTGACAGTACCAAAAGTTACCATTAAATAAATCTTATTGCATTTCATCGAGTATTGTAAATTCGTTTTCATTAAAATTCACATAATATATTAGGAGGAAACTCCCTAAGGTAAAAGAAATAATTTATGGGCTATCACGCAAGGGTTTTAATAATCAAGGTAAGAGGGGCTTTACAAGAATAGAGAAAATATGGGTTATGGACAACTACTACTTGCATATCTATATATATATATATATATATATTTAATTTTTTTTTTTTAATTTAAATTAAATTATTTCACTTCATTAAAAAAATATGGATTAATTTAATTAAGGTAAAATAAAAAATTTCTCTTTTAAAACCCCACGTTGTGTACAATTACAAAGCTTTCCATGCCTCCATGGGCTCTAATTGAGAATCCCCAACAATTCCCAAGAAATTTGATTATAAATAACTGGGTGGTCTCTGGATTAAGAAAATTGGAATAAACAACCAGTAAAGATTTAGGGGACAACAAGAAGGAGCCTGGATATGAAAATATGTACATGATAAGATTAGTTGTGGAGATTACTCATAGGAATGACTTTAAAAATGAACACCATCAAAATATAACTATGCAGTAAGTATGCACCGAATAAAAAATTTACGTGTATAGCGAGGGTTTGTAGAAAAAATATGCGGCCTCCTGGAAGTAACCATCCTGTAACTTCAAAACAAGTTAAGTTAAAAATTCCAACAAAATAATTTTTTTTCTAAGATGCCCATAGGCCCTAAGGGTTGAGCCAAAGCCTCTGATACCATATGTAACAGTCCAAAGTAAATATAAAATTAATTTCCTAATTAAAATCAGAATCAACAAATAAGTACATACCTATATTATATGTGATCAATGTCTGCCAAATGACAACAAGGTTTTGGGGACGAATCTCCACCCAACCGTAGGCTCAATTGTGCAAGGATTTGCTACAACTGGCCACCCCCGAGCCCTCAATCAACGTACTACTTCCAGTGACTCCTAAGTCTTAGAACTCCATTCTCCCAAGAGAATGCAAGATAGAATCTCGGAATGATGGAATGCAAGAATGCCTCTCATCTTCCTCACCATCTATTAAATAGAACAACATTGGAAGGGGAACCACATGCACACACTCCATGTGTCTACATGCAAATTTCTTTTGATTTTTAGCTTTCTTGTTTTATTTCTTTACTTTTCTTTTGATTTTTAGCTTTTCTTGTTTTATTTCCTTCTTTTTGATAGTTTTCTTGTTTTATTTCTATTTATTCTTATTTAGAGTTTTAGTATGGTTATTACTATTTTTATTTTTATTATTTTTATTTATTTTCTTTGTATATATTTTTAATATCATTTATTATTTAACATTTATGATTTATTATTTTACTATTTATTATTAAGTGATTTTTTTATTATTTCTATTATTAATTATTAATTATTAATTATTTTTATTATTTATTATTATATTATTATTTATTATTTATTATTAAGGGGAGGGATATTACAGAAACTGGTACATTTTGGTGCCTCTGGTGTCCAGCAGCTCGTGCCACCAGTGTTTGATTTTAGAAGTGAATTCCGGGTGGCTTAACCAAAATTTCTCAAACCTAAAATGTCTGTTTTTCAGAGTGCCGAGGATGGTTGCGTCCATGGTGATGGGTCAATAATTAGAGCCTCCACAAGGTATAATGTCTGATTCTACAGTGACCCCCTCAAGGAGGATGGCTTCTGCTATAAGAAAACAGTCAAGTCTAGAGGCAATCTACTTGTCTCCTCCTCTTTTGTTATTCCAGGTATATGACCCATTTTTGGGGAGGATATCCACAAGATTTGTTGTTCTGATGAAGCTATTGAATGCCTCTGCATCTCGATTTAGCTTTCTTACCCCTCCTTTATTTTCTATCTGTGAGGTTATCATGTTAAAATCCCTCCATAGATAGCTTTAGCCATGGTATTTCTGCACTGGATTTTGGAGAGGTGGTCTAGAATCAGCAGTTTATCCTCTAGTCTTTGGGGGCTGTAAATATTAGTGCACATGTATTGCAATCCCCTATGATTTTCATTTCCAGGGAGATGTGTGATCTGGAAGCCTCTGCATTTATAATATGGAGGGCATGGGGCTTCCAGAGATTGGCCAGGCCTCCCTCCATTCCATTCCCTTCCACTTCCATGTATTCCATTCTTTTTCCTAAATTTTTGCTTATCCCTTTTATTTTCTGGCCAGAGCACTTGGTTTCTTGCAAAAATATCATGTCAAGATTTTCATTTTTGACTTTCTTTCTCAGAAATATTTGTTTCCTTTGGTTTTTTATCCCTCTAGCATTCCATGAAAGAATTGTCATGATTAACATGGTTTCTGAGGGGAGAGCATGAAAGCCTCAAGGGATTTCATCTTACCTGAGTTGAGGAGCATCTGACCTAGCTCTTGAAGTGCTTCATTGTTTGTTCTTCGGCCTCTCTTCTTCCTATGTTTGGCATTGGTATTCGATTGATGTAATCATAGGGCCTTAACGCCCAAACCCTTTGTGGCTTCCAAGCCTCTTTTCTGCACTTTCATTTCTGCATCTTGTCTTGCTAGGAAGAGAAAATGTACTCTGGCTACTTCCTCCTCTGGGATATGTTGTTGGGTCCCTATAATACTAGTGATTACCCCATTACTATTGTAGTTATACCCCTTATTTATATTGATGTACCCATGTAGTGCCCATATTGTTACTATTGTGCCACATAGAAGCCCACTATTGTTATTGTTGTGCCCTACAATATTATTGTTATGTAGGCTTTGATTGTATTGGGACCACTTAGACTCCTATATATAGAAAGGAGGTATTTTCATTTGTATCATCCAAGAATTGTTCATTTATGTAATGTAAAGGAGGTTTCCCCCTCGAAGAGGCTGAATTCTAAGGCGTGGATCTCTCTTTTCTATCTTTTTGTGAGCTGGTTTCATAACATTTGGTATCAGAGCTTTGGATTCTAGGGTTTTGCTGCTCCAAACAGGTCATCGTGGCATTTTCGCTATAACTTTTTGTCTGTGACGTTTCAGAAGTTGCAAAAAAAACCCATTTGAGAAGAATTGGCGCTGAACCTTGGGTCCGAATTTCAGAACTTTTCTCGCGATATTTTCGGAGATATGATCTGAGGAAGTTGGTATTTTTGCAGACTCCTGAATTACATTCAAAACAGGTGACCTGGGGAAATTCGTCATAACTCTCTCTCTGAGGATCGGATTGAAATTTCGTAAAAAGGTACATAAATCAGACGGATGGTAGTTTCTTGTGGGTGAGTTTCAGATTCAAAGGTTGAAACAGTGACTCGTGGCACGTCGTACAAGTTCGCTCTACTGAACCAGTCTAAAAGCAAGTCACTGTGGGAGATTTCACATAACTCTTCCTTGGAGAATCCAATTTGGCTCAGACTTGTGGCATTGGAAAGAGGACGCAGAAGGCTACTATAGATAGCAATTTCAGAACTGGATGATCCAAAATCACAGAGATACATCAGATTCAATATCAGGCCTCTATAAAGTGAAAAAAGGTGTGTAGTTTTTTTTTAAATTTTTGTGTAAGCTTGGTTTAACGGAATTCAAAGGGCATAGTAAAGCATTATTATCGGTAACTGATGCCCCGAGGAAAGAAAATGCAAACACCTAGTAAGGAACCTGAAAGCTCTAGCATGACTCATGAAGAAGAGGAAGAAATGCTACATGATATATCAAAATTACAAGAACAAGTGCAACAAATGTCACGCTCACAAAAGCTAACAGAAGCTAAGATAAGTGGCGTGGAATCTAAGGTAAATGGCGCGGAAGCTAAGATGGATGGCATGGAAGCTAAGATTGACGCTAAATTTGATGGCATGGATGATAAGATGGATGAATTGAAGAAGTTGCTACAAGAAAGGGTCACTAATGGTGAAAAGGTAGTAAAGGAAACTCATGATGAGAATAAAAGAAATGTTAATCATGATTCCATAGACTCTAATGTTGGATCGAAGACTCACCATGTTCCAAAAATCGATGTGAGGAAGTTTGATGGCAAGGATCCCGCCACATGGATATTACAGATGGAGCAATTCTTCGATCTCAATAATGTGCAAAACACACAAAAGGTACGTATGGCAACTTTATATTTGGAACCAAATCAGTTTGTATGGTATCAATGGCTTTGTTCTCGTAAACAATTTATCACTTGGGCAATTTTTACGGAAGAATTGATAGCACATTATGAGGATACAAAAAGCAACACTTTTTTTAGCCAATTGATAATCTCAAACAAAAGGGTTCAATAATGGAGCACATTGAGGAGTTCCAAAAATTGAACATAAGGATAAAAGATATTCCAGAGGAGCATAGGATTGATGTGTTCATAGGGTCTTTAAAGGATAATATCCAACATGATGTGCGCCTTTGGGAACCTGATTCATTAGAGAAGGCATTCAGGTTAGCAAGAAAAATGGAAAGCAAAATTATGGCAACTAGGAAGCATACCATTCACAACTATAAAGATGGAAGTGTTGTTGCCCATAGTCTTCCACAACCTACAAGGTTGACACCACAACAATTGGAAGAAAAAAGAGCAAAAGGGCTTTGTTACAATTGTGATAGCAAATACACAAAAGGTCATAAGTGTGCTGAGAAGAAATTATTCTACATAGATTGTGAAGAGGAAGAAGAAAAGGAGCAAGAAAGGTCAAAAGAAGAGGATATATTCCAGGAACAAAGCCTAGATGAAGAACAAATAAATCCGACCATATCTTGTAATGCATTGGCAGGAATTACCACTCCTCAAACCATCAAGATAGAAGGACAAATCAAGAAGAAAAAGGTAATAGTGTTGATTGATTCAGGAAGCACCCACAATTTTATTCATTGTAGGGTAGCAAAAGAATTGAATTGCTTCCTATATCCAGCACCAGAGTGTCAAGTGATGATTGCAAATGGAGGAACAATAAATTGCTCTGGAAAGTGCCATAATATCAAGCTATCCATGGGAGAATATGTATTGACTAGCCCAATGCTTTCCATTCCAATGGGAGGTGCTGATGTTGTACTAGGAGTCCAATGGCTACAATCCTTGGGTACAATAGCTTTTAATTTTCAAGAACTTTTCATGAAATTTTTTGTGGAAGGAAAGGAAGTTGAATTAAGGGGTATTGCAGGGAAACCAGGAAAGATAATCAGCTCTAATGGTATGACAAAGCTTCTAAAAAAGGAGCAAAGAGGTGTAATTGCACAATTATGTTCGCTAGATGTTTCCACATTGGAATCATCTATTTCTCCAGATCTCCAAAAAGTCCTGGACAATCATTCCAAGGTATTTGAGACTCCCAAAGGTCTCCCACCTATGCGTGATCATGATCATGCTATTCATCTGATTCCAGGAAGTGTTCCTCCAAACATCAGGCCGTACAGATATCCCTATGTCCAAAAAAGTGAAATTGAACGTATGGTTGCAGAAATGCTAGAGGCTGGTATAATTCAACCGAGTCAAAGTTCTTTCTCTGCTCCAGTAGTATTGGTGCACAAGAAGGATGGATCATGGCGCATGTGTCCGGATTATAGGGAGCTCAACAAGCTCACTATTAAAGATAAGTTCCCCATTCCTGTCATTGATGAATTACTGGATGAATTGCATGGATCAATTTACTTCACCAAGTTGGATCTTCGTTCAGGATATCATCAAATCAGAATGAAGATTGAAGACATTCCGAAAACGGCATTTAGAACTCATGAGGGTCATTATGAATTTTTGGTCATGCCTTTTGGCCTTACCAATGCACCTTCAACATTTCAAGGTTTGATGAATTCAATTTTCAAACCATTCCTTAGAAAATTTGTGTTAGTATTTTTTGATGATATACTAATCTACAGCAAGTCTTGGAAGGATCATGTTGAACATGTTGACAGGGTGCTACAACTATTGGAGGAGAAACAATTATATGCAAAAGATCCAAATGTTTCTTTGGAGTCCAGGAGGTGGAATATTTGGGTCATATTGTATCTCATGAAGGAGTTAAGGTAGACCCTAGCAAAATTAAAGCCATTAAGGAATGGAAAATCCCCACATCCATAAAGCATCTGCGAGGATTTCTTGGGTTGACAGGGTATTATCGCAAGTTTGTTAAGAATTATGGGAGAATAGCAGCACCTCTAACAACATTATTGAAGAAAGATGCATTTTCATGGACTCCGGAAGCAACAAAGGCCTTTGAACATCTTAAAGAGGCAATGTGCCAAGCACCGGTCTTAGCTACACCGGACTTCACAAAAACCTTTATTGTGGAATGTGATGCTTCAGGAAATGGAATTGGTGCTGTTCTAATGCAAGATGAAAGACCCATTGCTTTTGAAAGTCGTCCAATCAAGGGAAAGTTTTTAAGCAAAGCTATTTATGAGAAGGAAATGTTGGCAATACTCCATGCACTTAAGAAATGGCGACCCTACCTAATGGGAAGACACTTCAAGGTAAAAACAGATCATGATAGCCTTAAATACTTTTTAGAACAAAGATTATCCTCTGAAGAGCAACAAAAGTGGGTCACAAAGATGTTGGGTTATGACTTTGAAATCATCTACAAAAAGGGAAGCAAAATGTGGTGGCAGATGCACTCTCAAGAAAGGATGAGGATGTGGAAGCATTGTTGTGCGCCATTTCTATTATCCAACCAGATTGGATAAATGAAGCAAGGGAGGAATGGAAGAATGACGAAGAAGTGTGGGCACTTATTCGAAAGCTACAACAAGATTCCAGTACGTCTGATACATTTAGCTGGAAAAATGATTCGTTATGGTACAAAGATCGCTTATACCTCTGTAAGAATTCCCAGCTAAAACAAAAGATTCTTATGGAATTGCACACTTCTCCCTTAGGAGGGCACTCAGGATTTTTAAAAACTTACCACAGGGTTAAGAAGGAATTTTTTTGGGATGGCCTTAAATCAGATATTCAAAAGTTTGTGGCAGAATGTTTGGTTTGCCAGCAAAATAAAGTTGAAACAATTAAGACACCGGGTCTATTACAACCTTTATCCATTCCAAGCCAACGTTGGGAGGAGGTTTCAATGGATTTTATCACAGGTTTACCCAAGTCTGAGGGAAAGAGTGTCATCATGGTGGTAGTTGACAGACTTACCAAGTATGCACACTTTTGTGCATTATCACATCCATTTAAAGCCAGTACAGTTTCTACTGCATTTATGGAAACAATTCAAAAGCTACATGGAAACCCAAAGATTATTGTAAGTGACAGAGATCCCATTTTCACTGGAAATTTTTGGACAAAATTATTTTCTTGTCTTGGTACTCAGTTAGCTCATAGCTCATCTTATCATCCTCAATCTGATGGGCAAACTGAGATAGTAAACAAATGTTTGGAAGGATATCTTCGTTGCTTTGTATCTGATAAACAGACACAATGGGTCAAATGGTTGCCTCTGGCTGAATGGTGGTATAACACTTCCTTTCATACAGCAACAAAAATGACCCCATTTATGGCACTTTATGGGTATCAACCACCATCCATCACATCATATTTAAGAGAAAATTCTAAGGTTCAGGCAGTGGAACATCACATCGAACATCAACAACAAGTCCTCCAACTCTTAAAGGATAACCTTGTGTTGGCACAGAATAGAATGAAACAACAGGCAGATCAACATCGCAGTGAAAGAAGTTTTGATGTAGGTGATTGGGTATTCCTACGGCTACAACCATATAAGAAAATGTCCCTCAAGCAAGCTAAGAAGGATAATAAATTATCACCAAAGTATTATGGTCCGTACAAGGTGTTGCAAAAGATTGGTACTATGGCATACAAATTGGAGCTTCCTGCAGCTTCTCGATTGCACCCAGTTTTCCATGTTTCATGCTTAAAGAAGGTTATAGGCGACAAGCTCCCAGTTCAAACAATATTGCCAGAACTTGACGAAGAAGGAAAAATTATATTGGAACCGGAAGCAGTTATAGAAACAAGAACTCGACAGCTACGAAATCGATCAATTTCAGAGTACCTTATCAAGTGGAAGAACTTATCCGCTGAAGATTCCACATGGGAGGATGAGAATTTTATGCAGAAGTATCCTGAACTACTCAAGCGTTGAGGACAACACTTTTTTGAAGGAGAGGGGCATGTTGGGTCCCTATAATACTAGTGATTACCCCATTACTATTGTAGTTATACCCCTTATTTATATTGATGTACCCATGTAGTGCCCACTATTGTTATTGTTGTGCCCTACAATATTATTGTTATGTAGGCTTTGATTGTATTGGGACCACTTAGACTCCTATATATAGAAAGGAGGTATTTTCATTTGTATCATCCAAGAATTGTTCATTTATGTAATGTAAAGGAGGTTGCCCCCTCGAAGAGGCTGAATTCTAAGGCGTGGATCTCTCTTTTCTATCTTTTTGTGAGCTGGTTTCATAACATATGTTCCATTCCTTTTTGCTTCCATTTCTCTACCATGGTTTTGAGATCCATGCCCTCCCTCTCTAGAATATCACTGAGTTCCATATCATCTATTACTATTTCACTGACTATCATTTCCGCATCACCTTCTAAGTCTTTTGTCAACTCCTGAACTTGAATGGTTTCATTTGTCGGATTTGGATTGGGACCTTGGGCTCCCCGTGAAGGAGCATCCTGGATTTCCTGCATTAGGTCTTGTGCCTGGGGGGCTTCGGCTACCGCTGGTTTGGACCCAAGAACTTCAAAGGCATTGATTGTACCTTTGATGGAGGTGCTTGTTTTGGGTTGGTATTTCCTATTGGCCCGTTTTCTTCCATTTGGACGGGTAAAACCTTCGTGAATCTTGCCTATGTTTTTTTTGGCTTATTCATTGGGCATTCCCTAAACAAGTGTCCACGTTTGTGGCACTTCTGACACTAAAAGAGGATTTGTTCATAATCAATGGCTTGAAAGAAGACTTCATCTCTAAATTCTAACCATAGACCTTCATGTAGTGCACCTGAAACATCCATTTCAACACATATTCTTGCACAAGATGTGTACCTTTTTTGCAGGGTGGCCTCCGATGCTTTGATGAAATTTCCTAGTTTGTTTCCTATTTGTTCCAGTACTGCAGGTCTTCATTAGTCAATGGGGAGAGAGAAAGGTGAATCCAAACTGGTACATGCGTGAAAGTCTCATATTCTAGTGCAAAGTTGGGTTTCCAGGGTCTCATATATAGGCCTACTGAGGCATAAAAATGCGGTCCTCCATAAAAAATGTGATCCCTATCTTCCAGGTTCGCAAAGACTATAGTAAAGAATCCTTTTGCTCCCAGGTGTAACCTGACATCCCCTTTAGGCTTCCACTGTTGTTTGATCCAGAAGCAGAGGGATTTTTCCATAGGCCAGAAGCCCATGAACTTACAAATCACTGCATGTATTGACATATGGTCTATGTAAGCTTGCATTTCAGGGTCGTTGATTACAACCCACAGACTCTCTGTCGTTTTGGACTTGCAACACCCCAGGTCCTCTTGTTTTCTGGTCGTTGTGGCAAATCCCTCTAGATCTGTGTCGTACTGGGTCAGGGCCTCAGTTTCTACAATTTTTTCGTTTCTTCCTTCTGATTCTTATGGTATCTACTCAATATTGGGGTTCTTGTTGTCTTTTCCTTCCAAAATCTTGATTTCATTGATTCAATTTTTATTTTAGGTTTCCTTGGTTTTCCCACCCACCTTTTTCTTCTTGCTTAGCTCATCCTTTCCTGCATGTTCAGAGCCAGAGATCTACAACCCTTCCAGTGGGGCCTTTCCTTTATCCATCATTACTTGCTTGTATGAAGTGGCCCCATTGGACCCCGCTCGCCTCATCTATTGGGCCAAGGCAAGCCTGCGCCTCCAGAACTCTGCGAATAAGGCACTACCCTCCGCTAGAGTTTGTGGCAGTAATCTAAATGCGGATCGGAACCCTAGTTTAGGTCACTCAGAGCTGCCTTTATTCCTTTCTCTTCTTGTAAAGGCTGTAAATAACTTGTTAATTAACAGAACAAGTAGGAAGAAATAAATCAAAAAGTACAGGAAGTATTTCTAACAGTTAGACTTAGAAATTCCAACATGGTATCAGAGCATGGTTGTAGATCATAGGAGAACTGAGGACACTAGCCGAGCAAAGTAGCAACAACATATTACAACTGTCCTGAGTGATAGAAGTTGTTCCTAGCAGAGAAGCAACAATGAAAGGGTGATGCAGTGCTTGCATCATCAAGTTTGAGCTGGGAAGAAGATCAGTGCAGTGGCAGAGGGGAGAAGACTCAACCTATACAGTGCCCATTCATCTTTCTTAGTTAGGAATGATTGATGCCCGTGGCCAGGAGGTGTGGATTTCGCTAGTGGTGGGATTGCACAGAGCCTAGAAGCTCTAACCTTCAGTTTTATAGGGTTTAGGATGTTGTGGGTAAGTTGCGGAGTGAAGCCAGTGGGGTTTTGTGGTCAGAACAATACCTAACAGGGCAAGATGAAGGAGGACGAAGTTGTTGCCAAGGATTTCTAGCCAAGAAATCTGGATCAATGTTGCAACTGTACTAACACTTGGAGTGGGGGCATCTCGACATTGGCAGAAGGGTTTCCAAGAGGAAAATCGAGGGTCAGAGGGAGTCACACCAAGAACTTCTAGAAGGGAAGTAGAGGAGCAGTGAGATGGCAGTGAATGGGATAAGGGACTAGGACAAACTGAACGAAGCCTCAAACTTCATAATCTGGAAGGCCAAAATCTTGTCTGTTCTAGACAGGAATTGTCAAGCACTTCGCCTTGAGGACAATAGCAGTCCCAATTGAACCGGTTGATAACGATAAGTACAAGGATGCAATGGAAAGGGATAAGAGCATCATCCTTGATGGGGTCAAGGACCATATAGTACCACATATTTCCAATAATAATACATAAAATGAGATGTGGCAGGCCCTAAAGAAATTATATCAACATACTTCAGTGTAGAGGAAGATGCTACTAGAAAATCAATTGCAATCATACCAGATGTAGAAGGGAGAAAAAATCGACATCTTCCTCGGTCGATTGAAGGAGATCCAGGATCAGTTGACTTCCATGGGGGCCATTTTGGATCAATAATTAATGGTGAGAACAACCCTGAACATAGTCTCTGAAGATTGGGAGGTGTTTGTAAAGAGCATACTGGGTAGGGCGACCCTTCCAGATTGGGAGGAAATGTGGGAGGCTCTTCGCCAAGAAGAGATCAGAAGGCTGACCAAGGCAGGAAGCAGTGGCAAGGGGGTCAAAATTAAGAAGGAGGAAGAGGAGCATGCTACCCTAACATTTGAGGGAAAGCAGGAGAAACAGAAGTAGAAGGACCTCTCCAAGGTCAAATGCTTCAACTGTGGGGAACTAGGTCACTGTATGAGCCAGTGTTTGAGGAAGAAGAGCAAAGGAGAGGCTTCCGAGACCAAGGTAGTGCCATAAAGGGTGAAGAAGGAAGTGGAGACAGAAGATGAATTTGCCATGAGTGCTCACACACCACTTGAGAGGAAGTGGGGAGACATCGAGCTGTAGTCAGATAAACTACAGGCAATGAAGGGCAGGATCCTCGAGGTACCTAGCCTCTTGGATTATACCTTTCTACGGGAGCCCTGAAGAGGAGTAGCAGTATTGGAAGATGTCAGTAGAGACAAATGCATATGGAGCATCAGAGGGAGCTATAGTGTAGGGTTCCCAGGATAGCGTGAGGCAGGAATACGAGATGCATAGAGTTGTTGCAGCAACGCAGAGGTCAGAGAGGGAGCACTTGTCAACGACAAAGGGAGTTTCATCATCAAGGGCGCCTCTAGCATGAAAAAGATGCCAGAGTTGGGAGATCATTTACTTACTTCTCATTCACTGAGTTGTAGTGTTGCAGTTAGCAGTGGCAGTGCTATGTGCAGCACAATGCAGCATGATGAGAGGGATTACAGTGTAGATGCAGCAGTGGCAGTGGCAGAGCCATGGGTAGCAGCATGGATGCAAAGGGAATTGTTGTACAAATACAACAGTGGCAGTGGAAAGGCCATGGGTAGCAGTACATTATGCAGTAGTGTAGAGGATGTTGGGAAGCAGGCCTAGCATTAGCACAGGGACCGATGCCAGATGATTAGGGTGATGCTCAATGAGGAGTATTACTAGAGCACAGTCCTCACTAAGAGGGAGTGTTGATTTTGGGTAGCATCAGATGTGATCTAGCCATGAAAATTGGTGGAGAGGCTAAAGCACACGAGATCTCCAATAACCAGAAATGGTTTGGGCAGATTCTAAATAGTTTGGGAGATATTAAAATAATTAATATTTTAAATGAAGTCCCGAAGTCTAAACTTATGGAAAATAAAATATTAATGTGAATCAATATAAAATTGTGTTATAAGTGTCCAAAAGTCATGGATCAATCTAGATATAATCTTAGTCATTGATTAGGGACTTAATATTGATCGTTGAATTATCAACGAGAAAAGTATAAGAGGAGGCTTGAGGGTCACTTGGAGAACACACCGAGTTGATCAAGATTTTGATTTTCTGGGGTAGGGTTTGTTGAGGAAGTTGAAAGAGTGATTAGAGTTGTAGTTGAGGGGCAATGAATATAGAAGCATAGAGGTAGAGACAGTCATAGGAGGATCATCGCAAAAGTCGAGAGAAAGGGACGTAGAGCCAACCAGAGGTTCATGCAGAGCCATCCAAGGCTCATGCATAGGTAGCCAAGAGCTACGCATTGCCTTTGAGATCAAGTGTGGGTGATGCATAGGCTCTAAGGGCTGACACAGTACCTCTAGAGGCTAACATAGGGTGAGCTAGGGTGATGCTGGGCTAGGAAGGGCTTATGAAATCCATAGAGGCAGATGCTGGGGTTTTCATGGGGCAGATTAGAGCTAGGATTTGTCAGAGTGTTTGTCAGGGGTTTCATCTAGAATAACTACTTCCGAGTAGAGAGGTACTACTGCTGAGATTATTCTCTGTTGGGTGAGCGAGTTTTGGCACCTAGATTGTATTATGAAACTGCTTAATAATAAAACCCTCAAATAGTTGCACCGGTTTTCTTGCATTGGGTTTTCCGGGGACATTAGTCCAAAAATAACGGTGTCACTTATGTGCTTGTTTTTCCTTTAGTGGATGATCTGTATGTGTTGAGACTATACTTGTATTTATTTTGATAATTTACATGGTAAATAACTTGTTAATTAACAGAACAAGTAGGAATAAATAAATCATAAAGTATACGAAGGATTTCTAATAGTTAGACTTAGAAATTCCAACAACAACATGATTGGTTGTGTAATGTGGATCTCCATTGAAAATTGGCATATTCTTCATGCACTCCAATGTGGGAGAGTGCGGGGTCCTTGTCATGTCTAGGGTAGGAATATAAGTGGTCAACATATTGTTGGGCCTCTAATGACATGGGAGTCACCAGGGTGAATGAAATTGTCTTGAAAAATGCTTGCTTCTCCCTACAAGCATTGAGCTTAAAGTTCAATGAAGAACTATGGCTTCGTTATTATAATGGAGTCACCAAGAATGGTATATCAATATTGTTGTATGGGTAACAAGACATATGTCTCATGTTCTCGGAAACGGTGCAAAAAATGTTACCGCTCAAGCTAGCAGGGGTCCTAGTAGAGGATCCTATAGAGAAACTACTTGGTCGAGTGGCAACAATGGAGCAATAGCCCACTATCACCTCATTTAAAGCTACCTGCTATTTACAGAATTTGACCAATAGGAGAGTCTTGGCATGAGAGGAATCACTAGAATAGATGGATCAATGATAAGATGTGAGGTGATTCCTAAAGCCTATTCACAAGAGAGGCTCAAATAATGGGCTTACTTGCTATAGAAGCAAGATGGATGGCTCTCTTAGAAGGGCTAAGAGGATGCCTAGACCTAGGGTTTGAGGAGTGTTACTTGAAAAGAAGTGCCCAAGATCAAGGAATCCTAGAAAACTAGGGTTTCTAAGTGATCTTTGTGAAATTGAAGTTATAATGTAGTGGGACCACAAAGAAGCCCAAGTGGGCCCAAACAAGGTCAAGGGTTTGGATTGGAGCAACAAATGGATGATCTTGACCAAGTTAAGGAGGAGAATAGGATCAAAGGAATTGAATTTCTCTTGGAATTTGAGTACAATGATCCTAATGAAGCCACCAACCAAAGGGAACCTAGGGATAAGAACAATCTTGAATCTAGGACTTGAAATATCTTGAGATTCCACCTTGGGATCGACCTCAAATTTGGAGGACCTCTCAAGAAGACCCCAATGTAGTAGTTGACCATTTTTCAAGGATTTTCAATGGCTAGAAATGATTTTAGATGATGCCCTAGGAGGCTTACTAGGTTAGGGATTATGAAGAAGGGAGGTGAGAAGAATATTTGTTTGTGATCATCATAGGACTAGACCAATGCCTAGCCAATTGGGAGAATGGATTCAAATTATCAACATTTAGATAGGCTCAATTCCAATCAAGGATTTCCCCAGCAAATTCCTATGGCTTGAGCAACAACTAGGTTACTAAATGAAATTTATACTTATTTTATGTTGCAAATGATGAGTTATCAAGGTAGATCATGAACAATCATGTACCCCTAGCACAATAATTCACCATACTTCACAATGATCATATGAAAAATCCCTCAAAAAGACAATACTAGTAACTTCACATAAGCCATAGAGCAACTACACTAGCTTCATGAATGAAAATATTCCATAGATAATTTCATGAGACAAGTTTACAAAATAAGCATGAAAAGGGACTCACAAGTATAGCGAAATTATTCCAATCATCAAGATGCAAGAAAATCAAAGCTCCAATATAAGAAATTAAGCTCTTCCAAACATTGAACTACATTAAATATCCAACTCATGCATGAAAAGGACCAATGAAATTTCTAGAAGAAATAAATGATCCAAATCCAAGTGATGATGACATTCAAATGAACTCTCATCAATTTGTATCCTTCCTAAAGAGTTTGATTTGCCTAATTAGGCCTACCTAAACCCCAAATAATAAAATAATGTGAAAAATAGCATCCCTTGGTGTTAAGCCCACCAAGATAGCTCCATAATACAAAAATAAGCCTCCCAAGAGGGAAAAATAATAGATACAACAAGTCAAAGGGCCATTGAAGAGGCCTAATGGAGTCCAATGTGTGTCGAAATGAATAAATGAGCTCCAAACATAGTGATCAAGGGGTTGGCCCCTTGATATCCAAGCGAGCATCCTATGGTGTCCCAAAGTGGTTGTGGGGGAAAAACATCCTTGTGGGTCTCCAAGTGGATCAAATAATCTTGTATCCCATCTTTAACGGCTAGAAGAATGGTGCAATCCCTCTCATTGTCTCTCGTGGAGAGACACGTTCTTATCTGGGTTGTGGAACATCTGCAAGTGTGTGGTGCAAGTGTGAAGTCAATATTTTGGTCCAGGTGTGTCATCCTCATCCAAAAGGTGGAACATGAGCAATCAATGACTGGTCTTGAGGGATCCATGAAATGGAAATCTTATCTCTCCTATGGTGGAGGCCCATGGCTCTCAACGCTCACCCTACAAGTGCCAATATGACCCTCTAGAGGGCTTGGACCTGGTATAAGGAGACCAAACCCCAAATGGAGACCCACTTGCAATCCTTTATAACATCCATTGTGTCCCTTTTCCTTCCAATACAACAAATCATTAGAGTAATCGAATAAAAGATCTTACAAATCATTGAGTCGAATGGACACTTCATAGTGGCATGCCCTTCCATATTGGGCTTTAACATGTATAGGTGTCTCCAAGATGAATAAGGGGGTTAACAAAGGACCCTATTAAGTGGTTTATACCTCTAAAGGGGGTGACATGTCCATGGTACATCCATCAAGTGGTAGGTGGCACATGATATAATGGTGGAACAAAATGGGGCATCAGGGGAAGGCTCCAAGCCACATGCCACAATACAAGTGTAGCTGAAATAAGGGAATCCCACACTTGGGTCTACAAAAGTATGAGGGAGCAATCATGGTACATGAGTTACCCAACCTTTTTTTTTCCACCCTTCTTCATATACATTTTTCCTTTTATTGATTTTTCCTTTGTAACTTCTCGAGGCTCCAAGGGATGAGAGCATGGATGTGTAAGATATAGCAGTGGATACACCCCTTTGGGTGGGGTAGTTAATCACCCACTAGGGGTTGGGACAATCATGGGTTCCTTAATGATGCAAGGGGTTGATATGAAGGGCCCTATGAACCAAGGTGATGGCCATAATGCTAGGGGTAGAACTCATGTTTTGATATGACCACAGGATAAATTTGTATGTCTTGAACATCTTTTAGATTTTATGGTACATTTCCTATTGAGAGTGGCCAAATTATGGTTTTTCGTTTTCTTTTATTTGCATTAAGCTCTGGGGCACCATTCCAGGTCCAACCTAAGATGTGGACAAGGGAGGGGGAGGCTAACTCCATGTGGACCCAATGGACAAATGTGGACTCAGATGGGAAATATGGTGAATGGGGTTATAATGAGCGGAGGGGAGTGATATATATGGTGCAAGGAAGTGGGATGACACTACCAAAATCAAGGTTTCCCATGTAGTGCCATGCCTAAGGATAGTAGCCTATAAAAGAGATCCCATGGGACTAGGATACAAGGCTAACCATCAAATTGGACAGATGAGACAAGAGGACAAACCAAAATGACTCTTTCATTCGAATGCCCCCACCAATATATGCCCAAAAGTGTTCATGATAAGTAAAAAAAAAATTAATACCCAACTACACAATGAAAATCCATACCTTCAGGGTTGGGAGGACCACCTTCAAACATACGATCATAACAGGTGGGCAAGGGACCACATGGATGGCTCAAGTGGAGGAAATAGGGGCACATTGAGCTATCTTTGGATGTTGGTTGAGGACCATCTAGGAGAAAACATTTCTCATATGGATACTACCCACAGGTGGTGGGTAACAAGACAAAATTCCCAAATAACTTTGTTGATTCAAGGAGACAATATTGTTGAAGATAGCAACAAGAAATGATAAAAATAGAAAATGCTAAAAATAGCACTACTATAAATAGCAGTTTCATCCAGTGTTGAACTTAGCTACAATGGATGAAAAGTGAAAGCGCTAAAAATAGATTTTCTACAAATATAATTTCGGGATACCTTCCTATTTTATTTAATCCCTAAATTATAATAGGAAGTTAAATTCGAATTTGATATTAACAAAAGTTTGAAAATTAATTAATTAATTCATCTTGAGATAATTAGTTAAGGAAAATTAAACTTGAAGTCTATGTGGGGACATGCAACAATTTCTCCATTAATTGAGGAATTTATCCATCAGTTAAAGAGATAAGGATGAGTTCTAATTTGAGATGTAATTAGTTGTCTCAGTTATCTGAGTCAATTCTAGTTAGATTGATTTAAACAATTTGTTTAAATTAAGTAAGTTCAGTTAGTTAATGCATGCTTGCATATAACTGTTTCTCTTCATTTAACTGAATATTTTCTCATACATAACTCATGCATGTCAGTTTAGACAGAGACCCAGTTGAGATCAGATGGAGGGATAGTGTACTGTCAGTTGCTAGGATATTCCTTGGTGAATATTCATTGCATGCAGAAGGATTTCTATCCAAGAGAATTGCATTGTTACTTCTTCTTGTTCAGTGAGTGTGATGAGGCCAATTCACACATGTGGCTTCACTGGACCCCAAGAAAAATTGCACAAAGAAATAGGGGTTTGGAGGACTTGATGAGGATATATACTTGTCTAGTGATTCTATGAGCTTCATTGTTTGATTATAGAGAGAGCAGGAAAGATTTTGAGTTGATTATTTTTGTAACTTGGACAAGATTTCCACGTGTATGATAATACAGAGTTGGGGTTTTAGGTTGGTGCTTTCCCTTAGTTATTTCTTCTATGTTATGTGTGATTGATTTCTTCTTATCAGTTATATGTGTTCTTATTGATGTTGCTCAATTCGATTAAGCTTCCGCATAATTGTTTGTAGAAGTAGATTAAGTATTTTGCTTTAGTATATTGCATTATTAGGTGATCAATAGGTGGGAATTTCTATTAGAGAAAAGGTGATCAAGGAAGAAAAATATACAAGAAGGAGAAGTTCGAAGTTTGGTTTATGAATATTGAAATTGAGTTCATATCACATCTCTATTTCACCTATGGCGTTCAGTGGTTTAAGACGCGAGTATGCCCTTGATGGTAGCTCGAATTATATATCCTGGAAGGATTGCATGGAAGCAATATTAGAGGATAACAGTCTAAATGATTCCATTGATCAAGAAGTCCCCAAGCCGACTGATGCTACTCAACTGGCGGAATGGAAGAAGTGTGTGGCTAGAGCAAGGAGAATCCTCTTGGAGGGACTTCAAGACCACATTGTCTCAAGCCTCCATGGGAAGGAGACTCCATTTTCGATGTGGAAAACATTGAAAGATCTTTATCAGAATAGCAGCGATCAGAGGAAGCTGGCGCTGAAATACAAGCTTCGTAAGATCAAGTGTGAAAAGGGCGACATGATCTCTACATATCTGAACAAGCTCACCACCTGCAGGGATGAGCTTGGAAGTGTAGGGATCATAACAGCGGATGATGATATGGTGAGTATTTCACTCCTTGGTCTTCCTAAGAGCTAGCATAGCTACCAAGACTTGGTTAATGGAAGAGAGAAACTACCAGATTGGGAATGAATTTGGTCGGATCTGATGTAGGAGGTGATAAGAAGAAGCACCATAGATGGATCCTCATTGAAGCAAGATGATGAGGAAAATCTAGCCTTAGCGAGTAAGGCAAGAAAGGGGAAAGGGAAGGCATCCCAATCCAAATCCGATTCTTCCCATGGTGGGAAGAAGTTTGACAGATCGAAGGTGCGATTATTTCATTGTCATGAAGTGGGCCATTATGCTACTAATTGTCCACAGAAGAAATACAAGAAGGGTTCTTCAAAGGGATCTGATGGTGATGCACTAGCCTCACAGTTTGAGCTGGATTTCTCTCTTATCAGATGCATGGTTTCATCCATGGTGGGATATGTTTGGTACCTAGATAGTGGAGCCTCTTTCCACATGTCAGGTGATAAGAATATTTTTAGTACATTGGAGGAGAAGGATCTCTAGATGCGGATCGAGATGGGCGATGATGGAAAGTACTATGTCTCAGGTGAAGGTACGGTTGTGTTTCAGAGGGAGCATGGAGCTCCCCTCACCTTGACTAATGTAAAGTATGTTCCAGGTCTAAAGAAGAATCTTGTATCCATTACTGTGCTAGAAGATAAAGGCTATGATGTAGTCTTTAGCAAAGGAAAGGTATTCCTGAGGCATATTGGCATTGGACATACAAAGCGAATAGGGATTTGAGTCAAGAATCTCTACAAGCTGGAGGTAGATGACTATGCTGCTTTGAGTTCCAAATCAGAGATGGTGTAGAGCCGAGATGTTGGTGAGCTATGGCATAGAAGACTAGGCCACTTGCAAGATGGAGCCCTGAAGATCATGCAACAAATTTCTACCAGATTACCCAAAGGAAAAATTGAGTAGACGAGTACATGAAAATCTTGTACCTTAGGTAAGTATGTGAAACCTTCCTTTCTGGATCAAGACAGTAGAGTTGGAGCAATCCTGGAGTGAGGTCACTCAGATTTTTGTGGACCTTTCTCTACAACCTCCACCACTAAACAAAGGTACTATGTTATTTTTATTGATGATTTTTCTCGTAGATGCTGGATCTACTATATGAAAAAGAAGGATCAGACCTTCTTGAGGGTTTGTGAATTTAAATCCTTGGCAGAGAAAGAATCAGGAAAGAAAATAAAATCCTTGCGTAGCAGCAATGGTGGAGAGTATGTATCCCAACAGTTTAAGGACTTCTGCATTGTAGAAGGAATTAAACGAGAATTGACGGCACCCCATAACCCACAACAAAATGGGGTGGCCAAAAGGAAGAATAGTTCGATTGTGGGAGTAGCTCGAGCGATGTTGCATGACCAAAGCCTACCACTGCATTTATAGATGAGGCATGCAATACAATAGTATACTTGTAGAACAAAAGCCCACACCATATACTAGGGATGAAGACGCCTATGGAGGATTATTCTAGGAAGCGACCTGATGTAAGTCACTTCTGAATCTTTGGATCATCAGTTTAATGCCATGTGACCAAAGATGCCAAGAAGAAGCTAGACCCAACAACTGAGTTGGGAATACTTGTGGGGTATATGGATACACCCCATAACTATCAGGTGTACCTTCCTTCCACTCAGAGGACTATGGTATGCAAGGATTTAAATTTTGATGAGCAGAAAGCCATGCGCTTAACACTTGAGAGGGAGCCTAAGTTGCATGTAGATGAGGAACTTTCAGTTCCTAAGGAGGAGGAGCCTCAAATTGATGTGGAGTAGCCGCATGTAGAGGATCTAGGAGTGGAGACATCCACTCATTCCGATACTTCCAGAGATGGGCAGAAACGCTTAAGGGATGCTGACAGGTTGATGCTGGATGCACAGGAGAATCTGGGACAACCATCTTCTCAGCACAGATAGAGGAGGTTGCCATAGCAGTACACTGGTTACATGGCCCTGGTTGGGGAGTGTGTGGATTCTGAGTCTTCTTCATTCGAGGAGGTAGTGCAGCAACCAGTGTGGGTTGATGCAATGGTGGAGGAGTATGACTCCATCATGCAAAACTGTGTTTGGGACGTTGTCCCAAGACCTCAGGACAAGTAAGTAGTGAGTTCCAAATGGCTTTACAAGGTAAAGCGGGTAGCCAATGGCAGTTTTGAGAAACACAAGGCAAGGTTTGTTGCCTGAGGTTTCTCACAGGTTGAGGGGATCGACTACAATGAGACTTTTCCTCTGTAGCAAGGTACTCAATGATTAGATCGATATTGGCATTATCAACTCAGATGGGGTGGAAGATCCACTAGATGGATGTGAAGACAACATTCCTTAATGGGACGATTGAGGAGGAGGTGTACATTGAGCAGCTAGAAGGTTTCAAAACCTTCAATAGTGAGTTGCATGTGTGCAGACTCAAGAGGGATCTGTATGGGCTGAAGTAAGCACCCCATGCTTAGTACACTAGGATCAATAGCTATTTCACTATGTTGGGCTTGACTGAGAGTGAAGCAAATGCGAACCTTTACCACATCATGGTAGAAGGTAAGCCATTGATCATTGTACTTTATGTCGATGATTTTATTTTGATAGGTGATGATCAGTTGATACATTCTTGCAAGGAGGAACTTACAAGAGAGTTCGAGATGAAGGACATGGCAAGTATGCTAATGAGATACTCAAATGCTTTCACATGGAGAAGTGCAAGCCCATGCAGACTCCTCTAGTTGGGAACTAGAGGAAGGAGGATGCTACTTTAGGTGAGGTAGTAGCTGCTACTGTTTATCGGAAACTGGTGGGTTCACTTATGTATTTAGTGAACACACGACCTAAGTTATGCTTTGTGGTGAACCAACTAAGTCAAGCTATGGTTCAGCCTACCAGGCTATTTTGGAAGGCAGTGAAGAATGTGTTGAGATACCTCAGAGGCAGGTAGAGACGGACAGAGGGAGTGAAGCTTTAGGGCTTCACAGATGCAGATTGGGCAAGGAGTCCATCAGACAGGAAGAGCACTTCTGGAGGAATCTTCAACCTTGGTTCAGTTGGAGTTTCCCGGTATAGCAGGAAACAGAGATCAGTTGCACTTAGCTCAACAGAGGTTGAATACATGGCTGCTAGTCAGGCTGCATGTGAGGCCATTTGGATGCAGAAGATTCTAGTGGGATTGTTTGGTCAGAGGATGGATCCTACAGTGATCTACTGTGATAATCAAAGTTGCATCAAACTCTCTGAGAATCCAGTTTTTCATGACAGGTCCAAGAACATTGATATCCAGTATCACCATCTTTGAGACTGTGTGGTCAAGAGGATCATGTTGTTGTTGTATGTTTCGACCGAGGAGCAGGATGCAGATATTTTGACAAAGGCATTGTCAAAATGCAAGTTCGAGTTCCACAGAGAGAGGATTGGGGTTACTGATATTCCCTTTCTTTTTGAGAGGGAGTGGTGAAGATAACAACAAGAAATGCTAAAAATAGCACTGATATAAATAGCAGTTTCATCCAGTGTTGAATTTAGCTACAATGGATGAAAAGTGAAAGTGCTAAAAATAGCTTTTATATAAATATCATTTCGGTATACCTTCCTATTTTAGTTAGTCCCTAAATTATAATAGGAAGTAAAATTCAAATTTGATATTAACAAAAGTTTGAAAATTAATTAATTAATTCATCTTGAGTTAATTAGTTAAGGAAAATCAAACTTGAAGTCTATGTGGGGACATGCAATAGTTTCTCCATTAATTGAGGAATTTATCCATCAGTTAAAAAGATAAGGATGATTTCTAATTTGAGATTTAATTAGTTGGCTCAGTTAACTGAGTCAAGTCCAGTTAGATTGATTTAAATAGTTTGTTTAAATTAAGTAAGTTCACTTAGTTAATGCATGCTTGCATATCACTACTGCTCTTTAATTAACTGAATATTCTCTCATACATAACTCATGCATGTCAATTCAGATAGAGACCCAGTTGAGATCAGATGGAGGGACAATGTACTGTCAGTTTCTAGGATATTCCTTGGTGAATATTCCTTGCATGCAGAAGGATTTCTATCCAAGAGAATTGCATTGTTACTTCTTCTTGTTCAGTGAATGTGATGGGGCCAATTCACACATGTGGCTTCACTGGACCCCAAGAAAAATTGCACAAAGAAATAGGTGTTTGGAGGACTTGATGAGGATATATACTTGTCTATTGAGTCTATGAGCTTCATTGTTTGATTACAGAGAGAGTAGGAAAGATTTTGAGCTGATTCTTTTTGTAACTTGGAAAAGATTTCCACTTGTATGATAATACAGAGTTGGGGTCTTAGGCTGGTGCTTTCTCCTGGTTATTTATTCTGTGTTATGTGTGATTGATTTCTTCTTATCAGTTATATGTGTTCTTATTGATGTTGCTCAATTCGATTAAGCTTTCGCATAATTGTTTGTAGAAGTAGATCAAGTATTTTGCTTTAGTATATTGCATTATCAGGTGATCTACAAGTGGGAATTTATGCAAATATCATATCAAGACTTATAACTTATTTGATCCTTTATCAAAGTATAGTTGAGAATGCTCCAAATGTAATAATATAGGACATGAAGCACAAAATTTTCCACTTGAGCCAAAATAAAAGGTATGGAGAAGAAATGAATCCACTACAGATAAATGTGGTCTAGCTTTGTGTGCACAAAGCAAGGAAAACTAGTGGTTTATAGATAGTAGATGTTATAAGCACATGAACGTTGACCAGAAGAAGTTTATTTTGCTAGACAAAAAGGATAGAAATGTGACTTTTGGAAGTGGATCTGCTAAGATTATTGGTAAAGGCAAAGTGAGTCTTGTCAATGGCAAGGGAAAAGCACAAAATGCACTACTCGTTAAAGAACTCAAGCACAATCTTTTAAGAGTTAACCAAATTTGTGACCAAGGAGATGATATCATTTTTAGGGCCAAGGATTGTAGATAAGAAGGTCTTATTCAGGAAAACTGGTGGGAAAACAAGTAAGAACAACAGATAATGTATATATTCTTAATGAAAGTAAAGAAGAAAAATGCTACATAATTCAAGCAGATGAAATTTGGTTATGGAACAAGTGATTGGGACATTAGAACTTTGATAATTTGGTAAAGATCAACAAATCTCATGCAGTGAGTGACATTCCCATAATTTCAAAACCTAAAAAGGTTATTTGTACACCATGTCAACATGGAAAGAAAACAAGGACCAACTACAAGACAAAGGAATGCTCAACATCAAAACATCTAGAGATCATCCATGTAGATTTATGTCGACTAACCAGAACTCTGGCTCTACAAGGAGAAAGGTACTTTGTATTATTCATATATGATTATACTAGAATGATGTGGGTATTTTCATAATATTTAAATCATAATCTCTAGAATTTTTTAAGAATTTTAAAGCTCTTATCAAAAATGAAAGTGAATAAAAAGTCAAGTGCTTAAGAACAGATAGAGGTGAAGAATTTACTTCAAAAGAATTCAGTGAATTTTGTAAAACACATGGAATCAAAAGGTAACTTTCCATTGCTAGAACTCCACAAAAAAAAGGAGTTGTTGAAATAAGGAACAAATATTTACAAGATATTACAAGAACAATGTTTCTTGCAGTTGATTTGCAACCTAAATTTTGGAGAGAAACAGTTGGGGCAGCAGTGTATACTATGAACAAGGCACAACTCCAGGTGAATAGTGACAAAAATCCATATGAATTTTTTATGTAAAAATTAATGAAGTATGTAATTATTAACTAATTAGGTAAAGGGAATGATCAGAGATCATGCCCATTCATCATGAGGCACCCAAGGTAGTATTTAAGCCAGGGTATCCCACATTTGTAATCATCATTCAGTTTTAATAAAATATATACATGTTTTTGTTTATTATTGAACATTGTTTCCCCATATGGTATAAGAGAAAGGCTGATTTTCAGAGCGCTTCCCCTGCTACACAACCCTGTCATTCTTCCCTCCACCTGTCTCCACTACATATACCCCTTACTATTCATTCTGTTTTTATCTATGTCCTTTGTCCACACCCTGTCATGCCTCGTCCTCCTACTACTAACCATGGCCACCGTGCAGGTCTTCTGCTGTTAGTCGCTTCTCCATCGTTTGTTTCTAGTCCCTTCTATGACAACCAACAACGGAAATCTTCAAATCATGTTCTCGGGTCAACTCTAGTGGTGTTCCTCGTGGATTGTTCAACTGGTTTGACCGACACACCATATCGACTCCATTATTTTGGAAACGTGAGGGTTATATAAATATAACTATATAACTATATATATATATATATATCTATATCTATATATATATATATATATATATATATATATATATATATATATATATTATATAATTTAATTATATAATTTAATTTAATTATTTAAAAAAATAAATTATTTAAAATAATAATAATAATAATAAGTAATTAAATATAAAAAATGAAATTAAGTTCAAGTTAAAGAAGAGGGTTAAGTTGGATAAGTATACTCCACCTCATACCTGATCAATGTCATCATCAATGTCAATGCTCGATTTTAGTAAAAAATTGATTGATCTTGAGAATAAGGTTATTGGACATTCTAATGAAATCAAGGAGCTCCAGGGTACAACAAAAATAACAGAGAGTCAGATTTAGCAAAACCATAGAGAATTTAAAAGCGGTCATGCAATCCTTTAAATAGGGTCGACCTAAATCATAATTAAGAAATGGTGATGTTGACTTGTATTTGTGACAAGTTGAAGATTACATGCAATCAAATACCCCAAAATAATGAAGATACTCAACATCTCAATTGTCCAAATACAACAAACTCGTCAGATTCACATGAGAACCCTGAGTCTCCAAAAGCATCGTCCATCCCCCATCAACAAAATAGTAACATGAATTTTCAAAATATGTATCTCTAGTATCAATACTCAAATATGAAGCTCATGAATCAATACCCCTTCGTCACTCCATTAGTTGCTACATATCAAAGGAGAGAAAAAATTGAACTCTCCAAATTTGATGGTAACGAGAAGTGTAGCGTTGTGTGTTTTAATAAATCAGAAGAATATTTTGAGACTTATGGTATTGACAATGATGATGAAAAGTTTGGCATGCATCCATGCAAATGGAAGGCGAATCATATAATTGATATATGTGGTGGAAGAAGACAACACTTGCTATCATTTGGAAGAAATTTAAAAATGCATTATTTAAGAGGGTCCAAGGTGTCAAGGAAGAAGAGTTCTTCTCAGCACTCACCAGATTGCAACAAAAAGGAGATGTGGATGAATACACTCAAATATGGCAAACTTTAGCTACACGAGTACCTGGATTATCAAAAACTCATTGTTGGAAATAATACTGAGAGGGGGGTGAATCATTATTTACAATTCAATAATATTTCATTTCCCAATCAGATTTATATACGCTACTTCAGTGAAGTGAACTTGCGTGTGCACACTACTGTGATTAAAGAAACCAACGTATACCAAGAGAACTTATGATTTAGTTAATTTATCATGTGTTGATCTTTAATCAGTGCATCAGTATCTTATTATATAGTAATTATGTGTAGTGATAATATAATAAATCATCACACAAAAGAAACACACATGAACACCAAGATTTAGGGTGGAAACCCAATGCGGGAGAAAAACCACCTGCTACTATCATCTTTGTCTTCTTAATATAAAGAAAATCGGTTTACAATCTTGTACTGGTACAGACTCATACCAGTACGCAGGCACCCACCTGATGAAGGCTACAACCTTCTCTTGTTTTCCAACTTCTACTGGAAGGGAGCTACAACCCCCTAACTCTTGTACTAGCCGATATGTTTACTAGTATGTAGGTGCTGACTTACAATAGGATATGATCTTATTTCGTCCTCCAGGGACCATGTTTCATTAATTTTCATGCTAGATGCTCCTAGTACACAAAAACACAATATGAAGGCCTCGTTTCATCAAATTTTCACACTGGACCCATCAGAAACTTTGAAGCTCAAACTCTATAATATTAACTACATCATTTAACAACTAGTCAATCTGAGCAGCCAGATCACTGTCACCTGCTAAAACCAAAAACTTGCATCATCATTCAGAACTAGCTGCAACCTCAAAAATTAGACATCATAATGTATATGCTACTTTAATTAACCCAACCTGCATGTATACGCTACTTCCTGTAACAATACCTGTGTATACCTTTCAAACTACTGAATCATGCAAACTTTTGCATCAAATATGTACCAACTAGTTATATTTTGAACATCTACTGTCAATTTATAGAGATCCAGATAGTCAGCAGCAAAGATAACTCTTCTCACTTAATCAATCAATCAATTAGACACAAACACCTTATACATTTAGTTTTACTTTCAGATCTAAAAATACTTCATTGACAAACAACAGTGAAACAACAACATTGATCAGATAGATCAATCATTTATGAATAATAGGCTTTTCTTTTGTGTACACTACTTGGAAGAGTCGAACCTACATGTATACGCGCCTTTCCCAAGGTGGACCAGAGTATATATCTGCAAAAATTAACTTAAAACTTTGTTGTTATTCCAAACTTCAGACATACCCAGATCATGAAATTTAAAGAATAAATCGTGCGTAAGCAATCAGATCTACCCCAACCAATATCAGATCATACAATGATAAGTCATTTCAGGTCTCATGAACCTGATCCAACATTGTATCCAAGGTGCACAAAATATGTCAGATCATATCATAATCATAGCCCCTCCAACATAAAATATACTTAAGATATAAGTATTCCTGATAAACCCCTTTCACTTACGCACTTGGTCCTTTGATCTTCTCCTCCTTATATAGTTTTTGGCCTTCCTCAATTACTCAGACCAAAAAAACATTTAAAGCTTGTGGTATTCTTGGACGGGATCAAATAACCATTACTCTGCTCAATATTTTGGGCTAATACCATGGTATTGACCCTTGGTATTATTTAAACTTGATTTTCCTTGATTTTTCAACCCATACGTGCCTTTCATCTTGTGAAAGTGCATGCATATGTATACACTATTTTTGTTCTGTGAACCTACATGTATACGCTGCTTTGACAAGGTAAACATGTGTATACAACTTAAACTATCTGAAAACATCATTTTCCTTCAACTTCTTGATTCTGATCAGTAGACCTTTGTTCCAAGTTCCTGTTCTCCTGTACCAATGCCCTGTTACCTCTTAATTGACCTGTTACTCTGAGTTTCCTTTTATCAAATCTGAACTGACCTGTGAGTGATTTCCCATCAAGGACAACACTCATATCATAATGCCAACAATCTCCCACTTTGGACTTAATGGAAACCATATTGTTGTTAATTACTACTTTGACATCAAGGGCAAAGGGCGGACCAAGATATTCTTCCATGAGATACACTATGCTATCCATGCTCCCCCTAAGTACATGCAGAGTCTGCAGAGATATTTTTCAAAAGAGTAACATGACTCTATAACTCAACTATGCGAGTATGACCTTCCTATCACCAATGACTCATACATACATCAATCACCCAACCAAGTGGGGATATATCATTTTTATACATGGCTGAAATATAACAATTATTACATCATCCTTCCCATGCATAGTGGGGAAACAAATTACATCATATGTCCAATAGGACTCATTCGAAAATAGACTATGACAAAATGTGAAATATTACACCCTAAATCTTTACATGACCTATGAAACAATGAATATTGAAAACCATAGATGAAATCAGCAACCATATTTCCAACAATGCAGAATGGTTGGGAAGGCTAATGCTCCCCCTGAATCTATGCTACCTGTGCATTGTCAACAAACCATTCATCAAGGCATCTTCATCAGTCAAATAAAAATCAATGAACAAAGCATATCAACAGACAATAATCATCAATATCAGATTGAACACCCAGGTCAGAGTCTGACCCACTATTTTTCTATCAGAAAAACATATATTCTCCTTAAGCCACAGAAACTCGCGTACATATGCGACTATCCTTCATGAAACCCACGTATAGGAACCTTCTTCTGAAAACTAGATTTAACAACAGGATGATGCTACTCCCAGCATTTGTTTGAGATATTCAAATGTTTATTTGGGAAGCGGTTTGGTAAATATATAAACAACTTGTTCTTTGGAAGGAACATACTCTAATTTAACCTTTTGTTAAAGCACTTTTTCTCGTAGAAAATGGTACTTAATGGGTATGTGCTTTATCTTGGAGTGCACGACAAGATCTTTTTGAAATACTAATGGCACTTGTATTATCACATAAAATGGATATGGGTGGAGAACAAGTGATTTGAATGCCTTGCAATGTTTGCATCATCCAGAGTGGTTGCGTGCAACAAGATGCAGTAGCCACATATTCCGCTTCAGCTATACATAAGGCAATCAAATTTTGTTTCTTGCTTAACCATATAGAATGCACCGCCACTGGTGCTTTTTTGATCATCAATATTTCTTGCCCAATCTGCATTTGTATATGCATGAAGAGTAAGATCTGTATCTTTAGGATACCATAGACCAAAGTCTTGAGTTCCTTGAATATATTTGAATATTATTTTTACAGCTTGAAGATGTGATTCCTTTGGATTTTCCTGGAACCTTCCAAAAATTCCTATGCATACATGATATCAATTCGGGTACCTATTAGATAGAGCAGACCTCCAATCATAGATCTGTAGGCTAGTTGATTCACTGTAGGTGATTCATCGTTAGAGCTAAGACTACATCCTGTTACCACTGGAGTACATACTGGTTTAGAATCTTCTATTCCATATTTCTTCAGAATATTCTTGAGATATTTGGTTTATGAAAGAAAAATACCATCTTTTGTTTGTTGTACTTGTAGACCAAGAAAATAAGTAAGTTCAACAAGTAAGGACATTTCAAGTTCTTGCTACATAGCTGAAGCAAAGCTCTAACTCATAGATTCTTCATTGCTACCAAAGATGATATTGTCAACATAAACAACAATAATTAGTAGTTTATCGTTCTCAATCTTGGTTTATAAGTTGTTGTCCGCAGATCCTTTTGTGAACCCTTGTTGTTGAAGATATTTGTCAAGGCGATAATACCAAGCCCTTGGAGCTTGTTTCTGTCCATAAAGAGCCTTTTTGAGCTTTCATACAAGATTTGCATCATTTCCTAGAATGAATCCTTCCGGTTGTTCAATATAGACTTCTTCTTCTAACTCTCCATTACAAAATGCAGATTTTACATCCATTTAATACACTTTGAATTTCCAAAATCTTGAAAGAGCAAGAAACATTCTTATGGCTTCAAGTTAGGCAATAGGTGAAAATGTTTCTTCAAAGTCTATACCTTCTTGTTGAGAATACCCTTTACATTCAAGTCTTTCTTTGTTTCTAATAACCTCTCCATTTTCATTCAATTTATTCTTAAATATCCATTTTGTTCCTATAACATTTTTACCAAGAGGTCTAGGAACTAGTTCTCAAGTATCCTTCTTTTCAATTTGTTCAAGTTCTTCATTCATTGTCTTAACCCAACATTCATCTTTTCTAGCTTCATTAACATTATGTGGTTCTATGAAGGATATTAATGGTAGATATCTGGAATTTCCTGCAAGAGTTCTTCTTGTCTACTCTAGACCCCTTTTCTCCTAGAATTTGACATTCTGGATGATTCTTTTGAACATACTTGGATGGAGTCTTTTCCCTGTCAGTTGTATCTTCTTCTGATGCTTCAATAGTTTCTTCCTATATATCATTTTGATTTGATACAGGAAAGCATTCACCATCTTCCTCATTTTCATCATCCTTTGTCTATTCTGAGTTTCTGCATGCTTCATCAATTACTACATCAATGCATTCAACAATTTTCCAAAGTCTCTTGTTATAACATTTGTATCCTTTACTTATGGATGAATAACCAAGAAGAATTCCTTCGTCTGCTTTGGTTTCAAACTTACCAAGTTTTTCATCAGTCTTTTTGATGAAACATCTGCTTCCAAGAACTATAAAGTGTTTTACAGTAGGAGGCTTACCATACCACAGTTCATATGGAGTTTGATCACTATTTACCCGAACATTAGCTTTGTTGAGTATAGTCACGACAGTAAATGCAACTTCACCCCAGAAGGTGGCAGGAGTTCTAGATTCATCAAGCATAGCTTGAGCATTTGTTGAATTGTTCTATTCATTATTTCCACTAAGACATTTTGTTGAGGAGTTATGACAATAGAGAACTACCCTTTTATTCCATGTTGTTCACAAAAATAAAAAATAAAAATTCATCTAATATGAATACTCCCCCTCGATCATATATGAGACATTTTATTTTCCGATCTGATTCATTTTCAGCTAAAGATTTGAAGGCCTTAAACTTTTCAAATGCTTCATCTTTATGGTTTAGTAGACTTATCCAACACATTCTAGAGAAATCATCAATGAATAAAATAAAGTATTCTTCTCCACGAGGTGACTTTTTCCTTGTTGGTCCACACAAATAAGTATGGATGAGTTCAAGATTCTTACTTGTTGATCCTTATTTTTCACTAAAATGAACTCTGGTTTACTTATCGACTTGAAATGGTTTGCATATGGTATTTTCTAGGATGCTGATATCTGGAAGATCACAAACTGCCTTGAGCTTGCATGATTTTCTTATTTGAGAAAATCTTAGATGCCCCAACCTTCTGTGTCATAACCAGTTTTCATTTGTTTTTCTTAGATACTATTGTTTTTTTCCTCCTTTCATTATGTATAGATTGTTTGGAGTTATTGTACCTTTGATTATGGTCTTTCCTGTATCAAGCTCATGAACCACACATCCGTTTGATCGAAACACAACTTCATTTCCTTGATCACACATTTGACTGACACTCAACAAGTTATGTTTTAAACCATCAACATACATGACATTTCCATCTTTAACCTTTTCTTTCAAATAAACAGAACCTTTACCTTTAATGACAGCTGGTGTGTCATTTCCAAAGGAGACATTCTTTTCCTTTTCTAAAGCATTATATGAATGAAATTTATCTTTATCACCTGTCATGTGTTTAGAGCATCCATTGTCAATGTGCCATTGATTTTCTTATTTTTTTGCAAATAGAGCTATGCCACATCTTTCTTATTGGAATTCCTTCTTTCTCCATGCCTTCAAATTTGATGATATTTGCTCCTTTTGAAGTGTTGGTTGAAATTTTCTCTTGCATTCAAATTCTTCATGACCGAAGTTATTACAAAACAAACATTCAATTTCATCTTCAACAGGAGAATAGTTATTATAATAACTTTTCTTGATATCTGTTACACTCCTTTGGTTTTGTGCTTGTCTAGTCATAATAGTTTTATAAGCAACACATTGAGCAGCCTTATGCCCAAAGTTATGGCATGAAAAACATTGTCCATTAAAGAAGTTTTTGTGATCATAGAATATTTTGGTATTGTTTACCTTTTGGTTGATGCTTCTATTGATGTTTATCCTTGGAGTAAATTGAGCATGATTTACCTGATGAATACTTTTATGCTTTTTTTTACGATTGACATATTGTTCACTAGTCTTTGCTGCATCAAGATAGATCTTGGTGGAGGATGTTTGTCATTGGGATGATTCTTTAGTATTTCCAAGACCTATCTTTATAAGAGGAGAACACAGAACCTTGATGATTTCATTTAAATTTTATAATCCTTTAGAAAATCTAAGATTAAGAGATTTTATCTTCTCAAGTTCTTTTCTTAGACCTACAACTTCACATTCTAGTTTTTCATTGTGTTTTCCTCTTTCAGTGAGTTGATGTGTCAACGTGTCTATGATCATATTCTTTTCTTCCAAACAGATTTTGAGTTTAGTGATTTCTTCAAGAAAGTCTTCCTCTTCTAAGGCATCCAAAAAATCATCATTGTCATAAGCCATGAGTAGTTTATAATCTTTTTCAGTTTCATCTTCATCACTATTAGATAATCCATCACTATCTTCATGAGTATAGTAACTTATTCTATTAACAACCTGTTTTCTATAGCCTTTTTCAGATTCCTTTCCTTTTTCATGATTATCTTTATGAGGACATTTTGTAGCATAATGACCAACTCTACCACAAGCAAAGCATTTGAATGGTAGCTTACCTCTGAATCTTCCGGAGCCCCATTGAAGCTTCTTGACAAAGTTTACCTCATCTTCTTCTTCTGAAATATATCCTGATTCATTGTGATCTTCCTTTTCTTTTCCTTTAGCTGAAGCTTTGAAAGCAGCTTCTCTCATATCTGATGGACCTCCTTTCCTCATTTCAAAGGAAGTTAGAATTCCATGAAGTTGAACCACAGTAATAGATTGAAGATCCTACTTTTCTTCTATGGTAGATAATTTTGACTCAAATTTAGAAGACAAGGATCTCAAAATTTTCTCTACTAAAGTAGCCTCCTTTATCTCTTCACCCAGATTCTTCATACAATTAACAATCTCATCTACACACAAAAAGTAACTAGAAATACTTTCATCACTATGCATCTTAAGAGTTTCATACTGAATTCTGAGAGTTTGGAGCTTAACACATTTTACCTGGGAGTCTCCTTCATAGCTCTAAATTATTTTGTCCCATATCTCTTTGGCTGCCTTGAGTTGCATGACTTTGACGAATTCTGATTCTGAAAGACTTCCCAATAAAGTAGTAACTACTTTGGCATTCATTTCGTATAACTTATTCCCTGTTGTATCTGTAGGTATTACTACTATAAATTAGTATCCTCCTTCCACAATTTCCCAAACATTAGCTCCAAGCGACTGAAGATAGGCTTTGGTTCTTATTTTCCAATATACGAAGTTGTTCCCATTGAAGATTGGTGGTCTGATAGATCCCATGCCTTCGTGATTATTCATCTTGAATGATCTCCTTTCAAGTGATCAAGCTTCTTCTAAAGGACCTACTCTGATACCAATTGTTGGAAATAATACTAGGAGGGGGGTGAATCAGTATTTACAATTCAATAATATTTCATTTCCCAATCAGATTTATATATGCTACTTCGGTGAATTGAACTTGTGTGTGCATGCTACTGTGATTAAAGAATCTAGCGTATACCCAGAAAGTTAAGATTTAGTTAATTTTTCATGTGTTGATCTTTAATCAGTGCATCAGTATCTTATTATACAGTAACTATGTGTAATAATAATAGAATAAATCATCACACAAAAGCAACACACATGAACACCAAGATTTAAGGTGGAAACCCAATGCGAGAGAAAAACCACCTACTGTTGTCGTCTTTGTCTTCTTAATATAAAGAAAATCGGTTTACAATCTTGTACTAGTGCAGACTCATACCAGTACACAGACACCCACCTGCAGAAGGCTACAACCTCCTCTTCTCCAACTTCTACTGGAAGGGAGCTACAACCCCCTAGCTCATGTACTAGCTAATATGTTTACTAGTATGTCGGCATTGGCCTACAGAAGGCTATAACCTTATTTCTTCCTCCAGGGACCACGTTTCATTAGTTTTCAGACTGGATGCTCCTGGTACACAACAACACAATATAAAGGCCTTGTTTCATCAAATTTTCACACTGGACCCATCAGAAACTTTGAAGCTCAAACTCTATAATATTAACGGCATCAATTAACAACCAGTCAATATAAGCAGTCAGATCACTGTCACTAGAACATTGTGTTGAACCCAGAAGCCTGCATCATCATTCAGAACCAGCTGCAACCTCAAAGATCATACATCATAATGTGTATGCTACTTTAAGGAACCCAACCTGTGTGTATACACTACTTCCTGTAACAATACCTGCATATACCTTTCAAACTACTGAATCATGCAAACTTCTGAATCAAATTTGTACCAACTAGTTATATTTTGAACATCTACTATCAATTTACAGAGATCCAAATAGTCAACAACAAATATAACCCTTCTCACTTAATCAATCAATCAATCAGACACAAACTCCTTATGCATTTAGTTTTACTTTCAGATCTAAGAAGACTTAATTGACAAACAACAGTAAAGCAACAATGTTGATCAGATAGATCAATAATTTCTGAATAATAGGCTTTTCTTTTGTATACACTACTTGGAAACTTTCGTGTATACGTGCCTTTCCCAAGGTGAACCAACATATATATCTGCAAAAATTAACTTACAACTTTGTTGCTATTCTAGACTTTAGACATACCCATATCATGACATTTAAATAATAAAACATGCGTAAACAATTAGATCTACCCCAACCAATATGAGACCATACAATTATAAGTCATTTCAAGTCTCATGATCTTGATTCAACATTGTATCCAAGGTGCACGAACTATTTCAGATCATATAATAATCATAACCCCTGCAACATAAAATATACTTCAGATAGAAGTATTCCTGAGAAGCCCCTTTCACTTGCACACTTGGTCCTTTGATCTTCTCCTCCTTATATAGTTTTTTGCCTTCCTCAATACCTAGAACCAAAACAACACTTAGAGCCTGTGGTATTCTTGGACGGGATCAAATAGCCATTACTCTGCTCAATATTGTGGACTAATACCATGGTATTGACCCTTGGTATTCTTTAAACTTGAATTTCCTTGATTTTCCAACCCATATGCGTTTTTCCTCTTGTGAAAGTGCGTGCATATGTGTATACGCTGCTTTGACAAGGTGAACATGTGTATACAACTTAAACTATCTGAAAACATCATTTTCCTTCAACTTCTTGATTCTGATTAGTAGAACTTTGTTCCAACTTCCTGTTCTCTTGTACCAATGCATTGTTACCTCTTAATTGACCTGTTACACTGTGAGGTACCTTCTATCAAATCTGCACTGACCTATGAGTGAGTTGCCATCAAGGACAACACTTGTATCATAATGCCAACACTCGTCTCATTTAGTCATACATCACGGGACTTAAACCCCATATCTAGGCCGAATTTGAGCTTTATGAAATCAATTCTATAGAAGTAGTAATATAGAAGACAAAAGTTGTTGAAAAGAAGCATGAAAAAATGCAGTGGCCAAAATTTGAAAGATTATATTCGAGACGAAGATTTCCCCAAACTGCAGATATGGATAATACATAATATGTTCTACCACATCTTCGTGAAGGATAAAAAACTAAATTAGAAATGAAAAGAATGAAAGAAGGAAAGTGCAAACATTGTGGCTAAAAATAGGACCCTAAACATAGATGTGATAAGTGAAAAGAAACCAAAAAACATGTATAAGTGTGAAGCAACTAATGATTCAGACAGTGAAGACTCAAACATAGTAGAGATGTAAGATTCTCCACAATTTCTCCAAAACCAGATAACGAGAATATTCCACAAGTGTTTTTATTGTCCATGACAAGTATAACGCAACCCCAAAAATTGAAGTTAAAAGGCCATATAAAAAAAAGAAATGTAATGATTCTAATCGATACTGATAACACCCAAAAAACTTTGGACTTGTTGTCAATCAAAATGTATAGGAACCATGACAATGACTCAGGTTAGGGACTATCACCGTGGTCCCCTACATCTCTATTTAAGTTGTCTCCCAATAACAAAATATGGGGGGTAGACCCTATGGAAATGAGATGAAGAAGGACTAGTTGAGAACCAACTAATCTAGAAGACACAATTGAGTGGCCTAACACTCATTTAGATTTAGCAATATATTAAGGACTTGATTAGATTTATATAATTGAAACCAATGCCTTATGGATTCAAAACTCTTGCTTTGAAAATTTAAGACCAAGTGTTGGATGGACAATTGTTGCTTTGATGAGAAACTCTCCTATATGCAATGAAATTCCTAGGACTTATGTGAAATGGAAGAATCTTGGTTGATTTACTTAAATGCCTAGCCTAAGTATGATCATTTGATCTTATCTATATTAAGCCTAAAATTTAGATTAAATGGTAGACATAAGTCAAGGTGAAACACATGAGGGTGTGATTAACGATCCTTCTCCTTGAAATCTACCATACATGGTGCCTCCAGTGTTGCAGAGGTTGTGGCTTTAACCACTGTAAGGTCATCATTAAGATACTAAAAATGATAGACTTATCAAGAGAAAATGCAAATATGTTCATATCTCTCTATCAACCAAGCTTATGCTTGGAGGTAAATTTTAATATGAAATACTAACTTAGGGTGCAAATGTGAAAAGGAAACGAAAGATGTTAGGCCCCTATACTACTAGTGATTACCCCATTACTATTGTAGTTATACCCCTTATTTATATTGTTGTGCCCCTATTACCCCCATATTGTTACTTCTGTGCCCCATAGAATCCCTCTATTGTTATTTTTGTGGCTTTATATTATTATTGTTAGGTCGGCTAGATTATATTGTGACTCCTTAGACTCCTATATATAGAAAGGAGGTTTTGTCATTTGTATCATCCAAGAATTGTTCATTTATGTAATGTAAAGGAGGTTTCCCCCTCGAAGAGGCTGAATTATAAGGCGTTGATCTATCTTTTCTATCTTTTCTTGAGCTGGTTTCATAACATTTGGTATCAGAGCTTTAGATTCTAGGGTTTCGCTGCTCCAAATAGGTCATCGTGGCATTTTCGGTATAACTTTTTTTCTGTGATGTTTCAGAAGTCACAAAAAAAACCCATTTGAGAAGAAATCGCGCTGAACCTTGGGTCCAAATTTCAGATCTGTTCGCGCGATAGTTTCGGAGATATGATCTGAGGAAGTTGGTCTTTTTGCAGACTCCCGAATTACAATCAAAACAGGTGACCTGGGGAAAATCTTCATAACTTTCTCTTTGAGGATCAGATTGAAATTTCGTAAGAAGGTATAGAAATAGGACGGACTTTAGTTTCTTGTATGCATTTTTCAGATCCATAGGTCGAAAAATTGACACGTGGTACTTCATACAAGTTCGCTCTTTTGGAAAGGTCTATAATCAGGTCATCTTGGGAGATTGTGCATAACTCTTTTTTGGGGAATCAAATTTGGATCAGATTGGTGGCATTGGAAACAGGACACAGAGGGCTACTACAGGTAGCAATTTCAGAACTTAAATATTTGCAAGTACATAGTTACAGTCGTTTCAAGTTCGAGGTCCTAAAATCAAGAAAAAGCAAGATGAGGAAGTTTGATGGCAAGGATCCGGTAAATTGGATACTTCAAATGGAGCAATATTTTGATCTACATGGTGTACCACTATTACAAAAGGTATGTATTGCATCTTCATATTTAGAACTGGATCAATTTTTATGGTATAAAGGGCTTTGTTCTCGTAAAAAACTTGTTACGTGGTCAATTCTCACAGAGGAAATGATAGCACATTATGGGAATACAAAGAGCAACACCTTCTTTAGAGAAACACCACAACAATTGGAAAGAGTAAAAGGGCTTTGTGACATATTTGAAAGTAAAATTATGGAAACAGGGAAGTCTACCCCTCACAACTATAAAGATGGACGTGTTGTTCCTCCTAGCCTTCCACAACCTACAAGGGTTACACCACAACAATTGGAAGAAAAAAGAGAAAAAGGGCTTTGTTACAATTGTGATAGCAAATGCACTAAAGGTCATAAGTGTGCTGAGAAGAAATTATTTTACATAGAGTATGAAGAGGAGGAAAAAAAGGATCAAGAAACATCAAAAGAAGAGGATATATGCCCGGACCCGACCCCAAAGAAAGAAGAAATGAATCAGAACATATCTTGTAAACTATTGGCAAGAATAACCACTCCTAAAACTCTCAATATAGAAGGAAATATCAAAAAGAAAAAGGTGCAAGAAGTGAAAGATCACATCAAGAAAGAAGAAATGAATCCAACCATATCTTGTAATTCACTGGTCGAAATTACCACTTCTCAAACTAGCGAGACAGAAGGACATATCAAGAAGAAAAATGTTCAAGAAGTGAAAGATCACATCGAGTGTCAAGAAATGAATCCAACCATATCTTGTAAAGGATTGGAAGAAATTACCACTCCTCAAAATCTAAAGATAGAAGGACATACCAAGAATAAAAAGGTTCAAGCAGTGAAAGATCACATCGAGCATCAACAACAAGTTCTCCAACTTTTAAAGGATAGTGCCACTTCGGTGCAAAATCAAATGAAACAACAGGTAGATCAACATCATAGTGAAAAATGTTTTGATGTAAGCGATTGGGTATTTTTACTGCTACATCTAAAGCAAGCTATTTATGAGAAGGAAACGTTGGCAATACTACATGCACTTAAAAAATGGCGACCTTACCGAATGGGAAGACTCTTCAAGGATGAAGATGTGGAAGCATTGTTTTGTGCTATTTCTATTATCCAACCAGATTGGATAAACAAAGCAAGGGATGAATGGAAGAAGGACAAAGAAGTATGGCCACTTATTCAAAACTTGCAAAATATCCCAATTCAAACAATATTGCCAGATATTGAAAAGGAAGGAAAAATCATATTGGAACCTGGATCAGTCACAGAAACAAGAACCCAACAGCTACGAAATCGATCAATTTCAGAGTATCTCATCAAGTGGAAGAACTTACCCGCTGAAGATTCCACATGGGAGGACAATAATTTTATACAGAAGCATCAAGAACTACTCAAGCGTTGAGGACAACGCTTTTTGAAGGAGAGGGGCATGTTAGGCCCCTATACTACTAGTGATTACCCCATTAATATTGTAGTTATACCAATTATTTATATTGTTGTGCCCCTATTACCCCCATATTGTTACTTCTGTGCCCCATGGAATCCCTCTATTGTTATTTTTGTGGCTTTATATTATTATTGTTAGGTCGGCTAGATTATATTGTGACTCCTTAGACTCCTATATATAGAAAGGAGGTTTTTTCATTTGTATCATCCAAGAATTGTTCATTTATGTAATGTAAAGGAGGTTGCCCCCTCGAAGAGGCTGAATTCTAAGGCGTTGATCTATATTTTCTATCTTTTCTTGAGGTGGTTTCATAACAAAAGATGATTATCGAAGTGAGATTGTTAAAGTCCTGGAGTACTCAGATTGTGATTTAATCTGAGTTATATCACTAAGTACTTATAAATATTAAATGACCAATATTAATGACCAAGATAAATGCCAACGTTGAAAGAGACAACAAGAGAAAACTGAAATGAAACTTTTCTCAAGATGCATGATTTACCTCAAATCCAAATAGAGTTCTTATTCAATCTTAATCAATTTATTGAAATTTAAAACTAATTAGCCCATCGATTTGCAAAGAGCTCAAATATTCAATTAAATCCAAATCAAATTCAAGATCACACTTTACCCAATAAAATTAAAATAGAGTAAAATATTTCTGATGCTACTTAGCTCAAAAGGAATTAGACTTTAGCACAACTACCCTTCACTAAAGAAGGAATGAAAAATTCTTTAGAAAGATGAATATCAACAATTCCTTTGCTTATGAAACCAAGTATGATATTAAATGCTCTTTAGGAAATAAGCTTATATGTGATTTAAATTTAAAACTCATAAAATAAAAATCATTTAAATTTAAAAACCCAATGCCAATGACCGCTAAAACTTGTTGAAGTAAACAATCACCTTCATTTAACTTTTAAAGACGCATTCAAAACAACAGTAAATTGTTTTATGACAGAAGTGAAATTAAGATGTTAATCCAATGCCAATTTAGTAAACAAATATGCCAAACAATTCTGAATTGATTAGTCTCTCGAATGTCCTCAAATTAACGACAAAATCATTATTATGATTAGAATTTTTGTAGCTATATGTTAGAGATTGCCTTGCCAATATTTTGAATTAATGTCACTATTTTAAATGTTACTATATTGATTGATTAGACAGTGAATGAATAAGGGTTTAGAAGTGAAACCTAAGGCACTAGGCCTTGAAATATTTTTTCCAAGTTTCTTCCAATGAATGCCACAAATTTTGACCAAAGTTCTCTATAAATTTTGATGAATTTCCAACCTAGAGAATGACTTTTATTCTATAGTGATTGAATCAAATATGAATATAGCTTGGACAACAAGAAGAAAGGGCCAAATATGGGCTTGCATTAATGTCTAAGGAGCATATTGGAGTCTATAGGGAATCCTGTAAAAAATGGAGAGACAACAATGGGTTCGAAAGGCTGCCATAGGCAATGTTGAAGGCTTCTAGTGCAGCACAGTCAACGGAAGAGGTTGTGTTAAGCTTAGGAAGGGAGGTCATAAGGGAAGGTGGAAAAAATAGGGTTTAAGGTGAATGGAGCAGGGTTAAGGGTTGGGCAGGAGGAGAATGGCCATGGTAGGCCTAATGCAGGCAGAAAAAAGGTAGCCAGGACTGCATTGAGGCCTTAGGGGAACTACAAAGAGGCGATGTGAGGGTTTTGAGGGAGGAGGGAGCTGCAACAAATGGTGTTGGAGTTGCGGTAGGGTTATGAGGGAGAGAAGAGGGCTATTAAGGGTAGCGTTAGTGTTTACAACCCTGGGGAGGCCTGAAAACAAATGTTGTAGAGAAAAAGAGCAGCGTTAAGCTCAAATATTTTCCCCAACCTCAAACATTTATCAACTTACTTTTTTACTGAATGATCTCGACCCCGCAAATAAAATTTGAGATTAGATCTTTCCCTCTAGGGCCTAGATATATCTTAAATCCCCAACACTTTCTCTCAAATAAGCCTGAATCTTCACCTACACAAGAAGAAATAACATACCCAAACCCAATATATACAAAAATAAAACTAAAACCTAAAACCCAAATATTACAAATTAAAAATTATTCTACAAAGACTTTAGATCTATAAAAATAAAATACAAATCTACTAGATCTGATGAGTATGAGTCCAAATCTGCTCCCAGATCTGTAGAATCAAACACTTCCTAATCAGATCTATCAATTAAACACGATATTAAAGATAAATAATTTTAAACAAGGCATTAGCCAAGAAACCCTGCAAGAGAATCTTTGTTAGATAAATCTTTTCATTTCAATCAGGAAGACTCTTCAGATCTTATGCCTTAGGAGTTGGCTGGTCCATCTGAGGACTTCCCCTCACACCCAAACTTTCAAATGTAAAATATCTCTATACACTCAAATCAAGTTGTCAGCTCGATAGAGATATAAAATAACAATGGAATCTTCAAGAATTAGAGGTACCTGTTAATTCAATTAAATTAAAATGTTATCTTAGATCCAATAACCTAAGAAAGCTATATGTGCAATAGATTATTCTCAAGGCTAAAAATCAATAACTTCTAAAATATACTTCAGTAGAGCATTAAGAACAATATCATCATAAGAAATGGGAGAAAAACACCACCATTAATGAAAACCCCAAAGACTTTTTGTTATTATTATTCTTGAAAAATTACAAGAGAGCTTCGAGAGCTAGTATGCAATTCAAAGATCAAATGCTTTTTGAAACAAATGACCTCTAGTTTATAGATAAATTCTCCGAACAACTAGTTGGCTTAATCACCGTCAAATTAATCCCGACCGTTGATAAAGATTTGATTATGTTTTAATCTCCATTATCAAAATATTTATTTTTTGAGGAATTTTCAAATTTATCTTTTAATTCATTTTTAATTAGCTCAAAATTAATTATTTAAATTAATTTATTCAAAAAATTGACTTTGACTTAACCATCAAGGCCTACGAGTCTAAAATTTCTTGAAATTTTCAATATTCCCTTGGTGGAGGGCTTCCAAAAATTAATTCCCACGAATTTTTTTATTTGGAGAATTTATTTTCCCTAAGATTTTTAATTTTGACTTTAATTAATTAAATTTTTTCTTTAAGATTTTTAATTTATATTTTCCATAAAATTTAATTAATTGACATATGAGGGGATTAATAAATTTTTCCAACCCTCTAATATTTTAGCACCATGATTAAGATATTATTTACATTGGATAATTACATTTCAACCCTCAAAGGGGGCAAACCCATTCGTTATAGACCCTCAATTATTTACCCAATTCTGAGACTCAATATGATCTAGTAGACCAAGTGATTTGCAATAAAATAATTTATCCAATTAGCTAAAATTATTCTCAAATCACTTTTACAGAAGACTCGATTAGAACACTAGGACTTAACTAAGATATTGACCACAAAATCTACCCTAGCTTTGGGGTGAGGTTGGAGGGAAAAAAATATTCTGATCATTTTTGTTTAGAAACACAGATGAATAAATGAGACGAAAAACCTCATACGTTGGAAATCATCACCAAAATAGTAGGCTTACCTAGGCTTTTACATGCATATGGTCTTACTAACATCATTTACATTAAAACCTTTGCAAAATGAGTTTACAACTCTGAAAAACTGTTGACTGATAATGATGAATCCATAATAATCTGAATGCTTGAGCATGATGGAATTCCTTTGCGAAAATGTGTATTGTTATTGGGTAGTTGACATGAAGTGGTCAAGAAGACTAAACTATGGTGAAAAGGCTCAACATTTTCATGTTTCTTGTGCCCAACATGAAATTTATGGTAGTTGACAGTAAGAAAATTGAAAAGGCAGGGAAATTCCATAAAGTCAAATTGCAGATTCAAGACTATAATCTAGAGTCTTCATTCTACATAGTACCATTAGGAGGAGTGGATGTGTCCTAGGTATCCAATGGCTATAAACCCTAGGCACTTACTTTGTCAATCATCCAAAACAATTTATAAAAATTAAATGGGAAGGGAATAAATACAAGTTATATGGGTCCCAACTCCATGAGAATAAAATTGTATCATCATCCCAGATGATGAAAATGATTTGAAATGGAGCACCAACCTATTTAGTGCAATGTCATCAATTAGAAATGCTAACTTCAAACATGACTAACGAAGAGTCACCTGAAGTTCAAGAACCAATTCAAAAGCATGAGAAGGTGTTCCAAGAATTTCCAATGAAGTTGCCCCTTAAAAGATATATCGAGCATATAATTGAAGTCAAATCGGGATCAAATCTCATCATCATCAAACCATATTGATATCCACATCAAAAAAAAACCAAAATTGAGATATTAGTCCACGCTCTTTTAAAATGTGGCATTATCACAAAAATTAGAATTCCATACATGCTTTAGTTGTATTAGTTCCAAAAAATATGGATCGTTTAGGCTATGCATAAATTACTGAGGGTTAAACAAGATAATCATTAAGAACAAGTTTCCAATTGCATTTATCGATCGAATGCTGGATGAGCTACACGCAGCTAAATACTTCTCAAAATTAGATTTGAGATAAGGGTACTACCAAATAAGGATAAGATTGGAAGACATAGCAAAAATTGTGTTCCGAACACATGAAGGTCATTACGACTTTAAAGTAATGCATTTTAGGTTAACCAATGCACTAGCAACATTCCAAGCTACTATAGACGAGTTATTCCATCTATATCTAAGAAATTTTGTGTTAGTGTTCTTTGATGACATTTTAATTTATAGTAAAACATGTAAGGAGCACCTAGAACATTTGGAGCAAGTTCTTACTATATTAGAAGATCGTTAGTTCTATGCCAAGAATTGCAAATGCAGTTTTTGGGAAAGAAGAAGTAGAGTATCTCGGGCATATAATATCCAAGGAAGGAGTAAAATTAGATCCTAATAACATCAAGGCTATAAAGGAATGGCCCAAACTAGTTAATATCTCCAAGCTAAGAGGATTCTTAGGATTGTCTGGGTATTATGGAAGATTTATGAAAAAATATTCCCATATAACCACACCCCTAATGAACCTTCTAAATAAGAACTCATTTCAGTGGAATGATGAACCAAAAGAATTCTTTGAAGACTCGAAGGAAGTTATGTCTAATGCACTTGTATTGGCAACTCCAAACTTCTCAAAACCATTTGTAATTGAGTGTGATGCTTCAAGTTTTGGCATAGGAGCAATACTAATGTAGGATGGTCACCCAATCGCGTTTGAAAGCAGAAGATTAATAAGTAATAACATCTCAAATCTACATACAACAAGGAAATGCTTGCTATTATGCACACATTAACGAAATGAAGACAATATCTCTTGGGAACTAAGTTCTTAATATGAACAAATCATAATAGTCTTCATCATCTCCTCCAGAAAAAAATGCTATCTATAGAACAATAAAAGTGGACCGAAAAAATTATTGTCTTAGACATGGACATATTACATAAGAAATGGAAAGATAACATAGTATTTGATGCTCTATCTAGGAAAGACGAAGAACCATCATTACTTGCAGTTTCAGTTGTTGTTCCCGAATGGCTTAATGAAATTCAAAGTGAATATGAAAAAGATCCAAAAACAAGTGCTATAATCAATAAAATTCCTCAAAATTCAAAATTTGAATGGAAAAATGATATTTTATGGTACAAGGGAAGAATTTATTTGAGTTTAAATTCCAAATTTAAAGCCAAGATTCTCATAGTCGCAGGATTCACTGTCAGCCAGACATGTAGGATTCTTTAAAACCTACTATAATGCACACCAATCATTATTTTGGAAGGGAATCAATAATGATATTAAAAAATATCTAGAAAAATGCAATAAATTCCATAGGAATAAAAATGAAAATATTATGACACCAAGACTGCTTCATCCCTTAAATATCCTGAATCAGAAATGGGAGGAAGTATCAATGGACTTTATTGAAGGTCTACATGTGTCTGATGGTGAGGATAAAATTCTTGTAGTAGTCGACAGACTCACCAAGTATGATCACTTTGTTGGAATGAGAAAATCAGACTCAGCAAAACAAATTGCTAAGATATTTTTAAAAAATGTTTACAAATTACATGGACTTCCCAAGGTCATTATGAGCAATAAAGATGTCAAATTCAAGGCTAATTTTTGGAATGAAATTGTCAAACTTATAGGAACCTACCTTAGGATGAGTTCAACCTACCATCCTCAAACAAAAGGCCAAACAAAGGTTGTCAATAAATGTTTAGAAACCTACCTATGTTGTTATGCGCAGACAAACAAAATAAGTGGGCTTAGTCGTTACATCTCATTGAATGGTGGTACAATTCTAGTTACCACACACACGTTAGTGAAAATGACTCCATTTCAAGCTCCGTGCGGTTATGAACATCCAAAATGGAAGGACGTTTCTATCATTGAGAGAAAAATTCCAGCTATTATTTTCCAATTAGAAGAAACCCAAAAAGTCATCCAAACTCTAAAAGAAAATCTAAATAATGCAAGAAATAGTATGAAGTAGCACGCTGAACAAATTAGAACCGAGAGATAATTTGAAGTTGGAGAATGGGTATTTGTTAAACTTCAGCCTTACAACTAGTTTTCCTTAAAACATAAGGGGAAAAAAATTGGCACCAAGGTTTTATGGACCATACCATATCAACAAAAAGATCAACGAAGTAGCATATAGTTTTGTCCTTCCTAATAAAAGTTGTGTTCACAATTTTTTCCATGTATCCTGCCTTAAAAAGGCACTTGGTGGACATCAATCAGCACAAACAACATTTCCGACCTTATATGAAGAAGGAAGGGTCATTCTAGAACCAAAAGTTATCATCTCCATCAGGGAAATGAAGTCGTGATCATGAGTAATCAAAGAATACCCGATCAAGTGGAAGGACTTACCAAATGAAGAAGATTCTTGGGATACAAAATTGTTTCGTCAACAACACCCATCATTAAGTATGCTTTGAGGAGAAAGCATATTTTCAAGAGGAAGGAAATTTTATGTAAAAATTAATCAAGTCTGTAATTATTAATTAATTAGGCAAAGGGCATGATCAAAGATCATGCCCATTCATTAAGAGGCACCCAAGGTAGTATTTAAGCTAGGGGCCTCCCACATTTGTAATCATAATGCATTTTTAATAAATTATATATGTTTTTGTTCATTACTGAGCATTGTTGCTCCATAATTATGGAAAGGAAGACCTACTTAAGTAAAATATTTTAGAATATTTGGAAGTGTTTCATGAAGATCAATGATGATTCACTAGGAAAGTTTGATTCTCGAGTTGATGAAGGACTATTTCTTGGATACTCTACAAGAAGCAAGGCCTACAAATGCTACAACAATCAGTTGTGAAACATAGTTGAAAGTATTTATGTAAAGATTGATGAAGCTTTTCTTGAAAGGGAAGTTGAAATCAATGAAGAAGATCCTATCCTTGGAGATCCAGCAGAAGATGTTGAAAAAGAAGAAAAGGAGACAGAAAGTCAAAAGGAACCATCTCAAACTCCATCAAGAGTAAAATTTATTCAAAAACATCATCCAGAAAATCAAATTATTGGTGATATAGATGTTGGAAAACATACTTGAAGAAAAATGACAAATATACCAAATAGGAATAACATTGCTCTATTATCCATGATAGAACCAGAAAAATTTACTCAATCAAGGATCCTCATTGGATAAAATCAATGGAAGAAGAGATGCATCAAATTGAAAAGAATGAAACATGGGAGTTAGTACCTTGTCCAAAAGACAAGAATGTTGTAGGAACCAAGTGGGGGTTTAAGAACAAGATGAATGAAGAAGGATAAATATACAAGGCAATGTTGGTGTGGGAGGGCTACACTCAAATTGAAGGAATTGACTTTAAAAAAAACTTTATTCCTGTGGCCTGATTAAGAGCTATAAGGATGTTGTTGGAATAAGTTTACATGGAACAACCAGAAGGATTTGATGTAGCAAAAGGAAAAGGCTTTTCTTGCAAATTGAAGAAGGCCTTGTATGGATTAAAACAAGCTCCAAGAGCTTGGTATGCTAGACTTAATCGTTATCTACAAAAACAAGGCTTCAAAAGAGGATTTGTTGGAAGCAATTTACATGAGGATAGACAAAGAAAGCTTGCTAATCACACTTGTGTACATTGATGACTTGATTTTTTCCAACAACAACGATGAGATGTCATGAACTTTCCCAAAATATGTCAAAATAATTTGAAATGTCAATGATTGGCAAGTTATCCTACTTTATTGGACTTCAAGTAACTCAAAACAAAGCAGGTATGTTCATATCACAAGCAAAATATCTTAGATATATGCTCAAGTGATTTGGAATGGAAGAATGTGGTGTTGTGAGTATACCTGTGACTACAGATTGCAAGCTAAGTAAGGATGATGAATCTCCTATGTGATGCTACTATCTATAGATCAATTATTGGAGTTCTCGTATATTTGAAAACTTCATGACCAAACATCATGTAGGTAGTAGGAATGGTGGAAAGATTCCAATTAGACCGTAAGGAATCTCATATGCTAGTTGTAAAGAGAATCCTTATATATTTGAAAGGCAATGTTGATTTTGGATTGTGGTATCCTAAGAGCACAAATCTTACCTTGACAAAATCTACTGATGTAGATTGGGTAGGAAGTGTTGATGATAAGAAAAATACCAATGGGAATGCTTTTTTTTTGGATACTGTCTTGTGTCTTGGCTTAGCAAGAAACAATCATCTAATCAAAAATCAACATAGAAAAAAATCAATTTATCACCATCTTTTGTGACAACACCAGTGCTATCAACCTCTTGAAGAATCTAATAATGCATTCAAAGACAAAACATATCCCAATCAAGTATCACTTCCTCCAAGAACAAGTCGCAGATTGAAACATCAAAATGGATTATGTCAACACCAAGGAGAAAAATGAAAATATCTTCACAAAACCCCAACCTCAGGAAGAATTTGAACATCTTCATCAAAATATGGGGGTCATCTCTCTTCCATCTCATTGGACCATCCATTTTCTATTGATGTAGAAGGGGGAGAATATGAAAGGAGGAGAAACATGATGACAGGGGGAGCAACATAATTATAGAAGGAACAACATGATGATAGGGAAGTAATTTATAAGAATTTGTTTCCACCAATAACAAAGGGGGATATTGTTGGAAGAAAATTGTTATTGATGTCAAAGGAGACACCAAATCAAAGAAATGAGGTCATAGGCTTGTAGAGGAAATTATACTCTTTCCAACGAGAATTTACTTGCCTCCTTATTTCTCATTGTTTGAGAGAAAATGCTTTTACAAGTTGGAATATCATATTTTTTGAACCTAGCCTACATAAGCCCACATGAGCAAGTCAACTTCTCCAAAGGATTTGTATCTTCGTAATAAGGTGAAATGTTTATAAATACAAACTTGCACTTGTCAATCTACCACCCATCTCAGTTGAGACACAAGACAAGAAGTGTAGAAAAGGGTTCACAACTCTTGAACTAGAAAGAAGGATGAAATTTCTTGATACGTTTGTGGTTTTGTGGAATAGAAATTGATACATTTCTTTTTTTTTCTATTGGATATATTTCTAAAGGTTTTCTATGGTAAATTCGTGGGTTTCTAGGCATCTTTTTGAGTAGAACTTGATCTCCTAATTTATCCACGGTCCTCTCTTTTATAACTCAATATTGAGACTAGAAAAAGCATGCCGAGCTTATGGTAGGTCTAAATCAAGCGTCTTTTTTTCCACTAAAGGCAAGAAGAAAGCCTCAACCCTCCGGAAAGAAAAAAGGTCTCAGCCTTGTGGTAGACCTCAGCCTATGGAGCACAAAATATTTATGGTTTGAGGCTTGAAGATCTGTGATAGAAGGAGCTCAAACTTGTGTTCCGAGGCTTAGAAATTTTAGACCTGAGGCTTATGAACTATGGAGGCTCAGACCTATAGAATACCTGAGGTTTGTTGAATGAGGAGGCTCAGATATGAGGAGGTTTTTAGACCTGATCCGGTGACCTGTGTATTGACCAACACCTTGAACTATGGGAATACCTTTAGTATCTTGGAACTGTGGCAGAGGAAGCTCAGAACTATGATATAAAACATCATAAAAATGAATAAAAATATTTAATTTAATGTAGACCTCAAACATTTGAAGCTTGGACTTGTAGGAGTTGATGCAGACCTCAAGAATTTGAGGCTCAGAATTGTAGCAGACCTCAAACATTTGAACTTTGAACCTGTGGCATTTGATTAGCAGTTCTTTGAACCTTTTTGAGAGTTTTTTATTGGGCATTGTTTGGAGAATATTTGAAGTCTTGAAGTCAATGCTTTTGATGCATCATTTGGAGCAAACTTTGTAGAATATCTTGGAGGAAAATTGAGGAGATATTGAATACTATTTGAGTGGATCTATTGTGCATTCTTGAAGTTGTTGTAACACTATTAAAGGAAGTATTGAAGCTTTTGAAAGTAAGTTTTTTGTAAATTTTATTTTTTGACTATGTTGGAGCTTGGACTGAATGGAGTCTTATTTTTTGACCAAGTTGGAGCTTGGAAGTTGTTGAGAGGATTGGAGTCCTCATTTTGACCTCGTATGAGCTTAGGTGTATTGAAGGTTGGAGCCTTAATAATTTAAAATATTGTTGTAAAGGTTGGAGCCTGACTTGTTGAACAAAGAGGATTGGAGTCCTCATCATTTTGATTAATAATTTTGTTTTGTTCTTATCTCTTATGTTTTGGTTCATTTTGTGATAAAAGTATTAACTAGCATATATAAAAATAGAAAGAAATATTGATTCCCCCACACCCCCCAGTGTTTCCAACAATCCAAATCTCTACTTAAAAGTTTTCCAAGGTATGCCCCTAAATTTGGTATTATATGTTGATGCTTTATTCTTGATAGGTGGAGAGACTATTATGATTGATTGTAAGATGGCGCTGGCCTCTAAATTTGAAATGAAAGACCTTGGTTTGATGCACTACTTCCTAGGCTTAGAGGTGTGGCAACGTTATGAAACCAACTCACAAAAAGATAGAAAAGATAGATCAACGCCTTATAATTCAGCCTCTTCGAGGGGGAAACCTCCTTTACATTACACAAATGAACAATTTTTGGATGATTCAAATGAAAAAACCTCCTTCTATATATAGGAGTCTAAGGAGTCACAATATAACCCAATCGACCTAACAATAATAATATAAAGCCACAAAAATAACAATAGAGGGATTCTATGGGGCACAGTAATAACAATATGGGGACAATAGAGGCACAACAATATTAATAAGGGATACAACTACAATAGTAATGGAGTAATCACTAGCAAGGAAAATTTTAAGGATGGAAAATTTTCTTGAAGTTTAAAACATTGGCGAATCTCACTAATCCCTAATATGCAAATTATAAATGTTTATTGATATATTTGTAAAATTAATCAAATTTATAATTATTTTATATATAGTCTCTATATAATGTTGGCGATTTTTAAGGTAAAATAATTTTATATTCTAAAATTTGGGCGAATCGTCTTTTATAAAATTGGAAATTGGCGAATCTTTTTTGTGGAAAAATCATGGAAAATTAGCCCACTGGGCGAACATTAGCCCCTAAAATTTTCCCTGATCACTAGTATTATAGGAACCTAACATGCCCCTCTCCTTCAAAAAAAATGTTGTCCTCAACACTTGAGTAGTTCTGGATGCTTTTCTACAAAATTCTCATCCTCCCATGTGGAATCTTCAGTGGATAAGTTCTTCCACTTGATGAGATACTCTGAAATTGATCAATTTTGTAGTTGTCGAGTTTTTGTTTCTGTGACTACTTCCAGTTCCAATATAATTTTTCCTTCCTTTTCAAGTTCTGGCAATATTGTTTGAACTGGGAGCTTGTCGCCTATAACCTTCTTTAAACATGAAACATGGAAAACTGGGTGCACTCGAGAAGCTGCAGGAAGCTCCAATTTGTATGCCATAGTACCAATCTTTTGCAACACCTTGTATGGACCATAATACTTTGGTGATAATTTATTATCCTTCTTAGCTTGCTTGAGGAACATTTTTTTATATGGTTGTAGCTGTAGGAATACCCAATCACCTCCATCAAAACTTCTTTCGCTGCGATGTTGATCTACCTATTGTTTCATTCTATTCTATGCCAACACGAGGTTATCCTTTAAGAGTTGTAGGACTTGTTGTTGATGTTCGAAGTGATGTTCCACTACTTGAACCTTAAAATTTTCTCTTAAATATGATGTGATGGATGGTGGCTGATATCCATAAAGTGCCATAAATGGGGTCATTTTTGTTGTTGTATGGAAGGAAGTGTTATACCACCATTCATCCAGAGGCAACCATTTGACCCATTGTGTCTGTTTATCATATACAAAGCAACGAAGATATCCTTCCAAACATTTGTTTACTGTCTCAATTTTCCCATCAGATTGAGGATGATAAGATGAGCTATGAGCTAACTGAGTACCAAGACAAGAAAATAATTCTATCCAAAAATTTCCAATGAAAATGGGATCTCTGTCACTTACAATAATCTTTGGGTTTCCATGTAGCTTTTGAATTGTTTCCATAAATGTGGTAGAAACTGTACTAGCTTTAAATGGATGTGATAATGCACAAAAGTGTGCATACTTGGTAAGTCTGTCAACTACCACCATGATGACACTCTTTTCCTCAGACTTGGGTAAACTTGTGATAAAATCCACTGAAAGCTCCTCCCAACATTGGCTTGGAATGGATAAAGGTTGTAATAGACCCGGGGTCTTAATTGTTTCAACTTTATTTTGTTGGCAAACCAAACATTCCGTCACAAACTTTTGAATATCTAATTTAAGGCCATCCCAAAAGTCCTTCTTAACCCTGTGGTAAGTTTTTAAAAATCCTGAGTGCCCTCCTAAGGGAGAAGTGTGCAATTCCATAAGAATATTTTGTTTGAGTTGGGAATTCTTACAAAGGCATAAGCGATCTTTGTACCATAATGAATCAATTTTCCAGCTAAATGTATCAGATGTACTGGAATATTGTTGTAAATTTTGAATAAGTGCCCACACTTCTTCATCATTCTTCCATTCCTCTCTTGCTTCATTTATCCAATCTGGTTGGATAAGAGAAATGGCACACAAAAATGCTTCCACATCCTCATCCTTCCTTGAGAGTGCATTTGCCACCACATTTTGCTTCATTTTTTTGTAGATGATTTCAAAGTCATAACCCAACATCTTTGTGACCCACTTTTGTTGCTCTTCAGAGGATAATATTTGTTCTAAAAATAATATAAGGCTATCATGATCTGTTTTTACCTTGAAGTGTCTTCCCATTAGGTAGGGTCGCAATTTCTTAAGTTCATGTGGTATTGCCAACATTTCCTTCTCATAAATAGCTTTGTGTAAAAACTTTCCCTTGATTAGATGACTTTCAAAAGAAATGGGTCTTTCATCTTGCATTAAAACAACACCAATTCCAATTCCTAAAGCATCACATTCCACAATAAAGGTTTTTGTGAAGTCCAGTGTAGCTAAGACCGGTGCTTGGCACATTGCCTCTTTAAGATGTTTGAAGGCCTTTGTTTCTTCTGGAGTCCATGAAAATGCATCTTTCTTCAATAATGTTGTTAGAGGTGCTACTATTCTCCCATAATTATTAACAAATTTGCGATAATACCCTGTCAACCCAAGAAATCCTCGTAGATGCTTTATGGATGTGGGGATTTTCCATTCCTTAATGGCTTTAATTTTGCTAGGGTCTACCTTAACTCCTTCATGAGATACAATATGACCCAGATATTCCACCTCTTGTACTCCAAAGAAACATTTGGATCTTTTTGCATATAATTGTTTCTCCTCCAATAGTTGTAGCACCCTGTCAACATGTTCAACATGATCCTTCCAAGACTTGCTGTAGATTAGTATATCATCAAAAAATACTAACACAAATTTTCTAAGGAAGGGTTTGAAAATGGAATTCATCAAACCTTGAAATGTAGAAGGTGCATTGGTAAGGCCAAATGGAATGACCAAAAATTCATAATGACCCTCATGAGTTCTAAATGCTATTTTCAGAATGTCTTCAGTCTTCATTCTGATTTGATGATATCCTAAATGAAGATCCAACTTGGTGAAGTAAATTGATCCATGCAATTCATCCAGTAATTCATCAATGACCAGAATGGGAAACTTATATTTAATAGTGAGTTTGTTGAGCTCCCTATAATCCAGACACATGCGCCATGATCCATCCTTCTTGTGCACCAATACTACTGGAGTAGAGAAAGAACTTTGACTAGGTTGAATTATACCAGCCTCTAGCATTTCTACAACCATACATTCCATTTCACTCTTTTGGGCATAGGGATATCTGTACGGCCTGATGTTTGGAGGAACACTTCCTAGAATTAGATGAATAGCATGATCATGATCATGAATAGGTGGGAGACCTTTGGGAGTCTCAAATACCTTGGAATGATTGTCTAAGACTTTTTGGATATCTGGAGAAATAGATGATTCCAATGTGGAAACATCTAGCGAACATAATTGTGCAATTACTGTTACACTAAAATTTGTCACCATGACTATTTTCAGTTAGTATGGCTCCATCAACTGTCATACTATCCTCCTTGGAAAGTCTCATACCTCTGCTCCTCATGTCAAACTCCAAGAAAGAGAGAAAGTCCTTAAAAAGTCAATTAACTCTGGTTACGCAGTTTCTCTTAACCTTACCTGCGTGTACGCACCCCAAGTTCACAATACCTGCGTACTTGTACGCTCTGTCTGTAAAGGGGTGGGTGCGTACTCCTGTAAAGGTCAAAAGGCACGAGTTTTACTTCAAAAAAGTTACTTGTGGTCGAATCTAGAGCATTCTAGAAGATGGTTTGACGTGTATTGAGCGCCTCCAGATGGTTCATGCATCCCTATGAAAGAGGAACTTATCCCATCAAGAGGGGAGCTATCCCATTCAAAGAGGGGCTTATCCCATTGATGGTGGACCTAATTAACTTCCTCCAAAGCATTATAAATACAGGCATTGGGCCAGAAGGAGAGGTTGAAAGCTGAACATTCCTAAGGGTAGATGCTGCTGAAATTAGGACTCCCTTATAGAGCTTGAGAGGAGAGATTCCCATCCTTTCTTAGCTTCATTTGGAAGTGGGTGAGCTGATCAAAGTAAAGGAGAACTCTTGCTGGACCCTGGGAGGGACCTGCACAACACCAAGGCACTGGTTGTAATGGTTTCTTTTGTTTCCACTTAATACAATTAAGTTCATTTTTCTCAACAAGTTGTTATATATAATTTGTTTCATATACTCCTTGGTCTTTGTGATGAATATGCTTTATTTTATGAGTTATTCAGGTGCTATGTAATCGTTTGCTTGTTAGTGAATGCAGGTTTCAAAGAGAAGGAGGAGCTCATCTGGATCGGAGAGGCTGGACTGCTACAAATAGCGTTGGATTAAAGGTATGTTTTAAACACCTGATTACTTGTATTCTAAATGCATATTTAGGGAAAGATAGTGCTTAATTGTCTTGTTTGTCACTAGAAAGCCTTAGCTTCTAGGGAGGTCGGTTTTGTCCGCAAAATTGACTCTTTCCGCATGACAAAATGGCGACTCCATTGGGGAATCCATGGATTTGATTGATTTCTCTTTTGATTGATACTTTGATTTGAGAAAAGTCGATTCTTTCTGGTTTTTGACTGATTGACTGTGAATTTGGGTGGAATAGCTTAGGGTTAAGTTAGTTTTTATTTTTCTTGATTTTGAGAGCAGTACGCACCCTCTGCGTTAAGCACAGTGCGTACCTGTACGCACTTTTGCTGTGTACACAGAGCGTGGCCGCACCTGTACAAACAGACTGCCTGCGTACCCCTGTCAAAAGTTTAGAAAAATCCATTTTTTCCTTTTTACCCATTAGATTTTGTTTATAGTTTATTTTTGCTGCCCAGATCCATTGGTTACCTATCAAAAACTTTCCTTGGTTAATTTCATTGGCATTCCTATTCTAAGATTTCATCAATTGGGTGTTTTGAGTCTCTTTTTTGCGAAATTCTTGATTTGATTTCCTTTGGTCATTACTTGGAGGTTTGTCTCAGTGTTTTCACAATTTTGCATCTTTTTGCTTTTGTTTTTGCAAAAACATTTCCCCCTCATTCGCCAGGGGGGGGGGGGGGGGCTAAATTGTGTATGAGTGTTAATCGCCTTTGAGTGTTTTTATTTTTGATCTTTAGAACTCTCACCCAATTTTCTCGACTTGCACTTGATTGGTTCTTAGATTACATTAGAATCGTCTTGTGTTTGAGAATTCTCATTTTCAGAATATTAATGAAAAATGTGCATAGATTACATTTGCATATTTTTCAAGTGAATTGTGCATAGATTACAATTGCATAGTTTACATTCTGAAAAATCAATCGTAGATTTAGATCAGTTTTCTTTGATTTGAATTTACACAAACATAAAACTAAAAAAGAACTATTTTGGAATTGATTTGCATTAGTTTTTCTTGATGAAATTAGTGCATTAGAGAATTTGTTATATTTTCTCTTAGTGATCAATTTTTTGCATTGTTGGAAGTGAATGGAAACTCTCTCCTTACTTTAGTTAGGATTCATCGAATTGAAAAGATTACATTATCATATTCGATTGCATTCAGTTGAGTCGGGTCATAACACCATTGGTTTCGTATCCATTTACCCATTTGAGTAATAACAGCCTTAATAACACAGCGCTTAATTAAAATTCATCTAGTAATTTTTACATTTCTAGGGCTCTGAAACACCAACATAGCTTAGGCTAGTGTCTTGGAGTAGGAGAGTAATTAACTCTCCAAGACAGTAAAACCAAACAAGTAGCTCATCTTATGGTAGGATAAATCCAATAGTTACATTTATGCTCTAGGAAAGCTCCTCTTAAAGGAGAAGCACGAGATCATGTCCGAACCAGTGAGGGGATCAATCCTCCTTCATTGGGAACGACGCCAAATACGCACGTACTACAAACGGTAAACCTCAGATTGACCATTGTCGAGGAGCCTGGGGTCACTTGTCAGTAAACCTTGGATTATTGTCAAGGAGCTGGCAAGGGGGTTGAGCTTGTTACTCTGCCCTTGCGTGCTATCGGATCGTAGACTGTTCCCCCAGGTATATTTGTTGCTGTTGGTGACCTTAGTGACCATTATCTTTAGGGTTCTACCCAAGGTGACGGTGGAGGGAAGATCCCACTGTACCTAGAGCAGACGTCGGCTAGACTCACTTGGATTTTCTGGGGGGTTCACTTCACTCGAGACGGTTAAAGTGGAGGAACTTGTGCCAGTCTATTCATTAAGCAAGTTGTCGGGGTAACTGTTCCACCTGCCACTTCTGTATTGAATTCTGCGATGTTGGATTTCATCACCAACTAGTGTTTTCTGTCCGGAAGGTTACTGTTTGTGTGTGGTTTGACTCCTAGATTTGATAGCGCATGTTAATTTGTTTGTTTTTACTTTTAGAGACCATAGGTGTGAATTGTGAATTTTAATTGTTAAGTGTGAATTGTGAATTGTTAATTTTAGTTTTAAATTGTTAATAAAATTCACTGAAGTTGAATATAATGGAAAATGTTCCAGAATTTACCAACCTAGGAACCCCTCCTAACGAGAATCCTAGTACTTTTCCTTACTTTGGAAATGTTGGTCCTCCTTATATGGATACTTTGTCATTACCTGGATTTACAATAGGATTACCAATATGGTTATTTTCAACTTCGTTGGCCCTAAACACTCCAATTGTTCCACCTCAACCGAATGCTTCACCTCAACAGAGTTCACCATCTCAATACCACCAACCTTCTGTTGACCCTTTACCTTCTTCGCCTAATTTTTCTTCCTCCATTTCTTCCTCTTCGCTTGGTAAAGGCCTTGATGCTAGTAACCAGGTGTCTAAGAAGAAGAATAAAGGGAAGAAGAAGAAGAAGAAGAAGAAGAAGCAAGATAAGAAAGAAGTCAACCAACCAACCATGGCTGTAAGTGTTAGTTGTGTTGAGGAAAACTCCGACATGCATCGTAAACCAAAATACCCTTGCACGCTTTGTAAGGGTGACCACTTCCTTGTCAATTGTCCTGCTATTCCAAAGGTCTTGGAAGTATGATCAGAAAAATCTCATCAACTTTCCATTGATCCATCAACCAGTGATAGTCAGGTTCCTCGGAAAAAGGGTAAAGTTAGGTTTCCTTGTAAGTTATGCAAAGGGAGTCATCAAACTCACATTTTCCCTCACATGGATGAAGCCTCAAAATTGTTGGAAAGCCTTACTGTTCCACAGCAAGAATTTCCAACTGGTTACCGTAAACTTTCTCCCAACCTACCATCAACTGATGGAGTGATTGATCTAGTTTCAAGTACAGTCGATCACACTCTTCCATTGGAGAGTGAAACTCATGTCACTCAGGTTGATGATCCATTAGTTGATCAAGTGGTCGATTCAATTTCACATTCGGTCGATCCCACTTTTCCTTTAGAGAGTGAGCTTCATACCACTCAGGTTCTTTTTGTTACATCAGATTCTTCTATGCCGGGGGGCATTTCACCTGTTTCTACAGAACCCCCTCCAAGTACTGAGGTCTTTTCCTTTGATTGGAATAGACTGACAGAACCTCGTCTTCCTTCCTCCATCCCTTTCCAAATCGTTGTCAAGGCTGGTGGTAGGGACATGCATCGCACACAGGTAGATGAAGGTGCTTCTATTAGTATTTTATCCTCAACTGCTTGGAAAGCTTTGGGTTCCCCTCAGCTTGTGCCTATTACGCAGAATCTGAAAGCTTTTAACAGAACCATTAGTGAACCTTTAGGGATCCTTCCTAAGTTTTCTATTACCTTGGAAGGTAAAACTGTCTGTATTGATCTTATGGTAGTTCGAGGTCCCTTGGATTTCAATTTACTCCTTGGGCGAGACTATGTTTATGCAATGAAAGTTGTCGTATAGACACTCTTTCGCGTGATGTCTTTCCCTCACAATGGAAATATTGTGACTGTAGACCAGCTTTCATTCCCTAGTCTTGTTTCAACTACCAATAATATGACAGCCCTAAATGTTCCTGATTCTCAAGTGGTATCTACCCCGCCACAGGTTAATTATGTGGCAACTGGTCCCATGTTTTCAGTTACCGGTGTACGTGAGCCTCCCACTGTTTGCTCATCTTCCTTTGATTTAGATCCGGTAATTGACATGGAAAACTCTATGGGATTACTTGAACACGATTTCCTTATCCCTTTTGAGTCCCTTGACATGTGTTCCTTCCAGAGAAGTATTCTTCCTTCTGATGAAGACCTCTTGGAAGCCATGATCAAGGTGTGTCCATTGACATGTCTTTCTTCCAGTTGGAAGCCATGATCAGTGGGTGCGAGGATAGTTCCTTTTCCTGTGCCAACCTCGTTAAAAAATGAAACAGGTGCCCATGAGGATAGTTCTTTTCCTGTGTCAACCTCGTTAAAAAATGAATCAGTTAAGTGAGGAAAGTTCCTTTTACTGTGTCAACCTCGTTAAAAAATGAATCAGTGTGTACGAGGATAGTTTCTTTTCCTGTACCAACCTCGTTAAAAAATGAAACAGGTGTCAGCGAGGATAGTTTTTTCCTGTATCAACCTCGTTAAAAAATGAAACAGGCTAGTATGAGGATAGTTCTTTTCCTATGTCAACCTCATTAAAAAATGAATCAGTTGGTATGAGGACAGTTCCTTTTACTGAGTCAACCTCATTAAAAAATGAATCAGGTAGGTTTTAGGTTATATAGGTAGATTGTAGAGAGTAGTTATGAGCATAGTTCCTTATCTTGTGTCAAGCTCGTTTAAAAAATGAAACAAGGGTTTTGAGGATAGTTCTTTTCCTGTGTCAACCTCACTAAAAAATGAAACAACTCCCACAAGTCTTTCCAAGATCTTGAAAGTAAAGCTTCATTCCATCCACCTCATTGAATGCAATGAAGCTTGGGGGGCATGTACCTCGTTTTGCGTCATTATGCTGGGGGCATGTGAACTTATAACAAGCATAGTTTTTCGTTTCAAGCTTGAATAAACATGAAACTGAATCCGAGCATAGTTCTTTTCTTGTGTCAAGCTCGTTAAAAAATGAAACAAATCCTCCTCTAATTGAGTCAAGAGTTTGACTAGATCTCATAAATGTTAAGTTGTATATTTAGGTTAGTTATTTCATTTTTTGCATAATTTTCTTACAGTTTTAGGTCGGGTCTTTCAAATGATCTCGTACATGAACCTTCATTCCATCCAGCTTGTACTTAGTTGAATAAAATGAAGCTAGTGGGGCATGCACTCTAGCAGTTATGCTTAGGGGGCATCAAGCACAGTTTTATCTCTGTTTCAAGCTTATGTAAAAATGAAACTACTTTGAAGCATAGTTTTTCTCTGTTTCAAGCTTTTGTAAAAATGAAACCTATCTCGAGTCAATTTCGGTTATTTTCAAGACTCGTTAAACTCATGAAAATCCCGAGATTATTTTGCTATCTTTCATTCTCGTAAAACAAATGAAAATTTCGATTTCTTTCCGTCTTTTCCTGCTCGTAAATTAAATTGAAAGTCGGCCATATGAGTACATTTTTATCATTTTTTCAAACTCATTAAAACTTACGAAAAAGTGAAAACCATGAGTACATTTTTGTCATTTTTTCGAACTCGTTAAAACTTACGAAAAAATGAATCCTTGGAGTTCTCTTTTAAGCTCTTTTCAGACTCTCGAAATATGAAAAGATTGCCAAGTTTTTCTTTTTAAACTCGTTAAAACGGAACTAAAAAGACGGTCCTCTTACAGCCCTTTTCTGACCGTAAAAACATGAAAAGATTGCCAGATTTTTGTCGTTTCAAATTCGATATTGGAAATAAAACGACGTGTCTTTGATCGCTTTGTACTTTTCAGGTCAAAGACACTAATCATGAAAGTACTCCTTGGTCGTAAAGATCAAGCGGTTCTCTCAAGTATTATTTTATACTTTTTTCGGGCTTGGGAAACGCAAATTTACGAAAAAGGTCAACCCTGGAGTCTTCTTAAGTTTTTTCAGACTCTCTAAAATTGAAAAACGCCGAGTTTCTCCTATACTGGACTCGTTAAAATTTCACAGTAAAGGACCTGTTCGATTACAAACAGGAACAGACCACTCCTTCTTAGGGTTCGAATCTAAACTAAGTTGGACTCATCCGAAGGATGAGCTTATAATCAAGCATATGTTATCCTCCTCAAGCTTGTAAAAAATAAAGAGGTACTTGCCAGAAATGGTGGGGGAAAAGAGAGAAAAATGAGCCTATTTGTTATACTCTGTCTCGGAAAAACCTTATCACCACTCTTGAACACGACACTTTTCATTCACCTGGGTCGGGAAATCCTTTACCTAACAATTGATCAAACCACATTGAGAATCTTCAACCAGTTCCGGGTATTAAATTTGGGTCAATTGTCACCAAGCCATCTGTCGTGTCGTTATGTGTTCAAGAGGTCACTGCAAATAAACCATTCATCTACAAAATACCTGTCTTCCATCTCGACCATCCCTGAGTCAGTCCTTACAGCTACATTTCTTCAACTTGATCTATGATTTCGTGTTGTGGGCTTGCCTGCAACGGGTCGCTTTCTATCGACATCAACACATTATCTGGAAAGATGACCTAGAAAGCATCGGTACCTTGAAATCTGCATGCATCAATGGCAGGTTTCTCGCCTTTGACAACAATTTACATCATTGACTTTCGATCGAAGGATTCCGTGACATGTTCGACCTCAACGCATTCATTCACATCTCATGGATTGTACTGGGTACTTTGAGAACCATTGACATCACTGGTGGTCTCTCTCACACTTGTTAATGGTTTACATCATCGACTGGTAATCAAGTGGTTTCTACCATGTTCGACATCAACTCATTTATTCGCATGGATAGAATCATACCATTTCGGGAAGTAGAAATGAAGACCTTGGATCTAGTTTCCACCATCCAGGCTGCGAGGAGTTTTGTATTCATTATACAGTAGACTAATCATAAACAGATGGCTACGTCCATACTGTGTCTACATGAGTCTATGATTATGATGTACTGCAAAATCATTCCTATAACAGAGTAGTAGTTAGTTTGTTAGTTAAAGTTTTCAATCTGAGTATGGGAATGCCTACCTCAATGATGATATGATCTTACATATGTATTTTGTGTTGAATATTTGCAGGTTCCGACTGGGCTCTCCACAAGATAATCCTTGAAATGATAAAGTACTTCACCCTTCCTAGATGATATGAAACCCTAATCTACTACAAGCTTCGCACTTTAGGGGGCAATCTGTTACACTAAAATTTGTCACCATGACTATTTGCAGTTAGTATGGCTCCATCAACTGTCATACTATCCTCCTTGACAAGTCTCATACCTCTGATCCTCATGTCAAACTCCAAGAAAGAGAGAAAGTCCTTAAAAAGTCAATTAACTCTGGTTACGCAGTTTCTCTTAACCTTACCTGCGTGTACGCACCCCAAGTTCACAATACCTGCGTACTTGTACGCTCTGTCTGTAAAGGGGTGGGTGCGTACTCTTGTAAAGGTCAAAAGGTGCGAGTTTTACTTCAAAAAAGTTACTTTTGGTCGAATCTAGAGCATTCTAGAAGATGGTTTGATGTGTATTGAGCGCCTCCAGATGGTTCATGCATCCCTATGAAAGAGGAACTTATCCCATCAAGAGGGGAGCTATCCCATTCAAAGAGGGGCTTATCCCATTGATGGTGGACCTAATTAACTTCCTCCAAAGCATTATAAATATAGGCATTGGGCCAGAAGGAGGAGAGGTTGAAAGCTGAACATTCCTAAGGGTAGATGCTGCTGAAATTAGGACTCCCTTATAGAGCTTGAGAGGAGAGATTCCCATCCTTTCTTAGCTTCATTTGGAAGTGGGTGAGCTGATCAAAGTAAAGGAGAACTCTTGCTGGTCCCTGGGAGGGACCTGCACAACACCAAGGCACTGGTTGTAATGGTTTCTTTTGTTTCCACTTAATACAATTAAGTTCATTTTTCTCAACAAGTTGTTATATATAATTTGTTTCATATACTCCTTGGTCTTTGTGATGAATATGTTTTATTTTATGAGTTATTCAGGTGCTATGTAATCGTTTGCTTGTTAGTGAATGCAGGTTTCGAAGAGAAGGAGGAGCTCATCTGGATCGGAGAGGCTGGACTGCTACAAACAACGTTGGATTAAAGGTATGTTTTAAACACCCGATTACTTGTATTCTAAATGCATATTTAGGGAAAGATAGTGCTTAATTGTCTTGTTTGTCACTAGAAAGCCTTAGCTTCTAGAGAGGTCGGTTTTGTCCGCAAAATTGACTCTTTCCACATGACAATTACACCTCTTTGTTCATTTTTTAGAAGCTTTGTCATACCGTTAGAGCTAATTATCTTTCTCGGTTTCCCTGCAATACCCCTTAATTCAGCTTCCTTTCCTTCCGTAGAAAATTTCATGAAAATTTCTTGAAAATTAAAAGCTATCGTACCCAAGGATTATAGCCATTGGACTCCTAATACAACATCAGCACCTCCCATTGGAATGGAAACCATTGGGCTAGTCAATACATATTCTCCCATGGATAGCTTGATATTATGGCACTTTCCAAAGCAATTTATCGTTCCTGCATTTGCAACCATCACTTGACACTCTGGTGCTGGATATAGGAAGCAATTAAATTCTCTTGCTATCTTACAATGAATAAAATTGTGGGTACTTCCTAAATTAATCAACACTATTACCTTTTTCTTCTTGATTTGTCCATCTATCTTGATGGTTTGAGGAATGGTAATTCCAGCCAATGCATTACAAGATATGGTCGGATTCATTTCTTCTTTATCTAGGCTTTGTTCCTAGAGTATATCGTCTTCTTTTGATCTTTATTTCTCCTTTTCTTCTTCCTCTTCACAATCTATGTAGAATAATTTCTTCTCAGCACACTTATGACCTTTAGTGTATTTGCTATTGCAACTGTAACAAAGCCCTTTTGCTCTTTTTTCTTCCAATTGTTGTGGTGTCAACCTTATAGGTTGTGGAAGACTAGGGGCAACAACACTTCCATCTTTATAGTTGTGAGTGGTATGCTTCCTCGTTGCCATAATTTTGCTTTCCATTTTTCTTGCTAACCTGAATGCCTTCTCTAATGAAACAAGTTCCGAAAGGTGAAAATCATGTTGGATATTATCCTTTAAAGTCCCTATGAACATATCAATCCTATGCTCCTCTAGAATAATTTTTACCCTTATGTTCAATTTTTGGAACTCCTCAATGTGCTCCATTATTGAACCTTTTTGTTTGAGACTTATCAATTGGCTAAAAAAAGTGTTGCTTTTTGTATCCTCATAATGTGTTGTCAATTCTTCCATAAAAATTGCCCAAGTGATAATTTGTTTACGAGAGCAAAGCCATTGATACCATACAAACTGATTTGGTTCCAAATATAAAGTTGCAATATGTACCTTTTGTGTGTTTTGCACATTATTGAGATCGAAAAATTGCTCCATCTGTAATATCCATGTTGCGTGATCCTTGCCATCAAACTTCCTCATATCAATTTTTGAAATATTGTGGGTCTTCAGTCCAACATTAGAGTCTATGAAAACATGATTAACATTTCTTTTGTTCTCATCATGATTTTCCTTTACTCCCCTTTCATCTTTAGTAAGCATTTCTTGTAGAAACTTTGTCAAACCTGTCTTCAATTCTCTCTTCAAATCTTCCATACCTGTCTTCAAATCGTCCATCTTAGCTTCCACGTCATTCATCTTAGCTTCTACGCCTTTCTTTAAACAATCCATCTTAACTTCTACACCTTTCTTTAAACCATCTATATTAGCTTCTACATATTTCTTTAAACCATCCATCTTAGATTCCGTTACTTTTTGTGCAAGTGACACTTGTTGCACTTGGTCTCGTAATTTTGATATATCATGTTGCATTTCTTCCTCTTTGTCATGATTCATGCTAGAACTTTCAGGTTGCTTATGAGGTGTTTGAATTTTCTTTCCTCGGGGCATCAATTACCGATAATAATTCTTTACTATTCCCTTTGAATTCCTTCAAACTAATTTTTCAAACCAAGCTTATGCAAAAATTTTAAAAAACTACACAACGTTTTTCACTTTGTAGGAGCTGGATTTTGAATCTAATGTATCTCTGTAATTTCAGATCATCTAGTTCTAAAATTGTGACCTGCAGTAGCCCTCTACATCCTCTTTCCAATGCCACTAGTCTGATCCAAATTGGATTCTCCAGGGAAGAGTTATACCAAATCTCCCATAGTGACCTAATTATAGACTAGTTTAGTAGATCAAATTTGTACGACATGCCACGAGTCATTGTTTCAACCTTTGGCTCTAAAAAATATACACAAGAAACTACAGTATGTGCTCTTTCTGTACCTTCTTACGAAATTTCAATCCGATGCTCCTAGAGAAAGTTATGAAGATTTTCCCCAAGTCACTTGTTTGGAATGTAATTCAGGGGTCTACAAAAAGACCAACTTCCTCGGATCATATCTCTGCAAATATAGTGCGAAATACTCTGAATTTCATATCCAAGGTTCAGTGCGATTTTTTCTCAAATGGGTTTTTTTTAGCTTCTGAAACGTCGTAGAAACAAAATTATAGCAAAAATGCCACGATGACCTATTTGGAGCAACGAAACCCTAGAATCTAAAGCTCTGATACCAAATGTTATGAAACCAGCTCACAAAAAGATAGAAAAGATAGATCAACGCCTTATAATTCAGCCTCTACGAGGGGTTAACCTCCTTTACATTACACAAATGAAAAATTCTTGGATGATTCAAATGAGAAAACCTCCTTTCTATATATAGGAGTCTAAGGAGTCACAATATAACCCAACCAACCTAACAATAATAATATAAAGCCACAAAAATAACAATAGAGGGATTCTATGGGGCACAGTAATAACAATATGGGGACAATAGGGGCACAACAATATTAATAAGGGATACAACTACAATAGTAATGGGGTAATCACTAGTATTATAAGGACCTAACAGGTAAGGACCTGATGATATTTTCCTTTATGTAAATTATCTTCAGGATACATCGCATTAGGTTTCTTTTTTTTCGACGTTTCGAACCAGCAACGGTGGTTCACCTTCAGGATGTGAAAGATTATTGAAAGAATGGTCTTTTTTTTCCATATATATATAGATGTATGAGATGCTTGTTGCAAATGATACTGAGAGGGGGGGGGTGAATCAGTATTATCAAATTCTTTTCAATTTATACAAAGATTTGCAGATTTGACTAATGAAACTTGCATATACCTTCCAGAATTATAATTTAATTTATTCTTCAGATTTTGATCATTAATCTATGTGTCAGAACCATATAATATTAAGCAGAAACAGAAAGTAGAGTAGACAATCACACAAAAGAACGCAAGATATAAGGTGGAAACCCAATGTGGGTGAAAACCACCTACTGTAATATGTATCTATCTTCTTTCAATTAGAAACTTCTTTTTACAATGATTCTGTACTGGTGTAGTCTTATACTAGCACGCAGGCTTCAACCTATAGAAGGCTACAACCTTCTCTCATTCGCTAGATTCTTTTGGAAGGGAGCTACAACCACCTTAGCTCTTGTACTAGCTAAGGTACTAGTACATAGGTGTTGACCTACATAAGACTTCTCTTTTCTTCGAGGGACCACGTTTCATAAATTTTCAAACTGGATCCATGAACATCAATAAAACATCAAATAGATCTACAATCAACCAAATTCCTTGTACAAATACTGAATCAACCAATAACTTCTCAAAACATAGTACCACACACCAATTCAGAACCCTGAACACTGCAGTAATAGAAAAAAGCAGCTAAAACATATTTCAAGGAAAAAGTCCGCAACTTCACCAATAGAAACTTGTGTACGTCTGTAGTATTTAGTTCTTTAACCTGCGGGTATCCGCACTTGTGCTCTGTCAAACCTTCGGGTATTCGTGCCTGCGCTGTGTCGAGCTTGCAGGTATCCGCACCTACGTTGTGTCGAGCCTGTGGGTATCCGCGCCTGCGCTGTGTCGAGCCTACGGGTATCCGCGCCTGCATTGTGTCGAGCCAACCGATCACCAGTATTCCAAATCTTGCTCATCTCAAGATATCCAACCCATTAGTTGCATAGCCAAATGATCTCCTTTCCTTTTTATAGTCTAGGCCTTACTCAAACCATGGTCCAAAACCATAGAGATCCAATACTAGGAACCCAAAACCTAGGTTCAATACTTTAGATGCAAAACCACAGACCAAAACCATAGGATCAGAAATTTCGGACTAAATACCATAGACCAACCATAAGATTTCCCATGTGCACGCTTTTCTCTGCATGAAAGTGCGTGTACTTTTCGTTCGCACTTTTTGTTCGGAGCACCTACGTATATGTTCGCACCTTTTGTTCGGCGCACCTGTGTATGTCTGCGGCTTTGTGAACAGGAACCTGCGGGTATCTCATTTTCTACTATTTTGAGAGCCTGAACTTGTGATCTACTATTTTAGTGAGTTGCCATCAAGGACAACACTTATGTCATCGAGCCAAACCTGTGCGAACCTGTGACATAATGCCAACAATCTCCCCCTTTGGACTTGATGGCAATCCAAAGTCACTCAATGTCTTTTCTCCCCCTTTGACATCAAGGGCAAAGGGTTATGCTCCCCCTGAGTACATGCTAAAATCTCTGCTCTGTTGTGTTGTCCAAGCTCCCCCTGACATATAGGCAAGATCTTGACAAAAGAAAGATCGAGACAAAATATCAACAACATATGTTAATCATTATTCAGATCAATATCCATGTTCTCCTTCTGCACTTGCTTCTCCTGAAGTCAAAAAAACTGAAGAATTGAACCAAGATCTTCTATGATAATGCCAACAATGCATTATTAGAAGAATATATGCTCCCCCTGAACCTGTGCCAGATGGTCTCTGACAGACCCATATCAGACTCTTCTCATCCTTGCTTTTCTTCAAGTTGAATGTACCCACATAAACCAGCATATGTACGCGTATACCCCATATGAAACTAGCATACAACCAATAGACAAGATTCAACAGCAAGATGATGCATCAATTACCCCCAGCTTTTGTCTGAGGTATTCAAAGGTCTCCCTGGGTAGTGGTTTGGTGGGAATATTAGAAACTTTTTCCTTAGAGGGAACATACTCCAATTTGACCTTTTGTTCAAGCACTTGTCCTCAGAGAAAATGATACTTGATTGATATGTGCTTAGTCTTTGAATGCATGATAGGATTCTTTGAAATACTGATTGCACTTGTATTGTCACAGAAAATAGAGATAGGTGGAGTGCAGGTGATTTGAAGATCTTGCAATGTTTGCATCATCCAAAGGAGTTGTGTGCAGCAAGATGCAGCAGCTGCATATTCTGCTTTAGCTGTAGATAATGCAATAGAGGTTTGTTTCTTGCTGAACCCAGATACTAATCTAGGACCCATGAAGAATGCACCACCACTAGTGCTTTTCTTGTCATCCACACTTCCTGCCCAATCCGCATCAGTGTATGCATGAAGTGTGAGATCTGTACCTCTAGGATACCATAAGCCATTGTTTTGAGTTCCTTGAAGATACTTGAAGATTCTCTCAACTTCCTGAAGATGTGTTTCCTTTGGATTTGCCTGAAACCTTCCAGCTATTCCCACTGCATGCATAATGTCTGGTCAGGTACCTATTAGATAGAGTAGACTACCAATCATGGATCTATAGGTTGGTTGATGTACAGGTGTCGATTCATCATTTGTGCTGAGGCTGCATCCTGTCACCATAGGGGTACATATTGGTTTTGAATCCTCCATCCCATATTTCTTCAAGATCTGCTTGAGATATTTAGTTTGTGATAGAAAAATGCCATCTTTGTTTTGTTGGACTTGTAAACCAAGAAAATATGTGAGCTCACCAAGCATGGACATTTCAAACTCTTTTTGCATCACCAAGGCAAAATTTTGACTCATGCCTTCTTCATTGCTACCAAAGATGATATCATCAACATACACAACAAGTATCAACAACTTATCATTGTCAATTTTTATATATAGATTGCTATCAGTTGATCCTTTTATGAAACCTTGTTGATGGAGGTACTTATCCAACTGATAATACCACGTCCTTGGAGCCTGTTTAAGGCCATAGAGAGCCTTTTTGAGTCTGCATACAAGTTTTGGATCATTTCCAAGAATAAACCCATCTGTTTGTTCAATATATACTTCTTGATTTAAGTCTCCATTCAGAAAGGTAGATTCTACGTCCATCTGAAATACTTTGAACTTCTGAAAGCTAGAGAGAGCAAGGGAAATTCTTATGGCCTCAAGTCTGGCAACTGGAGCAAAAGTTTCTTCAAAGTATATTCCTTCTTATTGCGCATATCCTTTACAAACAAGTCTTTCCTTGTTTCTAATCACATCCCCATTTTCATTCAGCTTACTTTTGAAAATCCATTTTGTCCCTTTGACATTCTTATCTTTTGGTCTAGGAACCAACTCCCAAGTGTTATTCTTTTCAATCTTCTCGAGTTCCTCTTCCATGGTCTTGACCCAGCATTCATCTTTGCAAGCCTCTCTTACGTCTTGCAGTTCAGTGGAGGAGAGCAATGCTAGATAGCTTGAAGCTTCTGAAATGGTTCTTCTTGTTTGTAAACCTACCTCTTTCTGCCCCAAAATTTGAGATTCTAGATGATTCTTATGAACGTATCTGGATGGAGTCTTTTCTTCTATCCTTATCTGTTCTTCTGGTGCCTCATGGGTTTCTTTTTCATCATGAATCTGATTTGATGTTGATGGATAGTCTTCGACATCTTCGAAATCTTCAAATTTTACTTGCCTAGGAGTGTTTCCTTCTTTATCAACCACTACATCAATACTTTCAACAATTTTACCAAGTCTTTTATTGTAACATTTGTAAGCTTTGTTGTGGGGAGAGTAGCCAAGTAAAATGCCTTCATCTGCTCTAGGTTCAAACTTGCCAAGATTTTCATCAGTCCTTTTAATGTAGCATTTGCTTCCAAAATTTTGGAAGTATTTTACTGTGGGAGTCTTACCGTACCAAAGTTCATGAGGAGTCTAAGTGTTGTTTACCCGGATGTTTTTCTTGTTGAGAATAGTAACAACAGCAAATGCGGCTTCACCCCAGAAGGTTGCAGGAGTTCCAGACTCATCAAGCATAGCACAAGCCATTTGTTGAACCGTTCTGTTAATCCTTTCCACTACTCCATTTTGCTGAGGAGTCCTTGCAGTAGAAAATTCCCTTCTTATTCCATGTTCTTCACAAAAATCAAAAAATTCATCTGAGGTAAATTCCCCTACTCGATCAGATCTAAGGCATTTGATTCTGCGATCTGATTTGTTTTCAACCAAGGCTTTGAATGACTTGAACTTTTCGAAAGCTTCATCTTTATACTCCATGAGTCCTATCCAACACATCCTTGAAAAGCTGTCAATGAAAAATATGAAATACTCTTCTCCTCGAGGTGACCTCTTCCTAGTTGGACCACATATATCGGTGTGAACAAGTTCCAGTGGCCTGTTAGTTGATCCTTCCTTCTCAAGGAAATTAGTTCTAGTTTGCTTACCAAATTGACATGACTTGCATATTGTATTGTCTGGAATTTTGATGTCAGGAAGATCATGAACTGCCTGATATTTGCATGCTTTCCTTATCTAATAGAAGCTAATATGCCCCAGTCTTCTGTGCCATAGCCAGTGTTCATCATTCTTGCTTAAATAGCATTGTTGTTGTTCTCCCTTGAGTACGTATAAGTTATTTGGAGTTCTTATGCCTCTGATCACTGTCTTTCCTGTATCAAGATCACGAACAATACATCCATTTGATCAAAATATTACCTCAGTTCCTTGATCACACATCTAACTGACACTCAATAGATTATGCTTTAAGTCATCAACATACATAACATTACCGGCCTTGACCTTTTCTTTCAAATGAACAGAGCCTTTACCTTTTATGAATGCAGGGGTGTCATTTCCAAATGAGACCTTCTTTTCCTTTTCTAAGGCACTATATGACTGAAGTTTTTCTTTATTACCTGTCATATGTTTCGAGCATCCACTGTCAATGTACCATTGATTTTCCTATCCTTCCGCATATAAGGCTATCCCACATCTTTCCGGTTGCGTTTCTTTCTTTTTCCATGTTTTGGAACTCAATGAGGCTTGATCCTTCTGAGTTGTTTGCCGAAACCTGCTTCTGCATTCAGAATCTTCATGACCGAAGTTGTTACAGATAGAACATTCTATTTCATTTTCAAGAGCAAAGAAGTTATTGTAGGTTCTTTTCATGATTCCTGTCATACTCCTTTATTTTTGAGCTTCCCTAGTCATGATGGTCTTGTAGGCAACACATTGAGCAGCTTTAGGACCAAAGTTATGACAAGAGAAACATTGGCCAATTGAAGAAATTCCTGCGATTATCAAATCTACCAACCATATGATTATAGTTTCCATCCATTCTTGAGCCAATATGAGAATGATTTACCTGTGGTCGGTTGAGGCTTCTGTTCATACTTGACATAGATTGCCCCCGATTTACTTGATAATATTTCATCATTCTTGAAGAAAATTGTCCCTAATTTACCTGGTGATCTTCATTATACTTTTGTTGTCGATTGTCAACTTGTTCACTTATCCTTGCTGCATCAAGATAACTTTTGGAGGTGGATGGCTTATGCGCTTGCTTCTAAGCTTGAGATGCTTCTTCGAAATATCTGAGACCTGTCTTGATTAGAGGAGAACGTTGCACTTTGATAATCTCATCTAGAGTTTCAGATCCTTTACCAAATCTGAGATTAAGGGCTTTTGTTTTCTCAATTTATTTTCTAAGTCCCACAATTTCACATTCTAACTCTTCATTGTGTTTATATTTTTCAGCAAGTTGGAATGTTAGAGTATCTATAATCATATTCTTTTCCTCTAAACGGACTTTAAGTTTAGAAATTTCTTCATAAAGAACTTCTTCATTTATAGCATCCAAGAAATCATCATCTTCAAAAGCCATCAAAATTCTATCATCATTACCTTGTTCATCTCCATCACTATTTGACAACCCATCACTGTCTTCATGCGTGTAATAGCTCTTCTTATTTACATTCAGTTTTCTATTCCATCTAACAGGTTCCTTACCTTTATCTAGTTTATATTTGTGAGGAAATTTTGCAGCATAATGACCGACTCTACCACAAGCAAAGCATATGAAAGGCAGCTTACCTTTGAATCTTCCAGTTCCCCATTGAAGGTTCTTGACAAAATTTGATTCTTACTCTTCTTCTGACATATGTCCTGACTCATAGTAATCTCCTTTTCCTGAAGCCTTGAATGCAGCTTCTCCTTTTCTCATTTTGTAAGAAATTAGAATTCCGTGCAGCTGTGACATGGTAAGGCTTTGTAGATTCTGCTTTTCTTCTATGGCAGAAACTTTTGAATCAAACTTAGGAGACAAAGATCTTAGAACCTTTTCAACCAAAACAACTTCTTTTATTTCTTCACCCAAGTTTTTCATACAATTTACGATCTCATCTATACGTAGGAAATAGCTAGCCACACTTTCATCATTATGCATTATGAGACTTTCATATTGAATTCTAAGAGTTTGTAATTTTGCTCGTTTTACCTATTCATCTCCTTCATAGCTCAGAACGGTCTTGTCCCATATTTCTTTTGTGCTTTTGAGCTGCATAACCTTAACGAATTCTGATTGAGATAGACTTCCTAATAGATTATTGACAACTTTTGCATTTGTTTCATATTGCTTCTTACCAGCTGCATCTGTAGGAGTTTCTGATGGAAATGTGTATCTAGTTTCCACAATGTCCCACACTTTTGTACTAAGAGATTGAAGATAATCAGTGATTCTCACCTTCCAATAGACGAAGTTGCTCCCATCAAAAATCGGTGGCCTAATAGATGCTTCTTTTTCGTAGTTGCTCATGATGACAGATCTTCCTCCAAGCGGTCAAGTTTTTCCTAAAGGACCTACTCTGATACCAATTGTTGCAAATAATACTGAGAGGGGAGGGGGGGCGTGAATCAGTATTATCAAATTGTTTTCAATTTATACAAACATTTGCAGATTTGACTAACGAAACTTGCATATACCTTCCAGACTTATAATTTTATTTATTCTTCAGATGTTTATCATTAATCTGTGTGTCAGAACCATATAACAGTAAGCAGGAACAGAAAAGTAGAGCAGACAGTCACACAAAAGAACACAAGATATAAGGTGGAAACCCAATGTGGGTGAAAACCACCTGCTGCAATATGTCTCTATCTTCTTTCAATTAGAAACTTCTTTCTACAATGATTATGTACTGGTGCAATCTTATACCAGCACGCAGGCTTCAACCTGCAGAAGGCTACAACCTTCTCTCGTTCTCCAGATTCTTCTGGAAGGGAGCTACAAACCTCTTAACTCTTGTACTAGCTGAGGTACTAGTACATAGGTGTTGACCTACAGAAGACTTCTCTTTTCTTCCAGGGACCACGTTTCATAAATTTTCAAACTGGATCCATGAACATCAATAAAACATCAAATAGATATGCAATCAACCAACTTCCTTGTACAAATACTGAATCAACCAATAACTTCTCAGAACATAGTACCACACCAATTCAGAACCCTAAACATTGTAGTAATAGAAAAAAGCATCTAAAACATATTTCAAGGAAAAAGTCTGCAACTTCACCAATAGAAACCTGCATACGTCCGTATTATTTAGTTCTTTAACCTACGGGTATCTGCACCTGCACTATGTCAAACCTACGGGTATCTGTGCCTGTGCTGTGTCGAGCTTGCAGGTATCTGCACCTACGCTGTGTCGAGCCTGCAGGTATCTACGCCTACGTTGTGTCAAGCCTGCGAGTATTCGTGCCTGCACTGTGTCAAGCCAACTGATCACCAGTATTTCAGATCTTGCTCATCTTAAGATATCCAACCCATTAGTTGCACAGCCAAATGATCTCCTTTCCTTTTTATAGTCTAGGCCTTACTCAAACCATGGTCCAAAACCATAGAGATCCAATACTAGGAACCCAAAACCTGGGTTCAATACTTTAGATGCAAAACCACGGACCAAAACCATAGGATCAGAAATGTCGAACTAAATACCATGGACCAACCATAAGATTTCCCACGTGCGCTCTTTTCTCTGCATGAAAGTGCGTGTACTTTACGTCCGCACTTTTTGTTCAGAGAACCTGCATATATGTCCACACCTTTTGTTTGGCGCACCTACGTATGTCTGTGGCTTTGTGAACAGGAACCTGCGGGTATCTCATTTTCTACTATTTTGAGAGCCTGAACTTGTGATCTGCTATTTTAGTGATTTGCCATCAAGGACAACACTTATGTCATCGAGCAAAACCTATGCCAACCTGTGACATAATGCCAATAATGCTTTGCTTTGCTGAATCTCTGCATCTCTTTAAGAATGTAAGATCAATCTCCTTTTTCATTAAGATCAATCTTTGTCATTCAAATCTACAAACTTCTTTCATTATCTCCCTTCTGTATTGGGTGAGTATTTTGTATTTGAGGTTTCTGCAAGTTTCATGATTATGTAGATTATATTCAAGATACATCACATTAGGTTTCTTTTTTATCGACGTTTCAAACCAGCAACGGTGGTTCATCTTCAAGATGTGAAAGATTATTGAAAGATTGGTCTTATTTTTCCATATATATAGAGATTTATGAGATGCTTTGCTATACTGAATCTCTGCATCTCTTTAAGAATGTAAGATCAGTCTTCTTTTTCGTTAAGAGTAATCTGTGTCGTTCAAATCTACGAACTTCTTTCATTATCTCCCTTCTGTATTGGGTGAGTATTTTGTCTTTGAGGTTTCTGCGAGTTTCATGATTATGTAGATTATCTTTAGGATACATCGCATTAGGTTTCTTTTTTCTCGATGTTTCTAACCAACAATGGTGGTTCATCTTCAAGATGTGAAAGATTATTGAAAGAATGGTCTTATTTTTCCATATATATAGAGATGTATGAGATGCTTTGCTTTGTTGAATCTCTGCATCTCTTTAAGAATGTAAGATCAGTCTTCTTTTTCATTAAGAGCAATCTGTGTCATTCAAATCTGCAAACTTCTTTCATTATCTCCCTTCCGTATTGAGTGAGTATTTTATCTTTGAGGTTTAAGACAAAATACTCACCCAATATGGAAGGGAGATAATGAAAGAAGTTCACAGATTTGAATGACATGGATTTATCTTAATGAAAAAGAAGACTGATCTTACAGTCTTAAAGAGATGAAGAGATTCAGCAAAGCAAAACATCTCATACATCTCTATATTAATGGAAAAATAAGACCCGATTTCAATAATATTTCACATCCTGAAGATGAACCACCGTTGCTGGTTCGAAACATCTAGAAAAAAGAAACCTAATGCGATGTATCCTGAAGATAATATACATAATCATGAAACTCATAGAAACCTCAAAGAAAAAATACTCACCCAATATGGAAGGGAGATAATGAAATAAGTTCGTAGATTTGAACGACATAGATTGCTCTTAACAAAAAAGAAGATTGATCTTACATTCTTAGAGAGATGCAGAGATTCAGCAAAGCAAAGCATCGCATACATCTCTATATATATGGAAAAATAAGACCAGTCTTTCAATAATCTTTCACATCCTAAAGATGAACCACCATTGCTGGTTAGAAACATTGAGAAAAAAGAAACCTAACAAAATGTATCCTGAAGATAATCTACATAATCATGAAACTCGCAAAAACCTCAAAGACAATATATTTTCCTTTCTAATACATTGTCAAGCTATTAGAAATATTTTGTATGGTAGAATGCAAGTCCATGGCCACACTGATGGAGATGAATTTCAAGAAGTTATGTGGTGAAACTGTAGGACCTAACTTGGAAAATCCCTTTGAGTACTGACAATTGATTGGGGCACTAATGTTCTTAGTGAACACTACACCATACATATGGTTTTTATCAACACTCCGAGTCAATTTATGATGGAACATATCCATGCACACATGATTGTTGTTAAGCATGTGCTAAGATACCTTCTCGGGACTATCAATCTTGGTTTGAGATATACTCTCTGAGACGTGAGAATACATCAATACACTGATGTTGATTGGGCCAAAAATTTTGCTGACATGAAGAGCACATCAAGGTGTTATTTTAGCCTGGGGTATGACATGATATCTTGGATGAGTGGGAAGCAGAATTCCATTTCTCTTAACACGACTGAGGTTTAGTACATTGTTGCTAGCATGGCTAGCTACGAGGCAATATGGTCAAGGAATCTCTTTGGAGAGTAGTTTGAGCATACTGGATATGACTGTGATATATTGTGACAACAAGAGTGGGATCCACTATCAGAGAATCCTATGTTCCACAATAGGTCCAAGCATATTAAGATTAGATATCACTATATCCAAGATATGGTGCAGAGAGGAGTTTTGAGACTTCATCACATTTCGATTTATGAGCAGATAGTAGACATACTTACCAAGCCTTTGTCAAAAGGGAAGTTCTTGGTCTTTAGAGAGAAGCTTGGACTAGTGGATGTGACCCACCTGAGAAAGAGTCACAACTGATCAAGAACACTGAGCTATGCTCTTCCCCCCTGTTTGAGCTCTTAGGGTGGGAATGGAGCTGAAGAGCTCTTGGGGTTGAGGGAACTCTTGGCCAATAGGATAGACTGTGACCCTTACCTTCCATGGTAAGTAGTATCTTCCCTATTGTCATTGTAGGGTGTTTGTGATCCTTGTCACTTATGGAAAGTTGTGTATCCTCCCCTATTATCAACTTTGGGACTTGACTGAGTATGCCCTAGTATGCATCCTACCCACAAGCTAGGCTTGTTTGGATTTCTTGTTGGGATTACCACCCATTTTGCCAATGGGTGAGGAGAGACTTGGGTGCATATCATCCTAACCATTGGTAAGTTGTGTATCCTCCCCAAGTTAGTCGATGTAGGTGTTCTACCACATGATTCTTGAGGGTCAAGGTGGGAAGATAAGCAGACAATAGGATAGATTGTGATCCTTACCTTTCATAGTAAGTCATATCCTACCTATTATTATTGGATATAGGGTGGAAGCTTAAACTCACCTATGATGATTCTTCTTCTTTAGATCAAGAGTGTTCAACAGATGAGTAGAAGATGAGTAGAGGTGAGATATGATATGATACAACAATGATGATGACAAGATATCTAAGTTGAGACTTATGATTCAATCGAAAATTCCTTCCTAACTAAGAGTGAGTATTGAAGATTGGCAGCTGAGGGAGAAATTTCCTCCTTGGAGAAGCTCAACACACCTTAAGGATTCCCCACCGAACATTGGAAGAATTTAATTTTCACATGGGAAAATTATTATTTTAATGTTGGTCCATGTCACATAAAAAATTACAAGTCAACCTAGATGAGGAAATTTGACCCCCCAAGACCTCATATAAATACATGTTAGTTGGCATCACTTGGAGGCATCATCATACATCATTTCTTCTTCGGTTGGTTCGATCTAGTGATGAGCCCCAGAAATGGGTAATTATATGGGCACATTTAGCCTCCTAATTCGAATTAATCCACCATTATCATTAGTTTATTGCATGTTTTTTATTATATTTATGCTAATAGAGTGAACTGGGTTAGTCATTATGCCAAAAAGTCTAATGTGTGCTTTATGCAGATTTTTGGTCAATTTTGAGACAAAATCAAAGGTTTTAATGAGCACTTGGCACCCAAATTCATGAAAGAACAAAGGATAGGATTTGTAGGAGGGTGTCCCCTTCTTTTATGAGCCCTTACCTCGAATTATCCACCAGCATCTCGGAGTTCAAGGGCCACCACATGGATGATCACAAGGGCAGCCGAGCAGGGCTAGTAAAGTTGTTGTTAACTGCAAGTTTTGGTAGCCGAGTTCCTAAAGTTTACGAGGACTGTTGGGGTCCTTAGTTTGTATAAATAAGGAAGCTTAGGGCCTTAGTTTGGTTAGTTATATGTTAGCTAGATTTTAGTCATTCTTTTAATCTATTTTCGCACTCTAGTGCAGCCTTGTATCAGCACGTTTTCGAGCTTTTTCTTGTAGACGGTTTTTGGGATGTAACTATTATTTTTTGATCATAAAGTTGAATTCAGATTTTCACCAACTCTAATCTTTCTTAGGAGGCTGTAGTTTTCGGGGTTGGGCCCAACCCAAGTACCAGTACCTCCTTTGTGTACTTTTATGTGTTTTTCTTGCATTCATAGAATAATTTCTGCTATTTAGGTTAAGATCTTGCTTTGTTACTTAGATTGTTTTTGATGGTTAAAATAGATTTTCATGTTTCAGGTTGATTTGACAGTTTGGTAACAGAAAATTTCTGCAAAAAGGCCATCAAGCAATCCTTGATCTCACCTCTCCCTCCTTGGGACCATGAGCTGAGACCAAGGCATACTTGCTGCCACAAAAACATTGTTTTTGCCTTTCCATGCAATTGCTAGTGTTAGATTTTTAGTTGGAAAAGTTGATACCAGTTATACTTGCATGTTTAGATCTATTCTTGCTTAGTTTCCATAGCTATCTTGCATGATTTCTTGTCTATAAACTTCTGTTCATCATGTTTCTGGTTTTTAGGTCAGATTAGGTCAAAGTAGATAGATCTCTGGTTTTTCTAGTCTTTGTTCGATTAGTTTTGGAAAATAGTGTGCAGAGCACCTGTAATACATCCCTACCTATCCTTCCTCCATCATACATTCTGCTCCAACCCCTAATCCAAGATTCCTTCCCTTCATTTTCCACACTTTCCCAACTAACCCTAATTTCTATATTTTTGTGCAACATTGCTCCCTCCATCCTTGAACAAATCCAACCATCTTCATCACTTCTTAGCTTCATTTACTAGGTCCCACACCTCTTAAAAACCTTATCCATCCTTTGTCTCCACTTTCCCACCGTTTTTCCATCATCAACCCTCCAAAATCCTCTTTCAGCTCTTCCTGTAGAACTTCTTATAGAACATCCTGTAGAACCCCCGCAGACTTCCTGTAGAAGTTCACGTGAGCAGCTTTTCGAGATCTGATCACTATGAAACTCTTTGGAAGGGTGCTAGGGACCCCTTAGGCCCTCTTCTCACCTTCCTAACCTCCTGCAAGCACCCACTCCATTTCCTTTCACCAATAAACCTCTGCACAGTAAAAAATAGTTAAAACACACGCATAATAATTCTGCAAAGTTACTCAAAAATACAAAAAGATGCTTTTTCCATATTTTCCTTCAAAAGTAGTTTAGTCACATGCATTTTACCTTTCTAAGAGTCAATGGCATCCATTCCAGCAGCTTTCATCTCTTTTCTTGCACCAGTAGGGTTAGTCGGTAAAATTAGGGTTTGCATTTCCTTTCAGCTTTTATCTCCTTTCTGCAAGTAGACTAGCCTCTTTTGAGTTAGATTTCATCCATCATAGTTCAAATATTCTTCTGAGAACTCATAGAAGTTGGCTTAAGCTCCTAAAGAACTTGTGCCAGCTGATCAAGTGACAACCTGCAGTAAGAGCTAGTACTTGTGCATATAGCAACGTCCCTCCCATGTTTGTTACGAACTACAAGGTTGATAAAAGTAAAGAAGAGAGTCCCAGGAGTTGCAGCATCATTACTGCAATATTGGAGCCCACCATCTAGTATGAAATTAAAGGGTCCAAGTTCACACATGGAAAGTGTTGAAGAAAAGTGTAACTAGGTTCGATATTTGTCAATGTAATTTTGATCTTTGTACTTGTCAAGAAAAAGAAATATTATTTTTATAAAAGTATATGAATGAGTTTCTTGCTCATTCCATAGGTATAGGAAAGTCAAAGAGTCAAGCTTATGTTAAAGAGCTCTTTATGAGCATTTATGTAATGTACATGGGTCAACCTAGTGTCAAGAAGCCTTCCAAGACAAGCACCATTCTTCAACAAATAATATTACAAGAAAAATGATGAAGAGAACATCATGTTGGCCTGCAAAAATGAATTAAACAACTAAAAGATGACATGCCAACTCATATAAATGACACAACGGTTCACTTGTTCAAGTTGGCTAAAAAATGTAGACATAACCACTATATATACCCAATTAGGGTCCTCGCAAAAATGAAGTACATAACTTTCATTTTCTGATATGATTCGGTGAAGAACAAGTACTATAATCTGCATTACAAGAAGGTATCAATTCAGACTCATCTATAAGCTTGGATAAGGGCAGAGACTTGAATTCGCCATGACTGTTGGATGTTTACAGGATGGGGTCCTAATAGTTAGGATGACAAACAATGAAGCAATTACATATGTATACCACAAAAGTATAAGTCCTATAATGGGTGAAAGGAAGAAGGTCTCGGATCTCTATTTCAAAATACAATCATAATCTCAGCATCCCTTATGAACAACTCGCACAAAGACGTACACTATCTTAGCATAAAAATTTTCTCGATGCAATACTCTTTCAACATATTTTACATATTCATGATCATAAAACCTTCGAAGATAAGGTCATAATGATGAATGATATGATGACCTTGTATATACAATGAATATCTCTATGGAAATGCAACAGTGATGTTCTCAGATAGTGAAGTAGTGATCTAGATGAAGGAGAACTCATGGTGTAGGAGTGATCTAGATGAAGAAGTAGTTTTGGTACAACTATGATGATAATATTAGTAGGGAATTCAAAGAGGATTGGTGTCTTGGTCTTGGAGTGGCATAATATGTCAAGTGTCAAGGTCATGGTATTCATCAATTGGAATCTCTATAAGAATATTTTGTATGGGTTTTCCTCTCCAAGAGGGAAAGTTTTTGGCCTTGACAGAAAGGAAAGCATATTTTGTTCATGTCTCTTTATTTTGGTAGTAGTTTGATGAAGCAAACACACACACTAATAATAAGAAGAAGATCAAGCTAAGATAAATTGTAAAAGCACTTCACAAATTGTTATCAAGTCTAGAAGAATCCTACTAATACTAATTTCCCTAGATTCTGCAACATGGTATTAGAGCTAAGGTGTTGAAGTAAAAGGAAGGGCAGTAAAAAGAGACATCAAAACAAGGTTTAAGGTTTGAAGGATCAAGTCTACAACAAGCAGTCTACAACAACAAAGATTTTTTTCATATACAACCCTCAATAGTCTATACTACTCATAGTCTCAGTACTATGCTATTGAGATCTCGTTACCACAATAGGATTAAGCAACCTTGGTTAAAGAATGAAGTTTTGAGCACAAGTACTTAAAACTCGAGTTCATGACAACAATTTTCGATGCCTTTCACAGTGTTATTCTATACCACATGGATATCAATATAGAATTAAGGTGTTTGGTGATGGGATTCTACTATAAAATGATCATCATGGCAAGCAACATCAAGACCCTATGATTCTACACAATGCTACACAATTCCATAATCCACTTATGTGATAGCAAGACAATGCCATGTCAAGTTCATCAAAAATTTGCTAATCATGAGAATCAGATTTAGAAGACAAAGAAATTTGAAGATAGGAAGGCAAGATTCATACCATTTTATCAAGGATATCATCTAAAGGAAGCATCAATGCATCTGCTTCAACCATCATTAAAGCAATCAAGGTGAATATTTCATCTTCACATGACATGTAAGTATCTTTTCAATTTATATATTTGGTTAAATGACTTCATGATTGCAAGGAAATCTATGGGCTGGATGGGTCAACAAGATTCCTTGAGGAAGGAGGATAGGCATAATCCTCTAAGTAGCTAAAGTCATTAAACATATAAATATGTCTCCTCTGAATTTATGGAAAGGGATGCTCATGAAAAATCCCCTCACATAGCAATATTGGAGACATCAAAGTGATGTAGGTGATAAACTCATTCTCTAAAGATGCAATGAAGAAGGTCACATGGAATCTATTCTTCATGAAAGTAAAAAGGGTATCAAGGGATGTAGGATATCTTCATAAGATCCCATCTACAAGATCTAGGAAGGAAGATAATCATCATCGTTCTAACTGATAGGCAAGGTAACAAATGTCCATGAACAAGAAGGTTACCTCATTCAACAACTTGTGGTCTCTATGCTAGATAGAGAAAGACAAGTTGATGGCAAAAATATTGAAGGTTAAAAGAACTCAACCATGTGCAGAAAACAAAGGAAAGGTTGGTCTTCAAGCAAGACAAAAATAAGTATAGTTAAGATGCATTGCTATAGAAAGATTTTGGAAGCTTATATCATTGAAAGATGGAGAAAGCTGAAGAAAAGGGCCAAGGAAAGAGGGAGTGACAAATCTCTCCTATGAGTAAGATAGTATCCCTCACAAAAGGGTCCTATCATAAGCTCCTAAATCTTGTGTTATAATATATGACAATGGTAATAAGATGCATCATGGCATCATGGAAGCATTATAAACAAGAGCTTGTAACATCTTCATAGGGATCATGAAGGACAAAAATACATGGCAAAAAACATGTAGGATATATAGCTCTTGGGAACCTCAGTGGACATTGAAGGAAAGAAAGGAGTCATATAAGGCTCATCATACATTAAGTCAAAAATGAAACATCTACCAGTTGGGGATATACAAGATCCTCGAAATTCTCTGATGGAATCCTCATAGTAGGGTTCACTGATATAGAGAGGAAGCAAGTGTTTCAACAAGAACTCCAACATATCGAATCCATGAGATGATGATATGGCATGAAGTAGATCAAGGGATTGAAGATATTTTCAATCAAGGAAGCTACCGCAAGAAGCCTCGATGACCTGAAGGTAAAATAAGGTATGCATGATTTTGTTTAATATTATAATGGCATGTTGTATGGTTGCAAGTAATATGGATCTTTGCTTCTATCTTAAGAAGCATGATCAAGAGAAAAATGGTCTCTTCCTCTGAAAAGATGCAAGAAGGCATAAGTCACACTAGATGAAATTAACATAATATGTCCTCATATGACGTATGAGGTAATTGACTACAGTAAAGAAACTCTGATTGAAAGATATGGAATGTGTGAGGAAGGAAGAGATTGTGAGATATGCAACCATGATGAAGGTAATCAACATTGAAAAGACCAAGAAGTTTTGACTAGGAAATCTCCCAGAAATATATGAAGACTCTGATGAAAGTCTAAAAATAATTAAGACCCTTGATAATGGATATCTTTGGGAGATGTGACAATATGTGTGCAGGATGCTAATACCTACAAGAATATGTCATGATGAAGATCCATCTCATAAGGTATGATTTAATTTAATATAATGTTTTAATTTCTCGAATAATATCTGGATGAGTTCATGTGGAGCTACTAGAACAAGACTTGTAAGTACAAGTGAAACCAACATTCATGCGATGTGTTATCACTAGGCTAGAAATATTTGGGTTGTCTCAACCTTTAACCTAGTGTAATTATTTCATACCACTTGGAGTGGAATTTAGCCCTTCCATTCTGAGACGACTCTCTCAAATGTTTATCAAATTTACTTGAAACAATTCAAACAATAGATGAATAAATCTGATCTCTATTTTTTTATGGTTTTGTAGGTGAAGAAAAATGTGATGAATGCCACCATTGGGCATGGATTCAAATTAAAACAAATTATATCCAACAACAGTGTTTGATGGAAGTCGAGGCATCTATAGTTTTGAAACTGATATCAAATTAACATCCACAGTCATACACAGTAAATTGAAGGAAATTTGAGTAGTTTGACAATATTTCCAAGTAATCAAGACACCATGTAAAATAGAAAAACAACATGGTAAGAACATATGAAATCCATGACATGAATCTCAGGTACAAAAATAGATTTGCTACAAATTTTCTATTAAAGGGATCAAAAGATTACATAAGGTCAATTCTTCACATTATCCATCAACCCTTCTCAAGGACGAAAACCTAATTATTTAAATAGAAAAGATATAGTTACATTATCTTGCCAGCTGGGCCAAATTTGATCCACTATCTAAGAGACATATTCCTATTTTTCTTCTAACTAACAGAGTCCTCATAGGGATTTTCTGTTTTACATAGTTGGAATTCAACTAGGACTCTACTAGCTTTAAAAACTCTAACCACTTTTTGTTGATGAAGATAATCGAGCCCAACTGCTTGCTAGATTTGTTGGAGTGTCATTACACCTTCGACCTGTTGATAGATATCAATTAAATTTCCTTTTTGTTGACTATCCTAATGAGCTGGCTATTATGCTAATGTGGCTATGTGCTGACTTGGCATGCTGAAAAATAGGAGTTTAGCATGATGTAGTGGAGACCCTTTATGATTTTTAATCCAGATGGAGCTTGGATGTATGATATTAAAAATATTCTAAAAGGCAGACAAAACAGATTTTTTATGATTTTGTAGCAAAAAACAGAGTCTTCAACAGTGTCATAGCAAGCTTTGGTAGCAAATTCATGATGAGCCCCAGAAATGGGTAATTATATGGGCTCATTTTACCTCTTAATTCGACTTAATCCACCATTCTCATTAGTTTATTGCATTTTTTTATCATATTTATGCTAATAGAGTGAACTGGGTTAGTCATTATGCCAAAAAGTATAATGTGTGCTTTATGCAGATTTTTGGTCAATTTTGAGACAAAATCAAAGGTTTAATGAGCATTTGGCAGTCAAATTCATGGAAGAACAAGGGATAGGATTTGTAGGAGGGTGTCCCCTTCATTTATGAGCCCCTACCTCAAATTCTCCATCAAAAACTCAGAGCACAAAGCCAAGGGGCAGCCAAGCAAGTCAAGTAGGACTGTTGTTATCTTCAGTTCTAGGAAGTCGAGTTCCTTGATTTTAGGAGGACTATTGGAGGTCCCCATTTGTATAAATAAGAAGGCTTAGGGCCTCAGTTTTGTTAGTTATATTTTAGTTAGATTTTAGCCATTTGATAGTCTATTTTCGCACTTTAGTGCAACCCTGTAATCAACACATTTTCGAGCTTCTTCTTGCAGACAGTTTTTGTGAAGTAACTATTATTTTTTGATCAATGAAGATGAATCTAGCTTTGAACCAGCTCTAAAATTTCTTAGGAGGCTGTAGCTCTTGGGGTTGGGCCCAACCCAAGTGCCCAGTGCCTCCTTTGTTTACTTTTATGTGTTTTTACTGCATTCATAGAATAATTTCTGTTATATAGGTCAAATCTTGCTTTGTTACTTAGGTTGTTTTTGATGATTAATATAGTTGTTCATGCTTCAGGTTAATTTGATAATTTGATAAAAGAAAAGATCCACAAAAAGGCTACCAAGAAATCCTTGATCTCCTTTCTCCCTCCTTGGGACCATGAATTAAGACCAAGGCACACTTGCTGCCATAAAAAAATTGTTTTTGCCTTCTAATGCAATTGCTAGTGTTAGATTTTGAGTTGGAAAAGTTGATATCAGTTGTGTTTTCATGCTTAGATATGTTCTTGCTTAGTTTCTGTAGCTTTCTTGCATGATTTCCTATCTATAAAATTCTGTTCATCATGTTTCTGGTTTTTAGGTCAGATTAGGTCAAAATAGATAAATCTCTATTTTTTTAGTCTTTGCTTGGATCAGTTTTTGAAAATAGTGTGCAGAACACATGTAAGACACTCCAACCTATGCTAACTCCATCATACAACCTGCTTTAGTCCCTCGCTTAAGATTTATTTCCCTCATTCGTCACACTTTCCCAACTTGCCCTAATTTCTACATTTTTGTGCAACATTGCTTTCTTCATCCTTGAACAAATCCAACCATCTTCATCACTCCTAAGCTTCATTTACCAAGTCTTAGATCCATTAACATCCCTATCCACCCTTCATTTCCACTTTCCCACGATTTTTCCACCATCAACCCTCTAAAAACCACTTTCGGCCTGTTCCTGTAGAACTCCATGTAGAATTTCTAGTAGATCCCCTACAGCCTCCTGTAGAAGTTCACGCGGGCGATTTTTCGAGATCTAAGCGCGGTGGAAATATCCAGAAGGGTGCTAGGGACCCCTTAGGTCCTCTCCACACCTTACCAACCTCCTGCAAATGCCCATTCCATTTCCTTTCACCAATAAACCTCTGCACAGTAAAAAATAGTTAAAACACATGCACAATAATTCTGCATAAAATTGCTCAAAAATACAAAAAGATGATTTTTCCATATTTTTCTTCAGAAGTAGCTTAGACGCATGCATTTTACCTCATCAATAGTCAATGGCATCCATTTTAGTAGCTTACTTCTTTTTTCTTGCACAAGTAGGGTTAGTCGGTAAAACTAGGGTTTGCTAGGGTTTGCGTGTCCTTTCAGCTTTCATCTTCTTTCTGTAAGCAGACTAGCCTCTTTTGAGTTAGCTTTCATCCATCACAGTTAAAAGCTTCTTCTAAGAACTCATAGAATTTTGCTTAAGCTCCTAGAAAATTTGTGCCAGTTGATCAAGTGACAGCTTGCAGTAAGAGCTAGTACTTTTGCATATAGCACCTTCGCTTCCAAGTTTGTTACGAACTACCAGGTTGATAAAAGTAAAGTAGGGAGTCCCAAGATTTGCAGCATCATTGCTGCAATACTGGAGCTCACCATCTTTTTGGCACCATTGCCGGGGAAGCGTCAGAGTATTTTGTGATTACTAGTTTTCTTCTATTTTCAACTGCAACCTTCTGCTAAGTAGTTTATTTCACCAAGAGTAAAGTAGTTCTTTCATTTCCATTCTGCAAATTCACTTCAGCAAGCGTAGATTATATATTTCCTGCATTCCCTTCAATTCTGTAATTTCAATTCTACAAAAGTAGACTAGACATTTCCTACTTTCATTTCAATTCCACAATTTCATTTCAGCAAGATAGATTAGTCCTTTCCTGCTTTCATTTCAATTCCGCAATTTCATTTCAGCAAAATAGATTAGTCCTTTCCTGCTTTCATTTCAATTCCACAATTTCATTTCAGCAAGATAGATTAGTCCTTTCCTGCTTTCATTTCAATTCTGCATTTTTATTTCAGTAAGATAGATTTTAATTAGTTGCAGTTCAATCTATTTCAGTTTTGCAGGTACAAGCAGAGAAAAAAAAACAAAAATCAATCGAAAAGATTTCCTTTCATGCCTTATAGGAGTAGAGATAATTCAGAAAAATGTTTGCACAACACCCCACTGCTTCACACAACCAACCTTCTCTCTTCTTCGATGGCTGTGATTAAGAAGAACCCTTAGGTGGACAGCAAGACATATTTGAAGAACCTATAGGGGAGAAGAAGAAGAAAAAATTCCTCTAGAGCAAATGGCTGAAAACAGAAATGTTGGGAGTAGTACCTTTTCTTCCAACTCATCCATTGAGGGTGAAATTGGAAACATGTGGGAAGATTTCAAGAGTGAGATGAGGCAGATGGTTGCCATGCATATCAAAAGTAGACAAGAGGAAGTCGAGAGGGTTTTGGCCATCTTTTGCCCCAAGTGCACTAGAAATCATCCTAAGAACGAATGTCCATTGCACTCCATAGAAGTGCGTTTTGTCTGTGAAGAAGACCATCCTACGAATCAATACCCTTCCTTGCCGAGAATTAAAGCTGCATATTAGAGGGTCATAGGAACCACTGAACCACTCTATTTCATGAACCAAAGGAGGCCACTTGGACCTTACCAGCAGGGAATGCAAGGGACATCCCAGACCTATTACAACCCCTATCAAGCCACTTCCATGCCTTCTTGGGGCCCCCCTACTCATTCTTCCTAGTCCACACCCCCTCCTAGGTCATATCCTCCTCAATATCATGCTCAACTAGCTACTCATTCATTTCACCCCTACGCTTAGCCAAAACCTCAATGGAATGCACCTCATAAGGGGTGGAGGCCCCAGTACAACACTCCTCCCACCCTTTTTCCTCTGCCACCTGCTCAACTGCAACGATTACCTCTTGCTCCACCAGGGCAACCCCAAATACCTGCTCAAACAAACCCGAATTCGAATAACAGAAAGGCCCAACGAGTATATAGTGGGGAACCACCATTTCCAAACCCACACATTGGAGTAACTCAACCCAATTGCAAAACTGAGGTACAACACTTCCAAACAACTCCTCTTGAGCTCAATGATATCACCATAGCTCAGGAAGAATATTGCAAAAAAAAGATTATATTGGAAGCATTGAAGGACCACATCCAGCAAAAGAAGATTCAAAAGAGGAGATCAAAGGACTATGGGCTGCACTTGATAAAGAAAAGACAGTAGAATCAGAGATCGAGAGAGCTCCCTCATGGTTACCATCAAATCCTCCATGTATTCAAGAGGAAAATCAGCAAAAAGAGGAAGATATGAAGGTCATGGTAGAAGAAGACATGAAGAATGATCCAGATCAGCAGAAAGGCCAAGGACATCACAGCTATATTGAGATATGGTTCCAGATAGTCACTAAGTTGCAACAGTACTCTCTTCCTCAACTATTCTTGATCCCTTCAAAGTCAAATCATTTAGTCTTTGAAATCTGGGTACCTATCAAAGCATGCATTTCAAGCCTCCACGTCATTTTATCTCTCATATCGATGTGCACATGGCTCCATTAGAAGTATTCTTATACTTGAAAATGATTTTGTTTTTCAAGTAGGGTAGGGTAGAAAAAAAGAAAAATGAAAAAGGAAAAAAATGAAAAATAAGAGAAAAAAATAATAAAAATCTAAGGTGAAAACCTCCTTGGAGGCGCCTCAGATTGGCTCATTGATTGAAAACCTCCATGAGGTGGTCAATGGGTTAGAAAGAAAAGAAAAGAAAAAGGGAATAAGATCCTTGGGTGAAAACCTCCCTTGGAGGCACCCAGGGCAAGCAATTAGGGTGAAAACCTCCTTGAGGTGCCCTAGTTGTCTTCAAAAAAAAAAAGAGAAAAAGAAAAAAGAAAAATGAATTTCCAGTTATATTGCAGGTTTGCAGGAGAACTTTAGGAAGCAGCTACAGGTGCCAAGAAAGCTTTGAAACCAATAACAACACCTATCCTACCTTCCCTCACCCTTCTCCATTATTCTTGACATTCTTTCCACCTCACTGTGCTTCTTTTCTGAAAAGTGTGTTTCTACAGGAGGATCCTGTAGAAACTACAGAGAGCTAGAAATGGACTTCAAAATCAGTTTGAGGAACAGAGAAGCTTCATAAAGGGTTTATAAATCCTCCTACAGCCTTAAAACCCCTCTTCCATCATTTCCATGCCTGCATCACACCCCAAACTCATTTTTCTTACTGTCCAAAAAACTACAGAATGCTCTGATGCAAAAATACATAGAGCAGAAATTTGTTTTTTCCCTAACTTGAAAACTGTGCATCCATTTAAAAAATTGTTTCATGGGGAGTTGTATAGGAATGATGGAAACATGCCCAAGCAATTTCAACCAATTCCAGTGCACGGTTTCCAAGAAATCAACCTCCATCACCTTCAGCCATTTTTGCATTTTCTCCATATCCGTGCATCCATTTAAAAACTTGTTTCATGGGGAGATGCATATGAGTGATAGTAACTTGCCCAAGCAATTTCAGCTAATTCTAGTGCACGGTTTACAAGAAATTGACCTCTGTAACCTTTAGCCATTTTCATTTTTTCTTGAAATCCGTGCATCCATTGACCACAATTTTTCTATGGGAGGTGCATAATGGTGATGGAAACATGCTCAAAAAATTTCAAGTCAATCTGGTCTATCGTTTGGGAGCTACGGATAAAACAAGTCATTGTCCTACAAAAATCTAGCATCAGCAACATGAGGGTGAAAATCTAAAGGTGGAAGTAGACTCCTGCAACTTAGATCTAGCCATAGGATGCCTGCACAAGAAAAATAGCCACACATCAGAAAAAAAAAAATAAAAGCATATAGCAGAAGGGATACAAGCATGCAGAAATTGAATATGAGCATGCAACAGCAAAAGAACCAAGCAGCAAGCACATTTCGACTTATAGGTAAGTGTCTAAACCAGTTCCTCTATTTGCATATGTATGATTCAAAACTTCATAAACGAATGAAATGGTTGGATTAAGCCAAAAATGTGGCCAGTTAACTGGACACCCTCAGCTGGTTCGATTGCACTCATCTGGAGATCACCTAGCACACGTGTATAGTCAACTCACGGGAAATTTAAAAAACAGGTAGTGGCAGATGTTTTGAACTCCAGCGCAACTGATGTCAAGTGATTAACAGGAAAAGAACATACAGTTTCATAATAACACTGCAGTGGGAACCAATGATCTACATGGATCCAACATGCACTTGGCCAACTCACCCTCCATCACCGGAAGTCTCCTTAAACAGCGATAAGAACTCATCTTTGAAACACTCTCACCACCTTTGTTTCCATTTTATCATCATTCCCTTCACTGCAACAAGCTCTATACTACCTCCATAGCAGCGAACCAGTCATTCTCTACCATTTTTAAAAACCCTCATGCTTATCGGGTTCTACAGGAACGGCAAACACAGTATACAGGAGCTAGAAGATTTCTACAGGAAAATTTCTATAGGAAGGGTAGAGAACAACTATGTAGAAGGAAAACCCAGGATTTTCATCGAAATTCAAGCTTAAAACAAGGTAGGCTCGGGAAAAACTCTCTGCATATGACTTGTTTGAGTAAGGTGGTGGATTAAAAACATGGCATTGGATTGAAAAAGAGAATGAAGTTTATGATACTTGGACCGGAGGAGCGCGAGCTGGTGAAAACGAGGGTTTACAGCTTACGAATTCTTCAGATCTAGGATTCAAAATTGGAAAAGAACAGGGTCAGAGTGGCAGAACTATTCAGAAGAGGATAGGTCCTGACCCGACAGATGGAAAATGAGGGGTCCATAGGGACCCCATTGTATAAGCATGTAGTGATGCACAGATAGACATCACAGGAAGATGTGCAAATAGTTGGATATGAAAGCTCACAAAAAGAGGATGGAACCAACAAGGGAAGGAAGAGATATGAGGGTAAGGAGGAACATCATAATCAAAAGCTGAAAGGAAAGGAGGATGGTGGCCAAACAGAAAACAGAGGCAGGGTGAAGGCCACGCAAGCACATCCCAACCAGGAAAACAAACAAAGAAAGAAGCAAACAGAAGAAGAAGAAGGGGTCCTAAATAAAGAGAACAAGGAACAAGAAGATAAAGGGGAAGCATGCAATGGCAAAAAGACTCAAGGCCCATGTAAACTTAAGGCGACAGAAACCATAAGAGTGGTAATAACAGACCCAAAGATTCAAGCCTACCGGGATCACATGACCAAACATGCAATAATCTGCGAGTTCATGGGGCTCTGGCCAACGGAAAGAGCGTTGTGTCAATGGATAAAGTATCAATGGAAACCCAAAGGTGATGTAAGACTGCACTTAGGAGCCAAGGGTTTTTTCACTGTTGTTTTTTCAAATCTAGAGGATAAGGATAGAATATTTGATGGCGGACCTTACTTCTTCGCTTCTGCGGGTCTATACATTCGGCTGTGGAAGCCAAATTTTGTGCCAGAAAAAGAGACCTTCAAGCAAGTGCCAGTCTGGATACGCCTTTTCTCCCTACCAATAGACTACTGGGGATATGTTGCTCTAAAACAGATAGGTGACAAATTAGGAACCTTCGTCAAAGCTTCAGAAGCTACTCTGCAGAGAAGATACACCTCATGTGCCCGAATCTGTGTAGAAATGGATGTGTCAGGAGCATTGCATGAGGGACTGTGGCTGGAATACAGTGATGAGGACTATTTCCAAGCCATAGATTATGAGCAAATCCCATTCCGCTGTAGAAAATTTCATGAACATGGACATTTAATCAGAGAGTGTCCATTAAATAAAGCAGCAGAAAACCTTAACGTGGATAGAGCAGAAAAGAACAGGGAGATCTTTACTCGACCAAGAGCGAGACAAAGAGAAAACAGGAAACGTCCAACCAAAGCAGGAACATCACAAGGTAATACTAGTAATTCTTTCGAAGTATTGGAAACTGAGATAGAATCAGAGGACAATAACAAGGAACAAAATACCGCTGAAGCAATCAAAACTACAACAAAGCTTGGAACCCACAAAATGGAGGAAAATCCTCCATATTTCACACTACAGAATCAAGAGACAACAGAAAGGGTAGATGAAGACTCAGAAATGCTCATAAGTGACATCGGAAGTGATGAGATGGAGCTGAATGACATACTAGAACAAGAAGGAGTTAATCTACCAAACATGGTGGAACACTGGAAAAAGAAGGGGATGGAGAACATACCGGAAGAGGAAGTGAGGAGAATCAATGAGATACTACTAGCAAGACAGAGAGCAGAAATTGAGAGGCAAGGCAAGAACCTAGGCGTAGCAAAAGGAATGGGACACCGAACAAAGGTCTACTTCAAACCTCCACAAGCTCCAAACAAAGGAAAAAGAGAGGGCGCAGAACAAATAATGAGGCACTGTAGGAATTGGGACAAATTCTCTTAGACTCTGGTAAGATGAAAGCTCTAGAAGCTTTTTCCCTTAACTACTAAATATTGTTTTAAAATGAATGTTATCTCTTGGAATGCTAGAGGGCTTAACGACCAATTAAAACAATGACTTTTATAGAAGAAGGTCCAAAAGGAAAATCCAGACATTATATTTGTGCAAGAAACCAAATGTACAAGTAGCACTATTCATAATGTAAGCAAAAAATTAGGTAAACATATGGAATACATGGAAACTGCCAGCCATGGATGGGAGGGAGGTTTAATTACCCCGTGGGATCCGTGAGTTATAGAATCCTATCCTCTGAAGCTGCTAGATCCTTCATAGCCATAGAAGCTCAGATGATAGGAAATTCGGAAACCTGTCTATGTACTAATGTCTACAGGCCTCAGAAGCTAGAAGAGAAGTTTCTTTTTCTGAGAAATCTACTAAATCTAAAGCTAAGATATCCCAGAGCGAAGGCAGTCATAGGAGGAGATTTCAATACGATAACTACACTAATGGAAAAAAAAGGAGGGATAAGGAAACTCAACAAAGATTCTGAAGCCTTCTCTAAACTAGTGGATTTCCACCCCAAGAGTGGAACTTACACTTGGAATAACAGAAGGGGAGGTGAAAGACAAATTGCTTCTCGACTAGACAGTTTTCTAATCTCTGAGAGAATTCTTTTGGAGGGAGTTACAGTAGAATCAGATATACTCCCAAGTGGTGGATCAGACCATTGGCCCATTTCTCTGAATGTGGCTATCCAAGGAACTCCAAGAAACAAGCCATTTAGATTTGAGAAATTCTAGCTCACCCATCTAGATTTCATTCAACTTATTGAAAAATGGTGGCATGAACCGGTGGACTTCAGAGGCACCAAAATGTACACAAGGCAAACTGAGATATATTAAAAACAAAATCAAAATATGGAATAAAACAGTTTTTGGGAACATATTCAAAGAAAAAGCCAAATTAGAGGAGCAATTGGAGCAGATACACAAAGGTTGGATCACTGGAGACATTAACCCATAAACAACAAACAAAGAAAAAATGTTGTTGCAACAATGGCAGCTTCGTTGCCAACAAGAGGAGACCCTTTGGAAACAAAAGTCTCGAATTCAGTGGCTCAAGGAAGGGGAACAAAATACAAAATTCTTCCATAGATCAGCAATGGAACATAGGGGAGCAAACAAAATCCTCAATCTCAAAAATGAACAGGGAGCCATTCTTCAGACACATCAAGAAGTTTCAACCCTGCTTACTTCGCATTTCAGCAGCATAGCTAAAGAGCCAGAGGTGGACAGGACAGAAGCAATTGAGGAACTTATCAAATCCATTCCCAAGACAATCACCAATGAGCAAAACCTAGCACTAACTCGAGAAATTTCTTTGGAAGAGGTGGAAGAAGTGGTGAAGGGCATGCCAAATGATAAAGCCCCTGGGCCTGATGGGTTTACCATCAACTTCTACAAGGCTTGCTGGGACATTGTTAAAACAGAGGTCTGGGAAGTGGTGGAAGACTCTCGGCGTTCTGCCTCAATCCTCAAGTCCCTAAATTCTACTTTCCTCACCCTGATACCAAAAGAAGAGGAGGCCAATACCCCGGAAAAATTTCGGCCTATTGCTTTGTGCAATGTTATATATAAAATTATCTCTAAAGTCATAGCTAATAGGATGAAACCTATTCTTCCGGGCCTCATCTCTGAAGAACAATCGGGATATGTTGAGGGGAGACAAATTCTGGACAACATTTTACTAGCTCAAGAAATGATTCATACACTTCACTCCAGGAAAATTGCAGGTATGATGATGCAACTTGACTTATCGAAGGCTTATGATAAAGTCAACTGGAATTACCTTGAAGCAATTTTAAAGGCTTTCGGTTTTTCCAGTCAATGGATAATGTGGATTCTAGCCCTGATCAAATCAACTAAATTTTCTATTCTGGTAAATGGTGCCCCTGCCAATCAATTTTCTCCCTCTCGAGGACTCAGGCAAGGTGACCCATTATCACCCTTCCTTTTTTTCATCCTGATGGAAGGATTAAGTAGACTCATTCGTAGCGCCAAAGAGAAAGGAAATATCAAAGGATTGCAGCCCCTGCCTTCCATCCCAGCGACCACTCACCAACAATTTGTTGATGACACAATGTTACATGGTACTCCAACAGTCAAAGAAGCCTTGAGCTATAAAAGGATCCTCAATCTTTTCAGCAAAGCTTCAGGTATGGAAGTTAACCTATCTAAATCCACCATCTTTTTTTTCAATTCTCATTAGCAGTGCAAAAAAATCTCTCTACCATTCTAGGCTTCCGGAGAAGCAACCTGCCCTCTAGGTACCTAGGAGCTCCTCTATCGGATAAACCCTGGCAAAAAATTCATTGGGAGAAGGTCTTAGCTAGCATGGAGAAAAGATGCCAACATTGGACCCACAGGGCACTCAATTTTGCTAGTAGACTAGTCTTAACCAAAGCAGTCTTGCAAGCTATTCCACAATACTTGCTATCTATAATTCCTGCTCCCACAGGAGTCCTGCAGCAAATGAGGCTAATTCAGAGAACTTTCTTATGGTCGAGAAACACAAAGAAGAAAAAGTGGGCACTAGTGGCATGGAACAAATTATGTAAACCCAAACAACTGGGAGGGTTAAATCTACTAGACCCCTCCACCATCAATAGGGCCTGCGGTGCCAAGCTATGGTGGAAATGGCTGAAGGAACCCAATCTTCCATGGGCTAGAAATTTGAAGGAAAAATATGCTCCAATGCATAGTATTCAGCACCTGATCAGAATGCAAGAGAATCCAGAAGGCTCTCCGATCTGGAACCTTGCAAGGAATAATCGACACATTATACAGGAGAATAGCTTCTGGGAAATTCGCAATGGAGAAACGGCCCTTTTCTGGGAGGATGCCTGGCAACAACTCCCCAAGCTAGAAAGGCCTGAATTTGCAGGTGTGCAACGAAATTACCAGGAGCTGGGGAAAATAACGGTGAATCACTATTGGGCTCCTAATAATAGGGACCTGGAATGGAGACATTGGGCATTCAATGAAACAGGGAACATGGCCGAAGCAAACAATGACATCAGAGATCTACAAACACTGCTAAACAAAAGAAGAATGAGAATGGTGGAAGACAACGATCAACTAAGATGGGGTAAGCAAGGAGGGGGAAATTTCACACTCAAAGAAGCCAAAAACTGTATCGAAGATTCGGAGCAAGAAGAAAAGGTTAAATGGAGCAATAAGGTTTGGGATTTTCAATTCTGGCCAAAAATTAAAACATTCCTTTGGCTCCTAATGCACAGGAAAACTCTCACTTGGGAGAATCTCCGAAAGAAAGGGTTCTATGGTCCTTCTAGATGCCCAATGTGCGAAAAGAAAGAAGAAACAATGAATCAACTCTTCAACACTTGTGAGGTAGCAAACTGCTTATGGAATTGGGCGGAAACCATTTTGCAGCAAACGGACAGAATAAGAGAGTCCATTCAAGCAACTATCGAAAATTGGCGAGGCAATTTCTCCAACAATCAATTGGTCAACCTCATTTGGAAAACTATGCCAGGGTTTATCACATGGACAATCTGGAAGGAAAGGAATAGGAGAGTATTTTTAAATGAAACCAGAAACATAAATCACTCTATAGAAATAATCATTCAAAATACCAGCAATTGATTCTTGTCAAAGGCAAACCTGACAAAGATACGAAAACATCAACTGGGGACTTACAGATCTTGAAAGCCTTTAACCTGGATAAAGGGACCTTTGCAGCTACAGTAAATCGCCAACAAGAGATAAGTTCCACTTTAAGCATCTAGAAACGACCACCTTCAGGCTTCCTCAAGCTAAATTTCAATGGTGCCTCTCGGGGAAATCCGGGTCTGGCTGGCATCAGAGGCATTATTAGGAATAGCGAAGGAGAAATTCAGTACATCTACAGCAGAGCCTTAGGGGAAGGAACCAATAATGAGATGGAGTTCACAGAAATGGAACAGGGACTGAGAATTCTTGGGAAATTACAGGTGGGCACAGCGGTGGTAGAAGGGGACTCCCAGCTCGCAATCACAACAGCGAGAAGGCTGTACGCGGGAGCTAAAGCAAACAAAGTTACACAGCATTGGCGACTAGCCAAAGTAACAGAGAGTATTGCCGATCATCTTGGGCATTTGAAAGGGTTAATCTTTCAAGCTGTTCGCCACAAAGCCAATACAGTTGCAGACCATCTGGAAAATTATGGTATAGAGAACCCAAACGACATCATGGACAGCTGTTGGCAGGATGTCACCTGCCCGGAAGTAAGAAACAAATGTACCCTGCTCTCGAGGCAGGATATGGTAAATGAAAGATAAGGACAATGGGACAGCACTCTAGCAGGCATTGGGATATGATTAAGATCAATTACACTGCGGGGAGAATTAAAGGTCGGTAGAGGAATGAAGGACAGGCAGGAAATGGGCATTCAATGCACAAGCAGGTGAGAGTCACGCCCATCAACTCCATAAGCGGAAAGTATGAGCGACGCCGACACTCATATAGAAATAAGGACACTTGGCACGCTTTGGAGAAGCCCAAGGGAGGCAAACTTAAGAGTAAAAATCCGAGACATCATCGAAAGGATATACCACGTTATAGAGATAATCATGAAGGAATTTGCGGCCAGCAGGTGAAAAGATGGAAAGCGGCAAGTGGCTCACCCGATCTCTCCTATATAACTTCAACACTCGGTATCGGCAGCACCACTGTGCACTCAGTTAGTCTGCAGAAATTCTTTTCCTCGGTCCTCAGAATACAGGGCAGTCGGGTGCTTGAGTTCAAGATAATGGCCGGCGAAAGTAGTAGAAATGCATCTGCAAACTGGGATCTCAGGCACGCCCGGGAGGCCTATGAAACAAGGACATCGCAGAGGGAGAAACGAAAGATCGAGGAGCTGGAGGCCATTGTTACTGAGGAAGAGGAAAATTTGGAGGAGCAGGATCTGGAAAAAGACATGGAATGGGTCCACGACCCTGGAACGTCTACAACCCGAGCCACCCAATATGTCCGCACACAAGCGGAAATGTGGAGAATGAAAACGCTACTGGCAAAGGCCATAAGTATGCAGGGTGACTACATTAGCCAATCTCGACAGGTTGAGCATGCTATTGCTGTTACTTCTGCTGAGCATGCGGCGATACTGGAAGGATTGGATTTCAAAATTAGCGGCCTGGAGCAGCAATTTGACAGCATCTCTAAAAAACTAACTGTCCTAATCAGTCTTCTACGACACTCCATATGTCAGGAAGCTGTCAATGCGGGGGAAAGGGCAGAGGGGATCACGAGCAACAGTAAGAGTACACTGTTAGCACCTCCTCAAGCGGGTTCAGCCAAGGCTCCGACTGGGCAGAATTCCCCCAAGAATTATGTGGTTCTCAAGATGTAACTGGTCTCTGCTGCAAGATTTGGATGAGTTCTTGGGACATGGATCTGCATATGCGATCGTGGGCCTGGGAATTTATCTATCTTATAAGCTTTTTTTGTTTTCTACTTTTACTGTCCATGGCTCCATGTTGGTCTCTGTTTTCTCACTGTCTGTTTTTTGGTCAACCCCTGACTGTCTTTGCTGCCCTGCGTGGTGTGCCCTGGGGTTTTGTAGGAGGTCTTTTTGGTGAAGATGATGTGTATGCAAATCAAGAAAGCAGTTTTCTGTCTTCACGAGAAGACCTTTTGTAAATATGTATTACTATCTTAATATAAAGTGCTGATTTACACAAAAAAAGAAAAAGAGAGTGAAGCTTAAAAAAGAGTCTGCCTGCATATTTTCCCTGTGTTCTACACAATTTTTGTTTTCTTCTCTGCATCTGAAATCTGCATCCTCCTTTTTCAAATTCTACTATAAGGAAAATACATGCAACCATAAAAACTAAGCCTGTGTGAAAAAAATGAATTTGCAAGACTGTCCACTCTCTGAAAGAAAAAACTGTGTTATTTGTTCTATGTTCTGTTGAAAAAATTGATTTCTTTTCAAAAACTGAGAAGCAAATTCAAGTTGGAAACAGTTTGAAGAGAGGAAAAATTTCAAATTGCTGTTGTGAAAAAAACACGAAAAATTCCAGGAGCAGTAACAGGTTCTACAGGAGCACCTACAACCAGTTCTACAAGAGGGGCAGTGAGTTTTTTTTAAGAAGAAAACATGAGTTTTTGCAAAATTTCTGGCTTCAGGAGGTAGGTTTCATGCATGCCCACGTTGATTATCAATATGTGGAAGGAATGATATCATTTTAAGGAAGGATTAAACCTGAAAAAGAAGAGTACTTGCATTCAAAATTTCTACCTATTTCTTAAAAAAGAAGAAAAAAAAGCAGTTTTATCTGTTGCTTGTTTTTGCAAAAGAAGTGATGCAATTTTAGGGAAGAATTAAGCCTGAAGAAGGGATAAATTGCGTTAAAAGAGTTCTTCCTGTTTCTTAGAAAAAAAACACAGTTTTCCCCTGTTTTCCTGTTTTCTTCAAAATTCTTGTCTCCATCCCTACATTTGGTGTTCAAAAGGGGTATAAGCACAATGATAGAAGGATTCATAGACTCCAGCATTAAGTTTAAGGTAGGGAGTCTAGATCAGCTGGCTCACTGTGGCTTAATTAAAATTTTAGTGGAAGAAGCCCTCCATACATTCACACTCCCTATAGCATGGGAAGTCTTCAAAAACATGACAGCAGAAGGTGACATAAAAGCCCTCACCTATGATATCATTCCTTCTGACAGTGAGGAAGAAAAGCAGAAAGGGGGAGAAGATGAAGCAACTAATGACTCATCAGGACAAGAAAAGGAGAAGGAAGAAACTAAAATAGAAGAGGAAAAGGATGAAGAGACAGAACAGGAAGAAACAGAGAAAATAGAGAAATAAAAAAGAGACAGAAGGAGGAGAAAAAGAGGAAGTAGAGGCAAAACCAAGGAAAGGGTCCCCTGAGACTCTGGAAAGAGAGGCAATAGCTAGTCGCACTGCATTAAGCACACCAGCAAAACAAAAAGGAAAAAGAAAAAGGCAGACCTCCATGTATTTCAAGGCCAGGAAAAGCACAAGATTTCAAGCAAGCAGAATAGGAGGAGCAGTGGAAGGACATGGACAAGAAGGCAGAATTTTATGGCACACATGAGTAGACCACATTAGAAGCTTGGAATGATAGGGAGGCCACTAAGGCCATAAAAGATGAAGAGATAGATTAGTTGCTTAGAGGATGAGCAACACCTTCAGTAGGGGGTTGATGATGAGCCCCAGAAATGGGTAATTATATGGGCTCATTTTACCTCTTAATTTGACTTAATCCACCATTCTCGTTAGTTTATTGAATTTTTTTTATCATATTTATGCTAATAGAGTGAATTGGGCTAGTCATTATGCCAAAAAGTCTAATGTGTGCTTTATGCAGGTTTTTGGTCAATTTTGAGACAAAATCAAAGGTTTAATGAGCATTTGACAGCCAAATTCGTGGAAGAACAAGGGAGAGGATTTGTAGGAGGGTGTACCCTTCATTTCTAAACCCTTACCTCGAATTCTCCATCAAAAACTTGGATCACAAAGCCAAGGGGCAGCCAAGCAAGTCAAGTAGGACTGATGTTATCTTCAGTTCTAGGAAGCCGAGTTCCTTGATTTTAGGAGGACTGTTGGAGGTCCCCATTTGTATAAATAAGAAGGCTTAGGGCCTCAATTTTGTTAGTTAGATTTTAGTTAGATTTTAGCCATTTGATAGTCTATTTTCGCACTTTGGTGCAACCCTGTAATCAGTGCATTTTCGAGCTTCTTCTTGCAGACAGTTTTTGTGATGTAACTATTATTTTTTGATCAATGAAGATGAATCCAGCTTTGAACTAGCTCTGAGATTTCTTAGGAGGCTGTAGCTCTTGGGGTTGGGTCCAAACCAAGTGCCCAGTACCTCCTTTTTGTACTTTTATGTGTTTTTACTACATTCATAGAATAATTTCTGTTATATAGGTTAAATCTTGCTTTGTTACTTAGGTTGTTTTTGATGATTAAGATAGTTGTTCATGCTTCAAGTTGATTTGATAGTTTGATAACAGAAAAGATCCACAAAAAGGCTACCAAGCAATCCTTGATCTCCTTTCTCCCTCCTTAGGACCATGAATTGAGACCAAGGCACACTTGCTGCCACAAAAACATTGTTTTTGCCTTCCAATGCAATTGCTAGTGTTAGATTTTGAGTTGGAAAAGTTGATATCAGTTGTGTTTTCATGCTTAGATCTGTTCTTTCTTAGTTTCCATAGCTTTCTTGCATGATTTCCTATCTATAAACTTATGTTCATCACGTTTCTGGTTTTTAGGTCAGATTAGGTCAAAATAGATAAATCTCTGTTTTTTTAGTCTTTGCTTGGATCAGTTTTGGAAAGTAGTGTGCAGAACACCTGTAAGACACTCCAACCTATCCTTCCTCCATCATACAACCTGCTCCAGTCCCTCGCTCAAAATTTATTTCCCTCGTTCGCCACACTTTCCCAACTTGCCCTAATTTCTACATTTTTGTGCAACATTGCTTTCTTCATCCTTGAACAAATCCAACCATCTTCATCACTCATGAGCTTCATTTACCAAGTCCTAGATCCCTTGAAATCCCTATCCACCCTTAATTTCCACTTTCCCACCATTTTTCCACCATCAACCCTCTAAAAACCACTTTCGGCATGTTCCTGTAGAACTTCCTGTAGAATTTCCTGTAGATCCCCTGCAGCCTCCTGTAGAAGTTCACGCGAGTGATTTTTCGAGATCTGAGTGCGGTGGAAATATCCAAAAGGGTGATAGGGACCCCTTAGGTCCTCTCCACACCTTCCCAACCTCCTGCAAATGCCCACTCCATTTCCTTTCGCCAATAAACCTCTGCACAATAAAAAATAGTTAAAATACATGCATAACAATTCTGCATAAAATTGCTCAAAAATACAAAAAGATGATTTTTCCATATTTTCCTTTAGAAGTAGCTTAAACACATGCATTTTATCTTTTCAATAGTCAATGGCATCCATTTTAGTAGCTTACATCTCTTTTCTTTCACAAGTAGGGTTAATCAGTAAAACTAGGGTTTGCTAGGGTTTGTGTGTCCTTTCAGCTTTCATATTCTTTCTGCAAGCCGACTAGCCTATTTTGAGTTAGCTTCTGTCCATCATAGTTAAAATATTCTTTTAAGAACTCATAGAGGTTGGCTTAAGCTCCTAGCAAACTTGTGTCAGCTGATCAAGTGACAGCCTGCAGTAAGAGCTAGTACTTGTGCATATACCACCGTCGCTTCCAAGTTTGTTACAAACTACCAGGTTGATAAAAGTAAAGTAGGAAGTCCCAGGAGTTGCAGCATCATTACTGCAATACTGGAGCTCACCATCTCAAAAAAAACTCTTAGGCTACCTCTTTTCTCTCTCTGCTAGTTCTGAGGTATTCTTTGATGTTTGTAAGCTAAAAATATGCCTTTAGAACTATCTTTGCTAAGCTTTAGACCAGCCTTAACCTCCATGGAAAGCTACAACTATTTCGTAGAAAATTCTCAGCTTCATTATGGGGAGTTGCTACGAAAGTTCCAAAATTATGAGTTTTTCTAATTTTCATGATTCTTAATGCCTCCTTATCACTCCTAATACCATGTTGACTATATATATGGTTGAGTTTACTGGTTTAGGTATAATGAAGAAAAAATTGAGAACTTTACCACATCATGGAGTAGCACCTACTTTAGCAACGATCTTGAGGTTTTTCTTTTTGAGTTCAACCTGGATCATTTCAATTTGAGTTTCCAGTGTTGTGACTTGTCCCTGTAAGATTTTTCTATCTGCATGTAACCATCTATTCCTTTTATACATATGCTCCAACATTTTGTGCAAAGGAAGAGTCCTTCTTATCATATTTTTAGATTTGTCTGCAATTTCATCATAAAAATATATCTATTTTAACACTTCATTTTGGTATTCATCAAACTCAAGTTTGGTCTTGATAACTTATTGTTTGGATTCCCTTAACTATTCTTGTAGGACCTCTATTTCACTTTTTTCTTGAACAACTTCCTTTCTTTTATTTTTCTTTACTAGCTTCTTTGATGGTTTTGTTTTGTCCAATGGTGCTTCAGGTATCTCTTCAACTTGCTGCATTGATCTTGTGACAGGTTTCCTTGGCCTAAAAATGAAACCATGTTCTTCTTGAGTAAAGTCTAATTTCTTAGCTCTCTTGCTTTTCTTCTTGGTTTCAATTTGGGTCACTTCTACAGGTTGCTCAACTGGGATTTCTTCAATGTCTATAGCTTCTAGAATATCAGTCAGCTTGCCTTTCTTTGTACTTTGTTCTCTACTCTATCTTTTGGTCATCCTCCTTTTAGTACTTGTGGAAGCTTCAATTACAGGTTGCTTTGCCACTGGTTGCTTCTCTACTACTGATTGCTGCTCTTTTCTAGGGGTTGTGGATTTAGATTTAGGAGTTCTCCTAGAGGGGGTAGCAACATCTAATTCATACCCACTTAAGAACAAAAAGGTAAGCCAATCTCTGTTCAATCTATTTAACTCTTCAACCACTAGTAATTTGATAAGACCATGATGAAAAACAGAGGTACTACTTGTATCTGGTTTAGCTTGAACCTTGTCAGCCATTTTTCCTAGACTTCTGAAGAGATAGAAAGGGATATCTAAGGGTTGTTTACCTATGAAGTGGAGCAACAACCTGAAGTGGTACTGGTAGACCATATGGAACCTTCCTTCACATGTAAAATACTTTTGAATAACCATTAGAAACTTGGAATAATTCTCCTTAAGGCAAGTTCTGGAGATGCCTCATGTCATATCAATCCTTGATGTTCTTCCTTTAAACATTCATCAAAATTATGTAGCTGGAACTTCTAGACATTAAACCATGTCTCCCCTGACCTTGGGATTTCAGTATCATGGGCAATGGTGTCTAGAGAGACATTTAAACTCAAGATGCCAACCTTCATGCCAATCCCTGTGAAATTGATGGTGAAGTCTTTAGTGATTTGTGCATGAAAACCCTGCAATTTTTGGCAAAATCATAGACATCCCACGTTGGAAAATGATTGTACAAAATCTAAGTCTTCTTCAAGCAATTTCATATATGTGGGCTCATAACGCACTACAACACCTCCTTTGTATTGTTTTCTGGTTGCCATGCTTATCAACATGTCAGGAGCTACTTGTGAGCTGCTTCCTCTTCACCTGCAAACCAATTTGAGAACACCTAGACCTCACTCAGACCATGACTAAACTTGTTTTGACAACACAAACCCTATTCAACGACAACACTTGTGAACTTTTTGATAGAAGCAAATGGTATAAAGAGGAAAAGGAGAGGTAAGGGTGAATGAAAAGGAGTGGAGGACACAAGAATAAAGGTGTATTATGACTTAGTACAACTTTTACATTACTAACAATCATTTAAAATAAAATTGTTACACAACAATGGACTTTCGTAGCAAGACAAGTGTCAAGATGGACCATTTTGCTATGGAACTGTCAGGGACTTTCGTAGCGAATTCTGGGTTTTCTGAACTGGAGTTGCTGTGAAAGTTTGTAAAACAGTCAAGTCAATTATGAAATGATGACCTCAAAACAAATGGAATTATGACCTTTTCTTTTTATGATGACCCTATCAAACACTAAATGTACCATATGATAGCTTTCACATGAACCTAAACATAAAAACCCTATCTAAAATGACTAATCAAACTAAAAATTATTTCTAGGGGTTATCATGGATAACACGATGGATGGAAACTCCTAAAAGAATCATGGAGAGAAAATAAGTTGCCATATGAAGAAAGTTCTAGATATGTACCAAGAAGGCCACTTTCCATGAAGAAATGAATAACATGATAGAATAAGAAGGAAAGTGATTGATGGATATTGCCATACAAGGAAAAACTTCAACTAAATTTCATGGCATCAAGGAGAGAAGTTGATCAAGTAGCTGAAAAACCCACAAAGAAACATTTGTTGATATATAGAAGAGTCCCTAGATAAGAGGGAGCTTTGACAGGTCCCTAGTCAAGAGGGAGTTTGAATTAAGATCACCCCTAATTACAAAGGAGTGACAATTATGTTTTTCCATGTCACTTGTCATGCACTAGACCAAGACTAACAATCGTAAGTCTAGATGAAGGTCGTGAATGCAAATGTAGACACATGATAGACACAACATTATTGTCTTCACTTGGGAAGAAAGAATAGGAGGATTGGGTAATCATATAGCATCTTATACTCTTTGAGGATGTGTAGGGTATCCAATATAAGTGTAGGCAAGAGGAACGATATTCTTTGAGGGTTGGGAACCAAAGATAAGAATAGTCCTAGAAGGTCATACTCTGTGAACACCCAAGTGGTTATGTACCTTGAGAGACAATGATGAATGTGTTTATAAATCATTGGTCTCACCAACATTGTAGCTCATGGTCTCATGGAGAGATGGAGTTGTTACTCAAGGCCTTGCACTATGACAATGTTGATTTATATGATTATATACGGATGGGATTACCAATCTGATTCTTCTTATGATAAATTATTGTGATTGAAAATAACCAAGTACCATTGTAAATACCTCCCTAGTTAAGAGGGAGTGTTGAACAAAAGTGTAACTAGGTTCAGTATTTGTCAATGTAATTTTGATATTTGTACTTGTCAAGAAAAATAAATATTATATTTATAAAATTATATGAATGAGTTTCTTGCTCATTCCATAGGTCTAGGAAAGTCAAAGAGTCAAGATTATGTTAAAGAGCTCTTGATGAGAATTTATGTAATGTACATGGGTCAACCTAGTGTCAAGAATCCCTCCAAGACAAGCACCATTCTCCAACAAAGAAGACTACAAGAAAAATGATGAAGAGAACATCATGTCAGTCTTCAAAATGAATTAAACAACTAAAAGATGACATGTCGGCTCATATAAATGAAACAATGCTTCATTAGTTCAAGTTTGCTAAAAAATGGAGGCATGACCACTATATATACCCAGTTAGGGTCACTGAAAAAATGAAGTACAAAACTCACATTTTATGAGTTGATTCGATGAAGAATAAGAACTGTAATCCGCATTACAAGACGGTATCAATTCAGACTCATCTACAAGCTTGGATAAGGACAAAGACTCGAATTCACAAGGATCGTTGGATGTTTACAGGATGGGAATCTCACAATTAGGATTACAAACAGTGAAGAAATTACAGATGTATACCATAGAAGTATAAGTCCTGGCATGGGTGAAAGGAAGAAGGTCTCAGATCTCTGCTTCAGAATGCAATCATAATATCGGCATCCCTTATGAACAACTCTCACAAAGACGTACACTATCTCAGTATACAAATTGTCTCAGTGCAATACTCTATCAACATATTTTACATAGTCCTGATCATAAACCCTCTGAAAATAAGGTCATAAGGAAGAATGATATGATGAAATTGTAGATACAGCGAAGATCTCTATGGAAATTTAGTAGTGATGTTCTCAGTAAGTGCAGCAATGATCTAGATGAAGGAGCATTGATGGTGCTGTTAGCACTCGAATTTGCCTCAGGCTGAGGAAGGCGAAACTCAAGGCAACATCAAACCACGCTCATCCTCGTAGCTAGCCCTACGAGGACAGGAGAGGGCTCTCTCCAGTCTATCTCAGCAAAATATCTTCTAAAAGGGGCTGAGATGACTTTAAAGGAAACTGATTTTAGGCTAGTAAATTGATAGAAATGAGGTTTTAGATAAATGTTTGGGTTTTCTGGGCTGCATGGGCAAAAACAGCTTGAAACAGAGAAATATAATCAAAAACACAGATTATCTCCTGAGGCAAGGTAGGCAAGAAATTTTAACATCAAATTGAGATTAAATGAAATGGCAAGACTGCTGAGGAGTTGACAAGGGCATAGAAGATGAATCCTTGTCAAACAGAAGAAAACATTTAAATATGAACAAACTTAAAGGCAGAGCATGCAAATTATGAATTCTACCTTAACACTTCATTTGTTCAATTGGAAACGATCATGAAATGAAATGAACACATAACAGGCTACATGTGAAACAAAGGATGACACAAATGTTAAATTTCATACCACAGGAATCTCAGGGGTCAGAGCTGCATTTTTTATTAAAATCTCTGTCAAAACTGTACAATAGAAGCTCTGTTTTTCTCCACCAGCGCTCAAAACTCTCTCTCCCTCTTAACTTTTACAAGTGATTTTTAATACATTAAATAAACTCTGCTAGGGGAAAACAAATCGACCCAAAAACAGGGGCGTTGTTTCACCTGAAGTTACAAAAATAGAAAAGAGCGTTTCATCTATTCTAAAATAGAACAACGTCCCTCTAAATCTTTCTGATGATTGGCTAATTAAGAGGCAAAACTGGAGCGCAGATCCGGTTGGATCATTAACTGAAGCCCTTAATAGGAGATCGGTTCCTATTTTTCTGTTGTGGTCAATGTCTTCGTGGCGTTCAGTCTTTTACTTTTCACCTTTCATTGCCAAGTTACATTTGCCATAAAACCGATTTTAATAAAAAAAGTTTTGAACAAAACTTCCACCCTTTGATAAATGGAAACAAAGTTTCGTCATCTCCTCTTTAATGCTCACAACCTCCAGTTTAATTACCAAATTGACGGCGAAAGCATTAGGCATGGGTTCTACAGTCACCCACGTTTTATCTTTCATTACTTGCAGGCCGGTGACATCGCCTTGCATTATTCCAGCTTTGAGGATTGACCCATGAAAACTAATCCTGGAGCATAGACTAACTAAAGACAAAAATAGGAAATTTAACCTTTGAATGCCACTTTTCAACTGCTCTCAAATTTCTGGAGATACGCTTTGCTACTTTACAGAAATTGGGAAGAGGTCCCCAATATTTTAATGCTAAAATATGGGTCAAATTGCCACATATGCTCTTTTAGATCAATCGAATGCCCACATATTGCAACGATTGCCACGTTACATTTTCCATGTGCTTATCACCATATCATACATATACTGATACCTTTAATTCATTTGAAGAAGGTTCCATCATAAAACAATGATTTATATATAAACAACTCAATGTGGCCATCAACTATGCGAATAGACCGTTTTCCTGAAAATACTGTGTCCATTTCCACTTTACTCCATGACAACATACACTGATGGCCGCATTAGAACTGGCAGTGATGATGTTCCACTGACGTCTGAGAAGATTTCTGTGACTCCATTAAGATGATAATAACAACTGGCTGTTTTTGAAGGCGTCTTTATGAACACAAGGCCCTGGGGAGCGTGCTAATTTCGAATGTCCAGTAAAGTGTAGCTTTATAAAAATGGGCACGCTGTATTATAGCAAACACAAAACTCTGTTGACTTTTCTGGCAAAACAAATTATTTGGCTAAAGCTAGGATTTTCCATATCAACCAGAAGCTAATAAAAATCAAAGCCGTTAGTGTACAGACGTAAATATCTGAAACATATACCAATGCACATTGAAACAAGAAAATGATGATTATAGTGAGCCACGTCCCAGCGCCACATACTACCATCGTCACAACAGCAGAGAATGGTACTTCCATCATAAGGTATAGCCGTCTGTCTAATAGGCTGTTTGCAATGTGGATGTGATAACCTGGCAATTAAATTAGGATGGCTTCAATACTCGGCCACATAAGCTTGTGATTACAGCACTTGGACCATCCACCCATGCTAGACATAGAGAAAGAAAATTATATATGACCCATGCCTCATATATTTCCTGAATCGAATTGATTTATCGCCCATGACCAGAGACATGAATGACATTGTCGCATATATCGGCACCATGAAGATAATGCGAACAATATATCGCTGATATGTTGACTCTGTGTAGTTCAAGAAATGTCTGTAAATATGCGATATTGCCAATGAAATCGTTATAATAGTGCATGGAAATGCTACTATTATGAAAAATATGGAAGCCATTTATTCCATGATTTGTTTTACATAAGCAAAATCAACATAAGCACTAAGATCTGCATTTCCTGGGTCAACTAAAATATGAACAAATTTGTGCTTCCTTATGGCCTGTAAGCTGTCTGAAATTATTCCATTTTGTCCATAATCAATGATGAGTGCACCGCCACCATCTGATGAAATCCTCTTTGCAATATTCCTTGCCAATTATACTCCAACACATTATTACAAACTCTGTTTTCTAATTCCCTTTTTAAATTTGCTGATTTTGAATGAGGGCTTTTTCTTTGTCTGTTTGCAGGGATAATTAATATTGAACTTTGGCAAGGAGAACCAGCCTCTGTAACTTGGTGAATTTGACTGCGCGAGCTGACAAGACGGAGTCTAACGGAGTATAACATCGGAAGTTTTGTTCAAAACTTTTTTTATTAAAATCGGTTTTATGGCAAATGTAACTTGGCAATGAAAGGTGAAAAGTAAAAGACCGAACGCCATGAAGACATTGACCACAACAGAAAAATAGGAACCGATCTCCTATTAATGGCTTCAGTTAATGATCCAACCGGATCTGCGCTCCCGTTTTGCCTCTTAATTAGCCAATCATCAGAAGATTTAGAGGGACGCTGTTCTATTTTAGAATAGATGAAACACTCTTTTCTATTTTTGTAACTTCAGGTGAAACAACGCCCCTGTTTTTGGGTCGATTTGTTTTCCCCTAGCAGAGTTTATTTAATGTATTAAAGATCACTTGTAAAATTTAAGAGGGAGAGAGAGTTCTGAGCACTGGTGGAGAAAAACAGAGCTTCTATTGTACAGTTTTGACAGAGATTTTAATAAAAAATGCAGCTCTGACCCCTGAGATTCCTGTGGTATGAAATTTAACATTTGTGTCATCCTTTGTTTCACATGTAACCTGTTATGTGTTCATTTCATTTCATGATCGTTTCCAATTGAACAAATGAAGTGTTAAGGTAGAATTCATAATTTGTATGCTCTTCCTTTAAGTTTGTTCATATTTAAATGTTTTCTTCTGTTTGACAAGGATTCATCTTCTATGCCCTTGTCAACTTCGCAGCAGTCTTGCCATTTCATTTAATCTCAATTTGATGTTAAAATTTCTTGCCTACCATGCCTCAGGAGATAATCTGTGTTTTTTATTATATTTCTCTGTTTCAAGCTATTTTTGCCCATGCAGCCCAGAAAACCCAAACATTTATTTAAAACCTCATTTCTATCAATTTACTAGCCTAAAATCAGTTTCCTTTAAAGTCATCTCAGCCCCTTTTAGAAGACTTTTTTATGAGATAGACTAGAGAGAGCCCTCTCCTGTCCTCGTAGGGCTAGCTACGAGGCTGAGCGTGGTTTGATGTTGCCTTGAGTTTTTCCTTCCTCAGCCTGAGGCAAATTCGAGCGCTAACATAGTGGCGACCATACTAGGGAGATGGTTTGCCGTTGATGTGACATTTGATTGTAGATTGTCTTGCTCCAGTACATGAAATCAAGTTGCAGATCTGATGCTGATGGTGGACAACAATCAGACACATATGCAGGCTGAAGCATTCACCTGACGAATCCAACTCGATCCAGACATTCCAGTGCTTGCTGATCCATTCATGCAATGGTAGGGTATGTGGCAAACCCTGCACTTCGTGAAGCTGTAAAAGAGGTTAGAAATCAGTTAGCAGATTCTGAAATTAATGAAGAATTTTTTAGTGCCTTGCTTCATTGGTTGAAATCTCCAAAGTTCCCTTTTGAAACTAAAACTAGATTTTGTGAGTTAGTTGTTGAAAGAGTTGAGAAGGAGATTCAATGTTTAGATGAGCAGATCCAGTCATATGATTTCCAAGACCCTAAAAAGTTCTTGGAAATTCTTCCTCCATTGAAATAAGAAATAACAGACTTGCCTATATATGTTTACATTGACAGTGTGCAGCTGGAGGTATGTATTGTAGAGTTGGGGCAGCCAATAGAGTCTGGCTTTTGCGATCCAATGGAAACATACATGGAAATGTTTTTTAGTTTGATTGATGGATCAGGCTGTCTTTTACGTGCCCAGGCTCGTTACGTGCATGAAGGGCTGCCAATAATTACATCTGTATCCTGGTGGAAACATTCTCAAGCGACATCATTCTCAGGTTTACTTGAGTGGTTGATTTGGCATTTTAGTATTACCTGACCTACTGTTTTTACAGCATAGTAGGGTAGATTTTGTAAATAAATAAGCAGCTAAAGGGCAGCATTTCATTCTGAGTTTCATTTACAGTTGTAGTGTGAAGTTTTCTGAGCAAGTTTTTCGATCATTTTAGTCAAGTTTCAGTCCATAAAATGAGTCGGAAGTCTCGTGTTGTCTGTTGAAATAATGACTCCATTGCCCAATGGATGGAGGCATTGTCTGCTCTCCCAAAGCTCTGCAGGTTCTTGGCACCTCCAAAAAGCCGCAGCTGCCATCCCCATTGGAGCCGATGTTAGACTCCGTTAGACTCTGTCTTGTCAGCTCACGCAGTTGAATTCACCAAGTTGCAGAGGCTGGTTCTCCTTGCCAAAGTTCAATATTAATTATCCCTGCAAACAGACAAAGAAAAAGCCCTCATTCAAAATCAGCAAATTTAAAAAGGGAATTAGAAAACAGAGTTTGTAATAATGTGTTGGAGTATAATTGGCAAGGAATATTGCAAAGAGGATTTCATCAGATGGTGGCGGTGCACTCATCATTGATTATGGACAAAATGGAATAATTTCAGACAGCTTACAGGCCATAAGGAAGCACAAATTTGTTCATATTTTAGTTGACCCAGGAAATGCAGATCTTAGTGCTTATGTTGATTTTGCTTATGTAAAACAAATCATGGAATAAATGGCTTCCATATTTTTCATAATAGTAGCATTTCCATGCACTATTATAGCAATTTCATTGGCAATATCGCATATTTACAGAAATTTCTTGAACTACACAGAGTCAACATATCACCGATATATTGTTCGCATTATCTTCATGGTGCCGGTATATGCGACAATGTCATTCATGTCTCTGGTGATGGGTGATAAATCAATTCGATTCAGGAAATATATGAGGCATGGGTCATATATAATTTTCTTTCTCTTGTCTAGCATGGGTGGATGGTCCAGGTGCTGTAATCACAAGCTTAAGTGGCTGAGTATTGAAGCCATCCTAATTTAATTGCCAGGTTATCACATCCACATTGCAAACAGCCTATTAGACAGACGGCTATACCTTATGATGGAAGTACCATTCTCTGCTGCTGTGACGATGGTAGTATGTGGCGCTGGGACTTGGCTCAGTAAAATCATCATTTTCTTGTTTCAATGTGCATTGGTATATGTTTCAGATATTTACGTCTGTACACTAACAGCTTTGATTGTTATTAGCTTCTGGTTGATATGGAAAATCCTGGCTTTAGCCAAATAATTTGTTTTGCCAGAAAAGTCAACAGAGTTTTGTGTTTGCTATAATACAGTGTGCCCATTTTTATAAAGCTACACTTTACTGGACATTCGAAATTAGCACGCTCCCCAGGGCCTTGTGTTCATAAAGACGCCTTCAAAAACAGCCAGTTGTTATTATCATCTTAATGGAGTCACAGGAATCTTCTTAGACGTCAGTGGAACATCACCACTGCCAGTTCTAATGCGGCCATCAGTGTATGTTGTCATGGAGTAAAGTGGAAATGGACACAGTATTTTCAGGGAAACGGTCTATTCGCATAGTTGATGGCCGCATTGAGTTGTTTATATATAAATCGTTGTTTTATGATAGAACCTTCTTCAAATGAATTAAAGGTATCAGTATATGTATGATATGGTGATAAGCACATGGAAAATGTAACGTGGCAATCGTTGCAATATGTGGGCATTCGATTCATCTAAAAGAGCATATGTGGCAGTTTGACCCATATTTTAGCATTAAAATATTGGGGACCTCTTCCCAATTTCTGTAAAGTAGCAAAGCGTATCTCCATAAATTTGAGAGCAGTTGCAAAGTGGCATTCAAAGGTTCAATTGCCTATTTTTGTCTTTAGTTAGTCTACGCTCCAGGATTAGTTTTCATGGGTCAATCCTCAAAGCTGGAATAATGCAAGGTGATGTCACCGACCTGCAAGTAATGAAAGATAAAACATGGGTGACTGTAGAACCCATGCCTAATGCTTTCGCCGTAAATTTGGTAATTCAACTGGAGGTTGTGAGCATTAAATAGGAGATGACGGAACTTTGTTTCCATTTATCAAAGGGCGGAAGTTTTGTTCAAAACTTTTTTTATTAAAATCGGTTTTATGGCAAATGTAACTTGGCAATGAAAGGTGAAAAGTAAAAGACCGAACGCCACGAAGACATTGACCACAACAGAAAAATAGGAACCGATCTCCTATTAAGGGCTTCAGTTAATGATCCAACCGGATCTGCGCTCCAGTTTTGCCTCTTAATTAGCCAATCATCAGAAGATTTAGAGGGACGCTGTTCTATTTTAGAATAAATGAAACGCTCTTTTCTATTTTTGTAACTTCAGGTGAAACAGCGCCCCTGTTTTTGGGCCGATTTGTTTTCCCCTAGCAGAGTTTATTTAATGTATTAAAAATCACTTGTAAAAGTTAAGAGGGAGAGAGAGTTCTGAGCGCTGGTGGAGAAAAACAGAGCTTCTATTGTACAGTTTTGACAGAGATTTTAATAAAAAATGCAGCTCTGACCCCTGAGATTCCTGTGGTACAAAATTTAACATTTGTGTCATCCTTTGTTTCACATGTAGCCTGTTATGTGTTCATTTCATTTCATGATCGTTTCCAATTGAACAAATGAAGTGTTAAGGTAGAATTCATAATTTGTATGCTCTGCCTTTAAGTTTGTTCATATTTAAATGTTTTCTTCTGTTTGACAAGGATTCATCTTCTATGCCCTTGTCAACTCCTCAGCAGTCTTGCCATTTCATTTAATCTCAATTTGATGTTAAAATTTCTTGCCTACCTTGCCTCAGGAGATAATCTGTTTTTTTTATTATATTTCTCTGTTTCAAGCTGTTTTTGCCCATGCAGCCCAGAAAACCCAAACATTTATTTAAAACCTCATTTCTATCAATTTACTAGCCTAAAATCAGTTTCCTTTAAAGTCATCTCAGCCCCTTTTAGAAGACTTTTTGCTGAGATAGACTGGAGAGAGCCCTCTCCTGTCCTCGTAGGGATAGCTACGAGGTTGAGCGTGGTTAGATGTTGCCTTGAGTTTCGCCTTCCTCAGCCTGAGGCAAATTCGAGCGCTAACAGGTGCAACAATGATCTAGATGAAGAAGCAATTTTGGTACAACTATGATGATAATCTCAGTAGTGACTTCAAATAGGATTGGTGTCTTGGTCTTGGAGTGGCATAATATGTCAAGGGTCAAGGTCTTGGTATTCGTCAATTAGAATGTCTATAAGAAGAATTTTGTGTGGGTTTTCCTCTCCAAGAGGGAGAGGTTTTTGCCCTGGCAGTGTTCTTGTCTCTTTATTTTGGTAGCAGTTTGATGAAGAAAACACACACACTAATAAGAAGAATAAGATCAAGCTAAGATAAATTGTAAAATCACTTCAAAAATTGTTATCAAGTCTAGAAGAATCCTATTAATACTAATTGCCCTAGATTCTTCAACACACCTTAAGGAGTCCCCACCGAACACTGGAAGAATTTAATTTGCACTTGGGAAAATTATTATTTTAATGTTGGTCCATGTTACATAAAAAATTACAAGACAACCTAGAAGAGGAAATTCAACCCCTAATACCTCATATAAATGAAAGTTACTTGGCATCACTTGGAGGCATCATCACACATCATTTCTTCTTTGGTGGGTTTGATCTAATACGAAATTGAAGGGTCCAAGTTCACACGTGCAAAGGAGAGATGGGCAATCTGATTTGACCAAGTTTGACATTTATTTTGGGATGGTTTAACTTGCATTGAATTGAGGAGATTTCACTTCATTTGACTGTTTTTAGGATCTATCTTGGGAGGCCAAGTTGATTAGGACATTGATGAAAAAAATTTGTGCACCTTGACCAATATTGACCGCAAATTTGAGGCTAGGGTTGACCGCAGGCCAACTATTGACTTTGACTAAATTGGAAGGTTGTTTTGATGACTATTTTGATTGGGCTTGACTGAGAAGATGAGGTCACATTGTTTGACTAGATGACCATATTTTTTGAGGCTAATTTAACCATTGACCAAGGACTAGTTAGGGTTGCATTGACTATTGTTGACTTTGAATGAAAATTGCAGAACATTTATTTGACCAAATTTGACTTTTGTGCTCATATTTGATTGGATATTGGTTGGTTGACTTTTTCAAGGTTTTGAACTTTGACTAGTTGTTGATGTGCTTGGGCTATGTATCTCTTTGTTGAACATTTGATGACAATCTAATAGAAGAAAAATCTAGTAAGGTTTTTTCCCTTGTGGTGTTTTTCCCTAGTGGTTGACCAAAATCTTTGTCTCTATAGATCTTGGTTGTTTTCTATTATGCACATTATTTTAGGTGCTACCTACAATTTCTTAATTTATTGGGTCATTAAAAATAATCGGATAAAGTGATTTCTATTGAAAGAGGAAATTGTCTAAGTGATTGTTACAACATAGAACAATGGAAAATTAATAAGAAGTTAGGGAAAAAACCACATGGGGAAAACTCATCAATCCTTTCCTTATAGATCCTTCACCAATAAGAGAAGTCCAAGTCAAACTAGCCACTGATCCAAATTCCAAGTTAACCCTCCCAAATCTACCATGTTCTATCTACAAAATAGTTAACCAATCTACTTCTTACATGTCCTTTAGATGTCTTGTCTCACAAAAATATATAGCTTATATTTTATAAAAGTCATGACCTTCCTGTAACTTGAATTACACAAAGATAATAGCTTTCATTACCCATAAATCGATTTCCTTTTGCAACTTACATCACAGAGAAATTGGTGTCTTTATGTAGCTCACATCACAAAGATATTATGGTCTTCCTGCAACTCACATCGCAAATATATTATGGTCTTCTTGCAAATCACATCACATAGATATAATGCCTCCCGCAATTCGCATTTACATAGAGAGAAGATGCCACATAAAACTCATTTTATGTGCCTCAGATTCCATTCCACAAACTCAAATTTTCTTTCCTCATAATAGATCCAAATTGGTTTCCAAATGGAAGATAGGTGCCAATATATATTTGTTTCCTCATGCAAAAAGACAAGAATCTTGGGCAAGCTGTCTTGTCATCCTAGAGGGCCAACATGGTAGCTTGGAGATACAAATGACACTTAAAATTTTCAAATCTTCTTCCTTTCACGAGGTCACTTAGAACATGCCCTTTGAATTTTGTTAGGGTCCTATGATTCATAGGTCAAATGATGATTGAATGTTTTCTTTCGGTATATCCAATTATAAATAATATTGTATATTGCAAATGATTTCCAAAAAAAGATATATAAATAAAAATAAAAGATGAAAAGAGGGTATATGTAAAGAATGGAATAGAAAAAGAAAAAAAGGATGAAAAGAACCCCATAAAAAAATAGAACTAAAAGTGATACAAATTCAAATGGCACTACTAGATAAATGTTTTGATTTTCTAGAATAAATTTATTGTTGTGTGCAGCTTGTTTAAAATGCCACAACCCCGAGTCGTTGTTTGGGTCATATAGTGTAATCATGATCAAATAAGTTTCAATTTATGCTAACTAGATTAGAGAAAAAAAGTAGCCAAACTATGTAATCTTGGCTAAAGATAGTTAGGTATATTAGGTGACTAAATTGATCCAACAGTTTAATCTAGATCAATGAATTACTAGGGTTAGGTTGCAGTTAGATTAGATGAGTTTCCCTTTTTAAAAGAAAGAAAATAAAACAAGGGTTGGCCCCTCTAAATGCACCCTTGGTTAGTCAAAATTATCTTAGTCTAGAACAAAATGGAGATAAAAAAGGTGGACATAAAAAAAATTAATATTTCGAGTGGTCTTATGCTTGGCTTGAAATATAGGTTTAACCAATGTCTGGAGTTTATATTATAAATTCGCAAACAAAAAAATTTGTTTTGTCATATTTGGTTAAATCCCGCGTTCAATCCAACCATGGATTATGATCGACGACCAGATCAATGGCTCTGCGGGCCTTTCGCGACCCAGCCCCCCTGCCTCATCTATGTTTATTGGCAAGGGGGTCTAAAGAGGAGGTTCCCCATATGGCTCCGCACCTTCATGTCACTCATTTTTTCGCACCCCCCATCACCATATCGCATATCGCACACACACCCCCCCCCCCACCCAAAAAACCGCCTCACTACCATTCCTTCCCACCAACATTCCCCGGGCCTATTCTACCACTCCCTCCATGACACCTATCCCCCTATTCCCTAACCGTTAAGAACTTATTCCCTGACTTAAATTATCGTTAATATTTCTAACATCCCCGCACCTATAACGGACCCATTCTTAACCATAAAAACACCAAAGTTTCCCGCATTTTTTCCCTTCGTTGTTTCTGAAATCTGCAAGTGTTAAAATTCACAATTTACCCATTTGTCCAACTGGATATGATCAGAGGACTACCAGTGGCCAAATCATCATTTTCATTACAAGCAACCTTTGGTTTTCAGGTTTTTCCAGTCAATTCCCTAAATTCTACTATATTTTTGTTCCTCACATTTCTGGATATGGCTCCCAAAAGTCAAACTGCCACCAGTGCTAAAACCCCATGATTCCTCCACCCATTAACCTGGATCATCTTCCCTTGGTCGACCGAGAATATAATATCTCAGAACCAAAGTGTGAATTTGATTTTTTCGAGTTGCACAATTGGCTCAAATATCTTCAACTTAACCAAAGTGATGAAATCAGCCTCTAGGAATCAAATCTGCCCCTCTACATGTTTCCCCAAGCAAACTATTTTCTTGAATTCATCCTCAAATACAGAGCTGACTACATACCAAATCAAAGAGACATTATAGTCCCCATAGGTGAAATTTTGTTTGTAATTATCCCTCAGTCCATCCAGCAGATGATACACATTCCTCAAAATAGTGCATCCACCCCTTTTTCAATAGAAGCGCTAAATGAATTATATCAAACACTAGATTTTTCCAAAAGGGATAGTATCTTTTAGATTTTTCTATTAGAATATACACAGTTGCCCAAGAAAAACCCTCCTTATCCCTCTTAAATGTTTCCAGAAAGAGCAAAACAAATCATATAAATGTTCTCCTATTTATTAGGTTACTATTATGATGAGTGGGTAGATGAACCCATCTTAGGTTTTCTGTCAATATTTTCCACTGAAGATAATCCCTCAATTGTGTTTGATTTCAACCAATTTATTGTTGACAGGATCCATGAGCAATTATTTAAACTTCAAACTGAAGGAATGTTCAGATATGCTTCTGTTATAATGTGCCCATTTTTATTTTTTCATGCAGACAAATTCCCATTTGTAGTGCAAAAACTAAATGAGCAAGGGGAGCCACAATCAGTTATATTTTGGACCTCTATTTTAAGAAGAAATTGAGAGGAGTATGCTTTCAAATAATTCATAGATTAGTTTTTGCATCCCGCTACATGCTTGTTGACTAGTCAGATAGAACCCATGGTTAGTTAAGAAATCCATAAGATCTTACACCTTAGTGAGCAAACAAAGACAGGTGAATGGTACTTGTACCATAATTACACCGAAATCAAAGTATATGGGTGTGAATTCCCACCATATAAGCTATCCAAATACCTTCCCATGAGGGATTTTTTCCTTGGAAAAAACATCAGGAAAATGATTAATTATGATGAAATCCATTTTCTTGCACCCAAGAAAAAATCACAATTCAGGATAAAAACGCAAGTGGGGCCTTTTATTTGCAACAGGAGGACAACAAGGCATGAAGTAGATGAAATTCTAAAACAGATGAAATTTCCCCTAAAATTTACGGGGTCATATGACCCATTTCAAATAATTTCAAAGCTTAGGATGGAGCAGAAGACTTCACCATATGTGCATTATTAGAGACTGAAAATTGAAAAATATATGAACCAGGATTAGTGGGAAGATAACACTTTACAAGAGCTAGAGGCACAGCTTCTGCAGAGGACCATTTCACATACTCTTGTTCCTCAGGAAAAGACAGAGAAAAGGCTGAGAGGAGAGGACTCACCTTCAGTTACAGAAGTCTTAGCCAAGGAGTTCAACATTTACACAAAGAAAGCCAGGAAAAATCCTACAACATGGTTTGCAGAACAAGAAGAAGAACAAGGACCGGCTACAACAGTTATGAAAGTTCTACAATTTCATACGCATTCAGAGGATATATCTACGGGGTCCCCAACTTCATCATTTTCACAAGGTAATCCATAAAATACTTCAGCATTAGAGATTGTCTAGAAGCAGAAAGAATTAAATGTTTTTGAGAAATACAAAGAGATCAAGAAAAGAAATGAAGCCCTCAAGCACAACACCTACGCACAGTTTTTGAAGCAAACTTCTACTACTCAGCATAAGCTCATGTTAGCATTTGACACAGAAAATGGGAGAATGCAGATGGGCATTCTTGCAACCATGAGTCTGCCATCTACAAGCAACAGCAGATTACAAGAAAAACACATTTGAGTTTGAGGCAAAGGATGTCCATCCTTTGGGCCAGATGGACATGCATAGGAAAACTAGAGAGATGGTTTACTCCACATTCACAAAAACTGCAATAAATGCTTCCAAATTGTAGGTATATTTGAGTAATATTCAATCACAGCTAAATCTTGAGAATATTTCTTCTTTGGCTAAGGATAATAGAATAAAATCCTTAGAAGGTCTAGTTATTAAAGGAGATGGGAGAATTGGAAAGTCAGAAAGAAAATATTCTCATGCTCATCATAGAGCAGAATGCTCAGGTAAAGGAAATGGAAGCAGAAATGGACAAACCCATCAAAGATAAATAGCATAATTCTTAGCTCGCTTTGATACCTCTTGATGCGGTGCCTATTGCATCAATACTTCAAACAGGAATTTCCACATCAGTTACAATAACAGGAGCATCCACCTCTACAACACCCTCTACTTCAACTATAGATGATTATATCAAACTGACCCAATCGATGGAAAATATGTCAATACAAGGAGAAGAAATCAAAAATCTACAAGAGGATGTAAAGGTCCTACAAGAAGAGAACTCCAGATATGAAAATTCTCTCCTAACAAAGCTGCAGAAATCCCATAGGCTTACCCAAAGAATGCAACATATAGAGAAGGAAACTTCGATGGGTAATACCCTAACCTAGGTTAAAGAGAACATATAGAAAAGGATAAATGAAGCCATGATAGAAATCTGACCATCTATATAGATTATATTTGAGAAGAAGGAATTAATTGAGAAATCTAATGAAGTTATTGAACAGATCAAAGAGAATATGGGTGATAAACCAAGTGAAGCTACAAAGCTCATTAAGTTCCTCAATTCCAAAAACAAGCAGGAGCTAGAAGAACTATAGATTGAGGACATGACTATGACAATACTAGAGTTAAAAAAACATGCTAACTAAAATAAACGTAATCAGGCAGCTGGAAGAAAAATGCCAAGTTCTAGACATAGGTGTACAGAGGTTCTTCAGCAAATTGGAAGTCCTCTACAAAAAGGGACTTCCCAGTTTACTAGTGATAAATGACAAGCTCAACACATGGCTAGATTTAGCTAGAAATTGATGACCAATGCTAAAGATGATACTAAGTTTGCAGGGGTGAAAGGCAGCATAACAAGGAAATCATTTTTAGAAGCGTTGACACATGATTTAGACATCCAGTATGAAATCAAGCACATCTTTATTTCCAAGGAAACTTTTTCTAAATATACTAAAGTGGGCAAGGTCTACAAAAAGTTACTCAAGATGTCTATCCCTAGTGAACAATGTTGGGATAAATTGTGTGAGTTACTCGAGTGAGAAGATGGTTTTATTTTTCCAACACAGACCCAACAACGTAGCAGAAATTCGAGGGCTAGATATTCAATAATTCCACAAAGCCATTACCACCAATATAAGTAATTTTAATTTTCCTATATTTTGTAACAAATATATAGAATTGGTTTTAGGAATTCCTAAAATACATCCTGATCATGTTTGACAGGATATTTTGTAAATAAACTTATAAATACTTCTCTTTTTGAAGTATGAAGGGCTGATTTTTGCATTCCAGAAAGCTATTGTACTTTTTCATTTGATGGGCTGATCAATAATAAAAAGGACATTCTTCATAGGATTCATGTGTTGGACTATTTGGTTAAGTGGTTCTCTCACTGTATATGTGTTTATTTCCTTGTTTTCGTATTTATGTTTTCTTTAATCTGAATTATTTTACAAAAAATTGATGAACATAATTTGTTGAAAGATACACTCTAATTCTAGTTGTGGATAATTTAAATGTTTTCCTTTGATATTAATTTAAAGAATTATTAACTTATCCTTTTCTTAAGTGAACTTATTTATCTTCTTCTATTACATTTCATTTAAATATGAAAGATCCAGTTAGTTTAGCTACCTTGCCCTGTGAAAATCCTTTGAAAATCTTAGACAAATCCCTGTTAAGTTTGCAGACTTCATAGCCCAATGGAAGTTTCAGGCATTTAATCAACTAAGCCAATTTTAAAATCAAACTTTGAACTCTCATAACTAGCCTAAAATCCAAAATACAACAAAGTTAAATCTGACAGAGAGATCCCTCTCTGAGTTTAGGAAGGCTAGATCCTAAGTTCCAAAGTGGTTTTGTGGTTACGTCCATGGCTTATCTTACAAACTCAGAAATTATAGATTGCTAACATTCTGGTGACCATACTGGGGAAGTACAATCCTTCATTTCGTTTTTACAAAATAAATTCACTAGTTGATAAAACTTTATTTCAGGAAAAGTAATGATCCGAATTTTAGAAATAAATGATTAGAGGTTGTAAACTGTTTAAATAATCAAGTGGTGTCTCTCACATTTAAGATTTGTCTCCAAAAAGGATTTACACCAGATCTCATCTTGATCTAGAACCTCCCAAAATTTTAGATGATCCTGAAAAGTTAGTAAGGAAAAGAAGTTTAGCTGAAAGTCAAGGAAGTAATAATCCCCTTTCTAGGGAAAATTCTCTTCCAGAAAAGTTTGTTACCATACAAGATATTCAGTTTGACTTACCATTTGAACATAGTCTATTTAGGACCAAATATGAAAGTTTTTTTGATCAAATTGTAGTTGACAGATCTGTACTCCAACCGTATAAATCTATAATTCCATCTGTTGAACCATATTTTGATCAGAAACCCCTCCAAAACTTTGACAAGTTACAAGATCTTGTATCAATACTTGATCAAGTTGTACATCAAGCCTATATTCAACAATTTATTGAACTTTCTACTCTCACTATTGCAACATCTTCTCTTTCTTCCCAATCTATTCATCCTACATCAATTAGTCCCACCCCTTCTGTAATCTCCACTACTTCTCCAATAGTATCACAGACAGTGACCCAACCTATCCTAAGAACTCATACATCTATACCTCCCATAAGACCACACATTATTCAACCCAACATGGCTGCTCATTATGCTCCCTTGGTCTTACCTGGGAAGTTGCATCCTATGCCCCAAGATTATCAAACCATAATTCCTCAATTTGATGCCACTGGTGCTATCACTGCACAACAACATATAGATAAAATGAACAATTTCTTTGATCTTCAGGAAGTGGATGAAAATGATGTAAAGATGAGACTTTTTGCCCAGAGTTTGGGTGGAGAGGTAAGAAAATGGTTTAAAAATTTAACAAAAGCTAGTATAGTTGATCTTGATTCCTTTCATCAAAATTTATTAAACATGTGGGAAACAAAAAGAATCCTCTTCAGATTATGAATGAATATGAAAACCTAAAGAGAGGATCTAATGAGATTATGGAGGAATATTGTGATAAGTTTAAAAAATTTTATAATGCAACTCCACCTATTATTAAACCTCCCTTGAGCTTGGCCCTTATACATTTCCCTGAAGGATTTGAAGTGGATATAGCATATCAACTAAGAGAAAAAGACCCTACTACCTTAGAGGAAATGCGGGCTAATGCCCTTAAAGTCTAGGCTAATTTATTATCCAAGAAAACAAAATTAAAAATTGAAAGAAGGGCTACTATCAAAGAGGAACCTTCATCTTCTTCTCCATCTGATTATAACATAGATAGTCTACTTAAAACCATTGAGAAGATGATGGATAGGATAAGTATAGTTGATAGGGATCCTCCTAGAGAAAACCAACATGCTCCCCAAATCAAAAATCCTAATTTTAGGAAAAACCCACCCCAGATCAAACAAAGAGACCAAAAAGGTCTAGATCAATAGGTTAGACCTCCATTTCAAGAGAACTATACAGATGAGGAGGGAGAAATAGTTGAAGACATGAATGATACACAAATCAAATTAATGGGAGTAAATGACAATGATTCTACATTTCTTACTCAAGAGGAACAAGACCTTTTCCTACTATCACAGGATGAAATAGATCCTGAGGAATCAGAAGAGTATAAGAAAGGTTTTGAAAATGCAATTATGGAAGTCCACAAGAAATATAATCTAAGGAGTAGGAAAACACCTAATACTCCCAATAAAAAAGTAGTTGATACACCTACAAAGAAAAACCTTGACATCCTTGCTAAAAAGAATGTTGAGGCTCCAACACAAAAAAGGTCTAATATTATATTCAAACCAACTCAAACTGATAATCCCTCCACTAGCGAGCAAAGAGATATTTGTTGGGAGTGGAGACTAATTATCTTCTTTATTCAGAGGTATTGCTACATTGGACCCCAGTTTGTAATGTGGCAGCAACGCCACCTGTAAAATGTACGTAGTCAAGGGGGCGACGACGATTATTTGGAACCCCCCCTTGGTAGGGGATCAAGGGCAGTGCCCCCGAAGCTAAAAATAGATGTAAATTTTCCTTGTAAAATCTTGTAATTTTGTATTCAATTTGGACCATTCATTAGGTGGAGATATGACAATAGAAGTTATGTTTAATTTATGTTTTTTTGCCCTAGAAGGAAACCCCTCGATATATATGAGAGAATTGTATTACGTCTATGTAGATCCGTATTTTGAGTGAGAAAGAGAGAGGAGATTGTGTGAAAGAAAACAGGGAATTACTACAGATATGTTGTAGGTTGTATCTCTTCATTTTGTTGGATAACATTAAAAGAAGGATTGGCTGTTTCTCTGCGAACGTAGCCCAAATTGGGTGAACCACGTATATCTGTGTCTCTCTTGTTTTATGTTTTTTCTGTGTTTATATTTCTGCAATATATTTTATGTGTTCCATTTCTCTATAATATATAATTTCTAACAATATTTCTCAAAAGGACTTGGTTGAAAAATAGGATGCCATCAATTTGAACAAGACTCAAACATCATTCAGTATAGAACATGAATTGGAAAATCTTAAAATATCCATTCCTTTAATAGAACTTATGAACAAATCTATACATAGATCACAAGTAATGAAAGCCTTAAATATATGAGAAGATACAAATGCAATCAATGTATATGATGATCAACATGATATATTGTTTGGGCCTAAAGTCAATGGTAAAATTCAAGATTGAGATGTACCTCCTTTTTACATTAGATTACACATTCATGATAAAATGTTACATAACACAATGCTTGACTCAGGGGCCTCTCACAATCTCATGCCTAAGGTCATCATGGAAAAATTAGGACTAGATATCACTAGACGATATAAGGATCTGTATTCATTTGATTCAAGTAAAGTAAAATGCCCCGGGCTTATTAAGGATTTGTCTAACTTAGTTCAAATACCAGCCAAGAGCTTGGTAATGGACATAGTTGTTGCTGACATACCCCCTAAATATGCCATGTTACTATCTCGCTCATGGGGAGCTAAACTCTAAGGAACCCTCCAAATGGATATGAACTATGTTACAATTCCAATGTTTGGTCAGAACAGGGGACTATACAACAAATTATGAAATTTATGGTTACTATGTTGGGTGTGGAGCATGATTATTTATAGGTCTTTGTGTTCAGCCGAATGTATACCCAGAAAGATTGTACAACCCTCCACGTGGGGGGGTGCAGGGGGGGGGACTTTCCCCCCCGCGGGGGTCTAGGGGGCTAATCCCCCCCCAACTAGGAGGTCTAAGGGCCAGTGGTCCCCTGGCGGGGGTTTTGGGGGTAGTGCCCCAAAGCTAAAAACAAATGTAAAATTGCCTTGTAAAAGTATAGTAATTTCTAGTCAATCTGGGTCGTTCATTAGGCAGATGATCTGACGATAGAATTTATGTTTAGTTTAGGGTTTTTTTCCCTAGAAGGAAACCCCTCTCTTTTTATGAGGGCATTGTATCGAGGCTATGGAATATGTGTGTATTCTCAGAGCGAGAAATAGATAGGTGAGACTGTGAGAGAAAACAGAGGATATTACAGTAGATCTATTGTAGGTTGTGTCTCTTCATTTTGTTGGATAATAAAAAGGAAGGACTAGTTGTTCGGGGTGGACATAGCCCAAACTGGGTGAACCACATATATTGGTGTCTCTCTGGTTTTATGTGTTTGTGTTATTTTCCCCATATTATATGTCTTGCATTTCTCTGTCATATATAATTTTTTCTAACATACTAGTCATGATAAACCTCACAATTATCCCTTATATTCAGTTCATTCGGACCTTGATTCTTTTATTTTGTATAATGATACAAATATACATGAACAAAGTCCCAATGAAAAAACTAAGTTGTGTCAGATTGAGGAATGCAAAACAGATTTCAGAGAACATGATAAACTGATCTGAATTGGATCCATAAATAACTGTTAAGAACCATGACTGTATCGGGTCAGGAAAAACGTCAAACAATTCCAAAATAGTGATCAAAAACACCCTAAACCAGTGGCAATGGTAGCCAACATGGAACGACGAGGACCTCGCTCAAAGCATGCTAACCGAGGCCCATGGAGACTACGCGGGAGGTCAAAGTAGCCCCTGGGAGGCCCGGATCGAGACAGTGCTAATCGCGCATTGCTGGGCGAAAAGGGCCGAAATGGAGGAGCCCCAAGCACTCAGACGCATGGGGAGCCAGAGAACCAAGGGAAAAATGAAAAAAGGGCTAAAAGCTAAAGGTGGGACCCACGCTCTGGAGACCGGCAGTATTGATCAGGGCGCCCTCAAACGGTAAGCGGTTTTGGATGGAAGCAGAGCGATCCCACTCAACGATCGATGCGTGGCAAGCGGAGGAGAGAGAAAACCATCATTGATCGTGTGCTAAAGGTCAAGCAAGTCAACCGCGTGAAATGTGCATATTGCGTTGGATCTGGGGGACCGAAATCGGATGGCTGAGATCGCACCTAATGGAGGAAGTGGAACCGATGAAGGAATGAGCTGCGATTTAGTAGGATTTGAAGTCTGTTTTGACTGCCACGGTGGAGGAAGACTTCATCCATGATGTAATCGAAGAAACAAATAGACGAGGTAGGCTAGCACGAGTTACAGGAGGACATGTGGCCACTCCCTGCGAGCTGATGATGACGCCGAGCTAGGGAACTCCAAGCACAGCTGCAGAAGGTGATTCGACGGAGGCGGAAGAGGAACCAAATAGGCATGGGAAAAAATGGGTTCAAAGCCATGAATAGAGATAGAATATAGAGTTAGTCAGAGGGACAAAGAGGAATCGGAACCCAGAGAGGAAGACGGGAAGGAAGACAGAAAATAGAGAGAACAAGACAGTGAAGCAAAAGCAGAAAGAGACAGAGGGCCGAGCTGACCAAAGGCAACGTCGAGCACCAGAGGGTTGAGATATCCAAGCCATCCCAGAGAGGATCTGTCCGGACTGAGCACCACATTAGGCTCTCTCCATTGTAGACTAGAAGGTCACAGAGCTGGTAGGTAGAAGAGTCTGTGCACTCCAGTGGCTTGGGAAATTCAAGAACCACCTTGCCAAGCAAACATGCTTCAGGAGAACTCACATTAAGTCCCTGCATTGTATTCTCTACTTAAAGACACAATAAAAGAATTCCACCACTGAAAGTTGGACCAGAGATGTAGCCCTAGAGCATAGGGTGAACTCCTTATTAAATTCTTGTGTTCTTGTATTTTCTTGCTATATTTATCTATTGTCGTTCCTTTCAAATGTCTGTGTATTGGCAATCTGATCGATCCGTTACTTAAATAAAACAGAACAAACACCAGCACATGAGTCTGTAATACCTTCATTTATTAAATCTTTAACTGATGTCACTCATAGGGTGATTATCAAATCAAGCGGTATCAGAGCTTTAGGTTGTAAGGTTAGACAAGCTTGTGTTGGTTTAACTGTGAATGCTCACTAGATCAAAGCTCAAATTAGGAGAAGGAGAGTTGGTGGAAACTAATCCTAAAATTGGGAGAATCTATCCTCAGAAGACAATGTCAGAGGAAGGTTCTGTGGGGCCAGACCCTCAATTCATAGAAAGTTTCCTAGCTAAAAAGTCTATGGTAGAAGAAATGTATAGAGACTTTAGAAAGCATAAGGTTAAAGATTCATCAGGTTCTAAACAAGACAAAGAAGAAGATAAGTCTCATTTCCATGACCACTCCAAAGGAAAAGGGAAAGAGGAAAGCTTTCTCACACCTCCTAATAGCCCCGTTCATAATAAGAAAGCATCTTTGATCAAGCTAGATGTTATATTTGATTTGCCTATATATGATGGAGAGATAAATGCTGAAAATTTGGACAATTGGATTAGACAAATTGACGTGTATTGCAGGGTACAGAACATAGACTCAGACAAGAGTAAGATTCAGTTGGCAAGCCTACACCTAGGAGGCACTGCCTTGGTTTGGTGGGAAGGTAGAACCCAAGATGATATGAAAAGACATGGTAAGACCATCTGTGTCTAGGGTGAATTTGTTGTTGCAATCAAAAAGCAGTTCTATCCATTGGCCTACATGCAAAAAGCCATGATGAGTTGGAAAACTCTTCGACAGTTAAAAGGGCAAAGTGTACAAGGGTATACTCAAGAATTTAGAAAGAGAGCATTGATGTTGAGTATCTCATTAGACTCACCAGAGACTCTTTTGAAGTACATTGGTGGTCTACACAACTACATGAGGCATACCATCCTCATGTTTAATCCCACTAGTATAGATGAGGTATCTGTACAAGCTACTCATCTAGAAGCTAGATGAAAGAATGGAAATCCAGAAGTTTGGGGACCATCCCAACCCACTGTAAGCAAGAGCAAGGAGAAAAGAAAGTAGAAGTGGAAAGCAAGGAAGGCTAACACTGCACAGAAAAGAAAAGCTTCATGCACTCACTGTAAAAAGGATGGGCATGATGATGAGCATTATTGGATTCTGCATCCAGAGCTGAGACCTAAGAAGTCCGAGGGCAAGAAGAAGAAGACTGCTGCAGCTATTCAAAATTATTTGGGGTCAGACTCGGGAGATGAAACAACTATAGCGGCCATAGGTATAAAAGTTAAGAATTCTGAAGCATCTACTAGTAATTCTGCTCAATCTGTTATTGATGAAGAAAATGAAAGAAAAAGGCATGAGCTTTTCCATATTTGAGTTATTTCCAAAAATCAAAAGATTGATACTTTGTTTGATAGTGGCTCACAAGTAAATCTAATTTCTGAAGAAATTGTAAGACATTGGGATTAGCAACTACACCTCACAAGAAACCATACCCATTAGGATGGTTGAATGATAAAGCACAAGTACAAGTGACTAGACAGTGCAAACTCAAGTTTTCTTTTGGGTCAACATTTGTAGATGAGGTTGAGTTAGACATAATTCCTTTGGATGTATGTGGAATTGTTTTAGTAAGTCCTTACTTGTATGATAGAAAGGCTATTTTCTATAGAGCTAAGAACAAGTATCTACTTGTTAAATATGGAATTGAATACTTTGTAAGGAAAGCTTTCTCACACCTCCTAATAGCCCTATGCATAATAAGAAAGCATCTTTAATCAAGCTAGATGTTAAATTTGATTTGCCTATATATGATGGAGAGCTAAATGCTGAAAAGTTTGACAATTGGATTAGACCAATTGATGTGTATTGCAGGGTACAAAACATAGACTCAGACAAGAGTAATATTCAGCTGTCAAGCCTACACCTAGGAGGCACTGCCTTGGTTTGGTGGGAAGACAGAACCCAAGCTGATATGAAAATACATGGTAAGACCATCTGTGTCTAGAGTGAATTTGTTGTTGCAATCAAAAAGTAGTTCCATCCATTGGCCTACATGCAACAAGCCACGATGAGTTGGAAAACTCTTCGACAGTTAAATGGGCAAAGTGTGCAAGGGTATACTCAAGAATTTAGAAAGAGAGCATTGATGTTGGGTATCTCATTAGACTCACCAGAGACTCTTTTGAAGTACATTGGTGGTCTACACAGATACATGAGGCATACCATCCTCATGTTTAATCCCACTAGTATAGATGAGGTATCTGTACAAGCTACTCATCTAGAAGCTAGAGGAAAGAATGGAAATCTAGAAGTTGGGGGACCATCCCAACCCAATGTAAGCAAGAGCAAGGAGAAAAGAAAGCAAAAGTGGAAAGCAAGGAAGGCTAACACTGCATAGAAAAGAAAAGTTTCATGCACTCACAGTAAAAAGGATGGGCATGATGATGAGCATTGTTGGATTCTGCATCCAGAGCTGAGACCTAAGAAGTCCGAGGGAAAGAAGAAGAAGATTGCTGCAACTATTCAAAAAGATTTGGGGTCAGACTCGGGAGATGAAACAACTATAGCAGCCATAGGTATAAAAGGTAAGAATTCTGAAGCATCTACTAGTAATCCTGCTCAATCTGTTATTGATGAAGAAAATGAGAGAAAAAGACATGAGCTTTTCCATATTCGAGTTATTTGCAAAAATCAAAAGATTGATACTTTGTTTGATAGTGGCTCACAAGTAAATCTAATTTCTGAAGAAATTGTAAAGAAATTGGGATTAGCAACTACACCTCACAAGAAACCATGCCCATTAGGATGGTTGAATGATAAAGCACAAGTACAAGTGACTAGACAGTGCAAACTCAAGTTTTATTTTGGGTCAACATTTGTAGATGAGGTTGAGTTAGACATAATTCCTTTGGATGTATGTGGAATTGTTTTAGGAAGTCCTTACTTGTATGATAGAAAGGTTATTTTCTATAGAGCTAAGAACAAGTATCTACTTGTTAAATATGGAATTGAATACTTTGGAAGAGCTCATAAGCTCAAGAATGATTATACTCTCATAAACTCAGGTACATGATATTATTTTGCAGCAAGATGTTCCATTGCCTAACATTGGGATGTACAGGTTGTCTACTTTAGAGAATGTTGAAATCAAGAAGCATGTGTAGGAGTTGCTTGAGAAAGGGTTCATCAGGTCTAGCACATCACCATGTGGATCACCAATTGTTTTGGTGAGAAATAAAGATGGCTCGTGGATAATGTGCATTGATTACCGAGCATTGAATAAGATAACAATCAAAAATCATTATCCCCTTCCTCGCATAAATGATCTTTTAGATCAATTGAAGGAAGCTGTTTATTTCACTAAGTTGGATTTGCACATGGATACCATTAGGTCAGGGTTGCAGAGCAAGATGCATCGAATACTGCTTTCAAAAAAAGCAGGGATTGTATGAATGACTTGTTATGCCTTTTGGCTTGACCAATGCTCCTGCTACTTTCATGAGATTAATGAATGATGTACTCAGAACTTTTCTTGATGATTTTGTTATTGTGTACTTGGATGACATTCTGATTTTGAGTAAAACGTGGGAAGAACATTTAAAACATGTTAAGTAGACATTAGATGTTTTCAAAAGAGAAAAACTTTATTTTAAACTCTCAAAATGTGAATTTGGAGAAACATCTCTAAACTACTTGGGTCATATAGTAGGGGAGGTGAATTGATAATAGATCCCTCTAAAGTGGTAGTCATTGTGAACTGGCCTAAACCCGGGTCTGCTACAAAAGTGAGAAGCTTCTTAGGAGCAGCACAATATTGGAGGAAGTTCATTTCTAACTTTTCCTCAATTGCAACTCCCTTACATGCTTTAACAGGATTGAATAAGGTGTTTCAATGGGGAGGAAAACATCAGAAAGCCTTCGGCACCTTGAAAGAAAAGATTAGTACAACACCTATACTAGCACTTCCTGATCTGCAAAGACCATTTGAGATCCAAACTGATGCCAGTGACTATGCCATGGGAGCAGTGTTGACACAACACGGTAAACCCATATGTTATCATTCTAAGACTTTTAATCCTACAGTAGTTAACTATCCTACATATGATAAAGAATTGTATGCATTAGTTCAGAGTGTGAAAAAATGGAAACATTACTTAATGGGCAAAGAGACAATAACACATATTGATCATCAACCACTTCAATATCTACACCCCCAAACTAAGTTGCAGCGATCAAGACATTATAGACGGATGGGTATTCTACAATAGTTTCATTTAGTCATCAGATATAAAAAGGGAATACATAACAAGGTTGCAAACATGTTATCTAGACCCATTATAAATGCATCTACCATACTTAAGCATAATTATGTACTACATGAAAGCTACATTGAACAATATGCTCAATATATGGACTTTACTTAAGCATAATTCTGTACTACATGAAAGCTACATTGAACAATATGCTCAATATATGGACTTTAAAGGTGTATATGCAACTTTGAGTCAAGGCAAAAGAGTAGAAGAATTGGACATGTAAAGGACTGACTCTTACATCATTGTGGGAAACTCTACATTCCACAAATTGAGAGAGTAAAGATAATTAGGGAAGCACACACTTCTCTGATATTAGGTCACTTTGGGGTAAGTAAAATAGTTGCACGGCTACAAAGATTTTGTTATTGGTTGAAAATGAATGAGACAGTTTCTACATATGTAAGAGGGCATACTATGTGCACTAAAAGCAAGCCCAGAAATAGAAAACTAGGCTTGTACACTTTGTTGAGCCTCAAAGCTGCACCTTCCTATACACCCTCTCAGCCTTCTTTTTCCACTTACTTCATCCACCAAGCTGTTAAATCATTGCATTATAGTCTAAAAAGAGCTTCTGACATGGTTTTCTAACTATGCTTATGACTGTTGTTTGGTTTAGATTTTTGTTCAGGCAGCTGTGGAAACTTGTCAGTTTCCGCAGCCAGCACAGGTTTCTGCAGCCATTTTGTTAAAGGCTATGCTACAGGTGTCCTATGAAGAAACGAGGCACATGGGCAAGCTACAGGTGACGGGTACATGGAACGTGTCCCTTCAGATCAGCCAAATCATCCATAAAAGGTCACAGTCAACAAGGGTCAAAGGCAAAGCCAACCAAGGAATTTAGCGGTGGCACGTCTCTATTTTGAGCACGTGAAGTTTTATGTGGCACAGTCCTCAGCTCACGGAGACATCGGCACACCTGGAGATCATCCCCATAACCTGAATCCAATAGCTACCACTCCGAAGATTTAATGGACATGATGACCGTTACGCTAGATCTCGGGCTGAGGAGATCTACGTGTCTCTGGCAACGCAGTTGACAGCATAGGATTTAGTTAGTTAGTTACAACACTTTTCCATTATAAATAACGCGTTGATAAACGCTGTGTAGAAGCTTTTTGGAGATGTAATTTTTGAACTATTGTTATTATCACCCCACTGCACTCTGTTTTACATATTTTGCTGCTGCTTTAATACATGAGAAGACTACTTTCGTGAGCTCGTTTTTGTGACTGTTCATTGACTAGCTGAGGTGGCAGAGGGCCCCTGCGCACTAAATCCCTGTATAGTTTTCATTTGATTTTATTATGTTTATGTTTTCATAATCATTAGCTTGTATATAACATGTTGTTTTGATGTTTTTAATTCACTGTTGTTTACATTTTCATTTATGTTTTCTTATAGCTGTCAGCTGACCAATGCTTTTCTACAGGTTTTCTTAGGTAGCCCGGGCAAATTTTCATCTTTTTGATAACTACTGACCTATGATATCATCTTGTCCTTCCTGCTAATTTTCATTTTCTGAAGTTTAATTCCAGCATTGTCCTTTTTCAAATTGTGTTTTGCTTATTTATTTTTCTGCTACTTAAACATCATACTACTCATTTGTTTATGGTTTCTTTCTATAGTCAAGTGACTCTATTAGTAAGGAATCCGAATATTACTTATTGTAGTGTGATTTAGTTATCATATTACTTAACTTATTCATGATTGCTTCCCATAAGGTAGATTGAGCTGAAAGGTAAAGGATCAGAAGAGTTGAAGTAGTGTGATTAGTTTCCTTTATGAAATTTAATTTCTTGCAATTTAGATATCATATTGCTTAACTTGTTCATGATTGCTTCCCATAAGGTAGATTGAGCTGAAGGGTAAAGGATCAGAAGAGTTGAAGTAGTGTGATTAGTTTCCTTTATGCAATTTAATTTCTTGTCATTTAGATATCATATTGCTTAACTTGTTCATGATTGCTTCCCACAAGGTAGATTGAGCTGAAGGGTAAAGGATCAGAAGAGTTGAAGTAGTGTGAATTAGTTGCTTTGTTTTTAGTTTTTGAGTTGCTTTAAGTTCAGTTTTTACTTTCTTTTTCATACAGCAGCAAGGATATTGGGCCATTGTCATTAGTTCACTGTTTGATACATTTACTTCCTCTTAAGAATTGATTTCATTACAATTGTTTTAAAGCTTTCTTTTTGAACACTTTTAAGTTTGGGAAAATCACTATAGAAATCACCATTACCATCCATACTTGACTTTCATTTTTTCCATCACACATTAGGGAAAGATAAATCCAAAAACAAACTAAAAAACTAAAAAACAACAAAAGACTAAGGAAATGGTTATCTTGTACATATAGTACACTTCACTTCGTCAGTTTACGAATCCCAAATTGACATTTTAAATAGCAATTTAGAACACACTAAATTGACCAAACATTTTGGCGTCGTTGCCGGGGAAGTGAAATTAGGTAGCCAATTAAAAAAAAAAAAAAATTCAAGGAAGGAAAATTGATAACCTCTCAAAGTATGCTCTCCTCTTGCATTTAGTGTGATCTGGAGGATCAGAAAAGAGAAAGTTATTGGTTTAATAGTTTCTTGAGTATGCTCTCTTCTTGCACCTAGAGTCACCTGGAAGATCAGAAAGAGAATTATTAGCCCGACTTGAAGGAAATAAAAAAAATGACATGCATAGAGCAAGAGATTCTAGGGGAAGGTTTTTAGCTAGAGCCAAGAGTTCGATTTTTACAACTCCTTCTACCTCAAGGAATAGACAAGAGACACCTCCATCATCTCCAACCTACACTGTTACACAGTAATTTGTCACCATTGGTCACCGTCCCTGTTACCCCTGTTTCCATACATTGGAGGACGCATTCCGGGACCTGTGAGCAGTGACATAGTCTAAAAACACTTGCATTATGTTCCCCTGAGTATGTACTTCATGTTCCCTGAAGACACCTTCTGCAAATTATCCCTGGAAAGTGCCCTTTTTCAATTGGCGCGGGTCCACAGTGTCTTATCCGCGCCAATCACTGAGATCCTCAAAAGGGGGTGCGACCATTGGCGCTCTGTCTTAGAACAACACTCGCGCCAACCAAGTTTGGTAATGATTTTTGACAAACGCGCACCCATATGTTTTTTCCCTTCAGATCACGAAGTCTTTTGAGGATAAAATCCATCTGATAGAGGTCGAGAGTCATCATCTATCCTTGACATCTATCCACAATGGCTTTTCGGAGATAATGTCAATCCACAATGGGTGTCCTGGTGCATTGTATCTTCCTCCCTTCTCCATCTATAAAAGTCTGTCCTCATGCATTAGACAAGCTAGTTTTTGAGTAATGCTAGTTGTGATTATGCTTGTCCTGAGTGATAGTAAGAGTCTTGAAGCATAGGGAGGTTATGCTGCCGGAATCTTGAGAGAGAGAAGGTCTATTGCAAGACATACATAGCTGCTCGCCCAGCCAGAGGATAGGTTCAACGTCAGAACCTTGGTTATATCTTTCTCTGCTTATTATTCATTAATAAACGACTACTGTTATGGTTCCAATCTCATTGTTCATCATGATAATGTTTGGTTTATTTCCTTTCTGACTGAAATATAGTTGCATATTAGTGGATTGTATGCTTGTTCTCGTTTCGTTCTTTGCATGTGCAAGTATCCATACGCGGGGATCGCAAGGATTGTGACCTGCTGGAGCAAGGGAACGGGAGTATCAACTCTTCTTTCGACATTAGCGTTGGACTCCAGGTTGGTTCTCGTAATCCACTTTTAATATGCAACTAGGAACTTGCGTAGTAGCGTGATTTGATTGTTGCTAGTCCCATTTTGGGCTAGTGGGATCGCCTCTGTCCACAGAGGGGATTTACCTCTCCAACAATTTGGCGACTCCACTGGGGAGGAGCTATTTTTTGTTTGATTCATAAACCTTGGACGGAGTCTGAAGCACAGCCAACAGCCTTTGAAACGCTATTGCTTTGCATTAGCGGAGTAGATCAACGCCACTTCAGTCGATCTCCGATTTGGTTTATGAACCGAACAGCTTGGAGTTTGTCTTGCATGTTAGTTTTCTCTTGCTTGCTTGCGTAAATGAGCTTTCTGGGTCAGCTTTGAAATTGTTTTCTGTTGTTCGATCTGTCTCAGTACTGTTGACCAGACCCTGGGTTCTTTTATTTATTTTTTGGGCCAGCAAACTGTGTTGGCGCGTTTTTGTCTCTGACAATCGCGCCAGTTGGCACAGGTTGCACCACAGCAACTCGCGCCAATTCCTGAATAGCGCAAGTTGCAGGCTGACAGTCGTGCCAGCTCTGTGAATTTTGCCAGTTTGTTCGTTGAAAGCTCCTTAAACTCAGATTTTTGTTTTTGTATATCTTTTACAGCTTCTGGGAGTGTGTTGGACTTCTGTTTGACTGGTTGTTACTTTTATCCTTCAGTTGTTTGCATATTTCTATCGATTTTGCATGTCGAGCCTTCTGTGGGAAGTTTTGGTTTGATTATCCAGTCAACTTTTTGGTTGTTTTCCGCACCGGTCTAGTAGTTGTTAAAGCTTGTTATTCCATGCTTCTAGGCAATTCACTTCTAGCTTGTTTGGATTTTGCTTGACTTCATTTGAACTTAGATCACATGGTTCATTGAGGGTCTGTGTGCTTTTCCTTGTTTTAACGGTTCATTTTGGTGTTTCAGATTTGGTTCTCTTTACATTGAGTGAATTTTGTTTGTTTATGCTTGTTAATATCTCATGAAATTTGTTTAAATGCATTATGCCATTTTAAAAAGAGAAAAACAAAAGATCTTTTTGCATTCTGTTAGTTAGCATTTATTGTTATTTGTTGCTTTTAAAAAGAAAAAGAAAAGTTTCATTTCTTGTTATTAGCTGCATTAGGATCTTTGTTGTTTGTTTATTGTTCATTTTGTTTGTTTGAAAATCTCAACTCTCCTGTAGTTAGAATTCATTGAACGAAATGATATAATTTTGGCATATAGTGTGCATTTAGGAAATTTTGAGATATCACATACGGTAGGACCAAAAAACTGAAACTTAATTGAAGATCAACTGTAAAATAAACCGAATGAACCTAACAACGCATTGGAACCTAACGCACATATTCTAGAGGTCTAGGCTAGAGACGTGTTCCGGCGTCGTTAAACCTGGTAACTATTGCCTCACTGATGGTTGGGTGATTCCTCCTGAGAGACAACAAGTACCAGTACGGACTGAGCTACCATGTACCGTCACGTATAAAAGGGAGACCCCACTAGGTTATCATCCTTTATCCACAGGAAGCCGAGTCTGCCGCCTTACAAGCCGTAATGCACTGAACACAACATTCGGGAAGATTGACTGCAGTACGGGAAGTCCTTGGTTTTCATCTGATTGCCAAGATGTATAAGCAGTTTTACGGATTGTTTGGTAAACCCTTTGCCTAGAGTCTCCAGAGTAGTCACTTTTGATCCTTTTCGAACTCCTTAAAAGAAAAGGTGCCAGTGAGCGTCTTGTCACTTCGTGCTCATTAAACATTCGAAGGAGACTAGAGTCATCTTTTTGTCCTTTTCTCGACTCTTAAAACATGAAAAGGTCAAGTTGTGTCTTTGCGTCCTAAAATTTATTCGGCCACGATAACATTTACCCGATTAGATTTTGTTTGCGTTAGTCTGAGTAGGGATTTTGTCTTGGTAGATTCCTTAGGTTTTGTGAAGTTTCATCCTGGTGGAATTACCAATTTCGTCTTCTGCCGAGATACCGGTTGTGAGTCTTCCTGTGGTTCCAAGTATACAACCACTTAGTTCTCGTGCCCCAGGCGATGAGACTTACCAGTTTCATTGGAACCCTACTTGGGAACCTTCTGAGGACAGTGTCCCTTTTTGGGACCATACTTCTCCTCGTGTGTCAGTCCCACCTTCTTCCTCTGACATGGAGGATTTGTCCCCTACAACGACTGATGAGTCCGTTGCGACGAGCAGTGAAATTCCCACCGCAACGGACCCTATACTTGTCAGTAGTACTCCCACTACTACAAACCTACCACCAGGCTATAAAGCTTTAAGGGATACTATGCCCTCTGGAACTCCTTTCACGGGTTCTATTTGGTCACCACTCACTTTTCCTACTACGGAGCCTTTTACTCCGCAAAGTCGCAATCCATCTGTTACCTCAGTCACAACCGCTCCAACGGTCTGTGCAGCCTCTTCGACTCCTATTTTTAGTCGTCCTTCGGCTTCCTTGTTCGGAGTCTTTGATCCCATGACAAATGTCCCAATACAGGGGCCATATGATCCGTATTTGTCGTCTCAACCGGTTGTTGAGGTATCAGTTCCATTGTCAATTGATTGGGGCTCCACCTCTTTTCATGGTGGTCAAGTTTCATCTGCGCAGTCTCCAAGACAACCTCCTCAAGACCAACAAGGGCAATCCTTCCATAGAAACCCTTTCGCCTCTGGTGGTCCATTTTTCTCTTCTTATGTTCAACCTTCTGGTAACTCAGGTCAGTCTTCTGTTCAACAAGCCCAACCTGGTATCCAGCAAGGTTATCCTACTGGACAAATTGGTCAATCAACTGTTAACCCAAACCAACCCAATGTCCAGTATGCTTCAATATCTGGACCAGCTGTTCAACCGCATGGTCAGCCTACCATCCAGTATAATCAACCTTCTGGGCAAGTCGGTCAACCCCAATTAGGCCAACCAACTACCCAGCCCACTCCGCCATCTAGTCCGTTAGGACAACCTTCAATTGTGCAACAACAACAACTCCATTCCCAGCAGGTACCACCTTCTGGGCAGGGAGGTCAACCCCAATATCAACAAGGTTATCCTTTCGGCCAGATAGCCCAACCTACAGGACATCTTTCTGGTACTGCTCAACCTGGGTTTTCGCCTCAGGCTGGACCCCAACCCCCGTCTGGTTTTCAAACGCAAGCTGGGGTTCAATCCCAACCGCCTACTCCTCAAACTCAATTTGGAGTCCGGCCACCCTATGGTTACCAGCAACCTCAAGGGCAACCTTTGTTTGCCCCGTACCAAAATTACCAACAACCGCAGACGAATCCTTATTATCCGCAACCATATGGTGCTTCTGCAGGACCGTTTGGTAATCCATGGAGTGCTGGGGGGCAAAACCCAAATCCTTACGGACAAAACCCTATGGGGCCAAATCCGTCAGGACCAAGCCCTTGGGGGCAACCGCCAGTTGGTTGGAACCTTGGTGCTCCGACCCAACAGCAGCCCCAGATGTCCTTTAATCCTCAATTACCTTTCTTGGCGACTTTAGAATTACCGGATGTGTCTAAATTGACTAATGATCCTATTCTTCATAACCCATATTGGCCTCCGGTTCCAACGAAAATTCCCGGTGACTGTCCAAAATTTGATGGTAAAGCTAATGAAGATCCACAAGCCCATGTCATGACTTATCACCTTTGGTGTTCATCCAATTCATGGCTTGACGATTCAATTCGGCTTCGCCTGTTTCAACGGACTCTCACTGGCTCTGCAGCTAAGTGGTATATTGAGCTCAATCGCAGATCCTTTCAGGATTTTAACTCCTTGGCTATGGCATTTCTCACGCATTTTCAGTTACCCATTCGATATGAAACAGGTACACACCTCCTCACATCCTTAAGACAAAAAACGGCTACGCATATCTCTGATCATATCCATGAATGGAGACGGCGTAGACGTATGATTAAATTTTGGATTCCCGACCAGCTTCTTACCGATTGGTTCACGACTTCGTTCGTTCCTCCAATAGCTCGGGACATTGCTATGGGAGCGTGTGTCACTGAAGAGCAAGCTATCACGCGCGCTCAGTACCTTGACTTGGTTTACTCTCAGTCAGGTACATTGTATGATTATCTGCCTGATGCCCCAAGACCAGGAACATCTAAAGCCCCGCCAACACCAACTGTTGACGGTATTATTAGTTCGGTTAGTTCATCCTCAAAGAAGAATCCCGCTGTTATCACAAAATCATGTACTGATGGCTGCTACCAGTTAGATTTCATGTAACTACTTCAGACCAGGCTTTAGACTAAGGTTAGCCTCCTTAGTCAGAGAGGGCTCTCTCACAGATTTGTAATAGGAATTATTAACAAGAAAAGATGGCTAATTCTTCAAACATTTTATGAAAACAAGCTGGTTGGAACTACAAAATAACATCTCTTCCATTGGGCTCATGGAGTCAAACACTTCTGCAGTAAACTATAAACCACTCAATCATAGAAGCCAAGGCATATAATGTTTAACACTCAAAACATCTCTCAAAAAGAACCTCAACTCATAAATATACACAGGAAGTCTGAGCACTAGGTGAATTCAGAGTGATTGCATATTTAGTGAGCTGTAAAATATATAAAGGATAATGACAAAACCACACATATTCTGAGCATTGAACACATGATGAATCTTGGGAAGAAAAAGTAATCCTTATATTACTGTCAAAAAGTCTTTTTACATAAGCTGATAAAAACTCTGTTTTTTCATAAATCTCCAACCTTTTTTACATCAGAGTTTTTCCTATATATAGGAAAACAAAACTACTACTACTTGAGACTCCTCCTCCAGCATGAGGGGAGCTCGAAATCCTATCATTAATTGCCTTATCTATATCTAAACAAACTTATTAAATACAAAGGTATTGCGTTGTGAATACATAGAGTCCCATTCCTATTGAAACTCTAATTCTATCTCCTCGTGTGCATTGATGCTTTCTTGAACTTTGACACCTGTACCATTTCTGTAGTGGCCAAGACATGCTGGAGAAACATTCACTGAATGAGCAGCTTCGGATACTTGCTGTGTGGATGACTCATTAGTTGATGAGGATATGTGCCCTGTTTTCACGGTTCCTGCCTTCCATTAGTCTTCATGTACTAAAAGACTATGCTCCAAGCTATTTAATACCTTTAATAACCACGCACAATCCAATATGCCTCATGATCTGGACGCTTTGTGAACTGAACAGGTGTACCACCCAAAATTTCGGTAACCCTACCAGAACCCTAACAATTCGGTCATAAAGTAACTTTAGGAAGACTTTTAGCAAAAAACAAAAAGTTTCACCTTTTTCTTCAACACTCACACCTGTCACCCTTTGAATACCTGGATAGCTTTATATAGTCTCCTTACTGGCCTCGAGTCATCCTTTTCAAGATTTGCTGACCTGAGCATCAATTTCATTTTTTCTCATAAAACAGTCATCTACAGCAGTTTCGTAGCGCGCTACGAAACTGCTGTAGATAATCAAAACAGAACATATGAATCTTAAAGCACTGTTGAATTAACTTCATGATTTCTTCAGCTACTTTGTACAGGTCTTAGGGATCCAAAAAGGTTACAAAATGATGGAAATCAAAATTTACCAAAACTTGAAAAGCAACTTTCTCCTTGGATCAATGAGCTAGTTTACCTAGCTTCTTCTTCAAACTGCTAACCTCTTTCTTCAAAGCCTTGTTTTCTGCTCTTAGGCTTGTGTTCAGCTTTCTCATGATATTTGCTTGCTTAAGGGCTGGTACTGTCCACAAATATGCATCAGACACTGAATCTTTTGTTTTCAATTCTAGTTTGAGATTGAATTATTTAGCTCCAGCTGCTACGAAACTGTTGTTCTGCCTGAAAAATGGGTCTCGGGACAGAGCTCATATCTTCTCACAGAAAACGTATTTGGCAAAACTAAAGGAGGTTTCTGTAAACCAATCCGTGTTTAACAAAAACCTCTTTTGGTTTTTTAAAACACTTCTCCAGCTGCCCAGAATCTGTCTTTGAAAAAGAGGTGTAACACAGGAAATTAAAAAACTGCACCTACAGCAGTTTCGTAGCGCAACTTTAGTCACTCGATTCTCCCAGCTCATAATCAATCTGAAGAAAATGAAAGAGGTTTTTCTATTTCAGTATGTTAGGAATAAAAACCTCTTTCCTTTTTCGAAAATATTCTTTCAGCCGCGCTAAATACCTCCTGGAAGCTAACTGCTTAAAACAGAGAAGTATGTCTGTAACAAACATCACCTACAACAGTTGTAGCCAGTGTACCAATATGGAGATCTCTCATTTTGAACCACACCACCTGAAGGTGGTCCTGTAATCAATGGATTACCATCCCCATCACCATTGCTCCTTCTATGCCAGGTTCATGCAATTCAACACAATTCCACAAGCCTGGGCTTTACTCTGGGCTAAATCATCAAGGCTTCCCGTCTCTAGAAATAAACCCAAGTGTGTTGCCCGCAAAAACCATTTTCTTTGACTGGAATCAATAGGCTGGCCCTTTCATAAAGAAAATAAATCTGGATCGTTTTCAAGATTGAGAAGTTCAAATGACAAATATGATGACTGTATAAAAATCAATCTTTCAACATGAAGTCTTGCTCTTGTGAAACAGTTATCAACAATTTTGCAAATGTCTTGATCTAGCTTTGCTACATCTACCGGAATTGCATCAGAAGCAACTAGCACTTCAACATCTCCTACTCTAAATGCATCCAACGCTTTACTTCGTGAATATTGATGTTGTAGGCTTGAATACTCAATCATCCTTAAGACCAGCCCTTCGAAACAGTTCAATAAAGTACATAACCTCTGGGTAGAAACAACAGAAGATGTGAAAACAATGGTCTGTTCCCCTTGCACTTGCAACAGTGCCAAAATAAATGATGTGATATCCATAGTCTGATCCCTTGTTTATCCACTGATTACCACAGAAGGCTTCTTCCAAGGAAAGAGTGCTCCAGATAAACCCAATGAAACACCATCTGCTGGGGTACTAAAAAACCTTACAAACTGACAACTGTTGATGCAAACCCAATGGATTTTGATAAACATGACAGCTGGGAAAGAATAACTATAGATCCGAACAAATCCCCAATTTCGTAGCACAGCCAATGCAAAATATGAATTATGCGCTACGAAATCACCTAAAACATGCTGCGCTGCGAAACTGCCAAAAGGATTTATGTGCTACAAAACACTTTGTCCTCAAGCTAGTGTGAGCTATTTTGGCAATCAAATTTTCAGTGATAACACCCGCGAACCCTGGGAAGCAAAAATCAACTGCTTCAAATGAACAACCTTCCCAGGTAACACCCATTTCCAATGTTACTTCCGAGGTTAATGCCGTCCAATCCACCACGGCAGACAAATCCTCGAAAGCAAAGAAGAAAGGGAAAGCGAAGACTAAATCAGATCCACCTAAACAGGAAGCCCCTAAACCTCCACCCAAGGACGGTGCTAAACGCAAACCCAAGTATCCTTGTCTTATCTGCGATGAGGATCACTATACCAAGGACTGCCCGAGGCGATCCGAAGTTAGTCGTTTGTTGAAAGGCACCCCGGGACTCCTGCGGTGCTTAAAGAACCCTTTCCCTCACAACAAACTCAAAAAACTCAGATGGTGGCTGACCCTTCTCAGCCTCCCTCTTCCTTCGGTTCTCAAGTGTTTATGGCTGGAACGATCCCTATCAATATCAGTACTCGAACAAAAGATTATCCGCCATCTACCGGGAAGGAGCCTGAGATACCCTCTAGTGCTCCTCCATTCAGTTCGGGTCCTCTCCACATTGAGAGACCTACAACTGAGACGCCTCTTCGACCCCCTCCAAAAGGAGTACTCCGGAAATCTTCTTACAACCCAAATGCTCGTGCTGCACAGCACTAAAATATCGTTGAGGACTTAGCGCAGACTCCGTCGGCTATGTCCTCTTTAGAAGTTCTCTAGAGCTGCCCTTCTCAGAGGAAGTCCTTGCTATTTGCCATTGGTGGCATAGACCCGACAGATTCGGATTTAATTACTTTTGACTTAGAACGCCATACCCAGAGACTGCCTCCTCAAATCGCATTCCTTATACAGGTTATTATTGACTCCAAAACGATTCACCGTACAGTCATCGGTGAAGGTGCTTCAACTTGCATCATGTCTGTCGCCTGTTGGAAAGCTATCAGATCTCCTACCTTGAGTCAGTCTCCCACAACCTTGGAAGCCTTTGATGGAAGAGCCTCTCGTCCTTATGGTATACTCCAACGTTTGCCCATTACTTTAGAAGGGAAGACGGTCGAAATGGAGGTTGAAGTCGTTGATGCTACTCTTACCTACAACCTCCTTCTCGGACGTAGCTGGATCTACGCGATGAAAGCTGTTGCTTCATCTTTGTTTCGTATCATCTGTTTCCCTCATCAAGGGAAGATTGTTACCGTAGACCAGCTATCTTTCTTCGCTTCTTCTTCTGAAGGTAACATCCCTTTTGTGGAGCATACCTCAAAGTTATCTGAGAGTTTGGGAGCCGGACTTTTTAAAGATCCCGCCCTTATGGGTGTTTTTCCGCTCCCACCTCCTAACGTCGCCTCTGTTAATATGATTACTACTTGTTCTGATCCGTGGATCATTCCTCCCACAGACCAAGTAGATTCTTGGGGCGACAAGATGCCGTTGAGTCCTGCCGAACTCAACTACGTTGAAATTATTGCTGCATCGGCTCCCTCTTCCGAGCCTGCTCTTTCGAGCATGGTTCTCCATTCATTTGATCCATCCTCAGGGCTTGTAGACGAGGCTTCTTCGGATCCTTTGCAAGAAACATTCTCGTCCGATGAAGCCATTATTGAGACTATGTCTCTCGAGGAACTTCCTTGGCATGATTTTCACCATCGTTCCTCGTTTCTCCCTGCACCTCAGGATATTCTCACTTGCCTTGAGCGGTTTGCTCCTTCTCTCCGACTGCAAGCACCTGTTCAGATTTATCAGGTGTCTTCTGAAGGGAATATGGAAAATATTACGCAAACCCAGCCCATCGACATCTCTGTCAAACCAGGGGTTGTCGAGCATCTTCATATTGGAGTCACTTGTACTCCCGAGGAGATTCAACTTTATTCCAACCTCTTTCGTGAATTTCGTGACGTTTTTGCATGGTCCTACGAAGAAATGCCCGGCATTGATCCTAGCATAGTGGTGCATGAGATTATCACGTACCAAGGTGCTAAGCCTGTTCGTCAACGTTTACGCCTTGTACACCCCCGAAAGGCTGCAGCAATTAAGGCCGAGGTAGAGAAGCTTCTAAAAGCCGGTTTTATTTATCCTATTCCGCTCATAGATTAGGTTTCGAATATCGTACCTATGACTAAAAAACAGGGTACAATCCGTGTTTGTGTTGATTATTGGGATATAAATCGAGCCTGTCCTAAAGATAATTTTTCCACACCATTCATTGATCAGATTATTGACGAGTGTGCTGGAAGTGAAATGTATTCTTTTATGGATAGTTTTTCTGGCTATAACCAGATCAATATTGCTCCCAGTGATCAACACAAAACTGCCTTTATCTGTCCATGGGGCACTTTTGCCAATAAGAAGCTCTCTTTCGGTCTTAAAAATGTCGGTGCTACCTTCCAGCGTGCAATGTCCTATGCATTCCATGACATTCGACACATTGTACAGCCTTACCTGGATGATCTCCTTGCTCATTCAGCTAAACGTCAGGACCACCCTAAACACCTTCGCGAAATCTTTCTTCGCTATCAATATTATCGAATCAGGTTTAATCCTCACAAGCGTGTCTTCTGCGTTGAATCTGGCCGACTTCTCGGGTTTGTTGTTTCCTGAGAGGGCATCCGTTTGGATCCCCTTAAAGTCGAGGCTATAGTGAATCTTCCTCCCCCTGCTTCTTTGCAACAATTGCAGAGTTTGCAGGGTAAAGCTAATTTTTTACGTCGTTTCGTTCCAAACTATGCCGAGGTGGCCAAAGGTTTTACACGATTGCTAAAGCGCGATGTCCCTTTTCATTGGGATGCCACAGCTCAGGAATCTTTTGAGCGTCTCAAGGGTCTCCTTGTTTCTGCTCCATTGCTCCGTCCTCTGAATTATTATCGCGACTACACCTTGTATTTGGCTGCCGCCGACACCACTATCGGCATGGTTCTTGTTCAAACTGATGATGATGACACTGAGCATGTTATCTATTATCTCAGCCGCAACCTTTTAGACACAGAAACTCGATATGCTTATGTCGAGAAGTTAGCAGTAGCCGTAGTCTGTGTTGTCCAACGCTTCCGTCATTATATTCTGTTGCGTACTACTACTGTGATTTCTGATTGCAACCCCATGACGTATATATTGTCATGCCAGTTGCTGGGGGGCAAGTACTCAAAGTGGATTGTTATCCTCCAAGAGTTTGACTTGGAATTTACCACTGCCAAGTCCAAGAAATTCCTTGTATTTGCTGAGTTAATTTGCTCTTTTCCGTCTTCTTCCCCGACCTCTCACATCGAGGATCAAATTCCAGATGAGACCCTATTCCTCATTAGCACCCTCGATCCATGGTACAGAGATATAATCATATATCTGCAAACGTCCTCCTTTCGCCGGGGCGTGTCCAAAGACACTCGGCGAAGGATTCGTCATCAATCTCAACCATACCGTATCATTGTCGATACATTATATCGTCTCGGCGCCGACTCTGTTCTCTGTCGTTGTCTTACTCTCGAGGAAGCTGAGCGGGTCTTGAATGACTGCCACTCTGGTGCCTGTGGCGGTCACATGTCCGGATATGCCACTGCCCAAAAAATCCTCCGTGTTGGTTACTTTTGGCCCTCTATTTTTAAAGATTGCATCCTTGCCGTCCGCTCTTGTCATGAGTGCCAGATATACCAACGGAAGATGCGAGTGCCCCCTGTTCCGTTGCACCCTGTTGTCGCCGTCGGCCCTTTTGCCAAATGGGGCATTGATTATATGACCTGTAACCCTCGCTCGGCCGGGGGGCATGGGTTTATTATCGTTGCCATCGATTACTTTACTAAATGGGCCGAGGCGATGCATACATTAACTGAAGACGGTCACACAGCGGTGCAATTTTTATTTAATCATGTTATTTCACGATTCGGTGTCCCTCAAGCCATCTTTACTGATCACGGGAAGCATTTCCGTAATCATATGATGTCGGAATTAACGACCCAGCTAGGCTTGCAACACGATAGTTCAACTCCGTACTACCCTCAGTCCAATGGCCAAGTTGAAGCTATCAATAAGGTTTTGGTTACAATGCTTCAACGTACCGTTGGCATGCATAAGTCTAACTGGCATTTGATGTTGTTCCCTGCCTTGTGGGCCTACCGAACCTCTGTGAAGGATGCCACTGGTTTCACTCCATTCCAGCTAGTTTATGGGCTAGAGGCTACCCTTCCGATTGAATGCGAAATCCCTTCATTAAAGTTAGCTGTCGAGCTACTTCCTAACACCACTCCGGTAGAAGAATGCCTTCTTTACTTAGAATGGCTGGATGAAACTCGTCGCCTGGCCTCCTTGGCCATCGAAACGCAAAAGAAGCGAGTCAAGACTCACTTCGATCAAACCGTACGTCCGCGTTCTTTTGTTGAGGGAGACTTAGTCCTGCTCTATGATCAGGCAAAAGATAAGCTAGGAGCCGGAAAGCTCGAGTCTATGTGGCTAGGCCCTTACATTGTCAAGCAAGTTCTGCAGAAAGGGGCCTACGAGCTGATCGATTATGAAGGGAACCCTCTTGGGAAGCCCCGAAATGGGCTTTATTTGAAAAAGTACTATGCGTGATGCTAGTGCATTTTATTTTGTACATACATGTACTATAGCTAGTGTGTTGTGTGTGTGTGTGTCAATTTTAAAGGCGTAACTGCCACTTATTGTGTTTCTCGCTTCTTGTGCAGATGTCAAATACACCTTATGTTGGTTTCGCTGATGGTGCGTGCCGCAGTACTCGCAACTTGTCCTCTGCGGCGTGGGTGATCTACGATCCTCATGGCGAGCTGATGGATTGTCAGGGTGTGTGTTTGGGTCGTACTACTAACAATGTCGTTGAATACTGTGTTGTAATCGAGCTACTTGCTGAAGCAATTAATCGTGGCATTCGTGCATTGGTAGTGAACCTGGACTCTCAACTTGTCGTCCACCAGCTCGATGGGCAATATTCCGTTAGAGACCATCGTATTTTAAGGTTGTATTTATGTGTGAGATTGTTAGAAAGGAACTTTGATTTTATTACATATCAACATATTCCACGAAAATTAAACACATTATCTGATGCATTGGCCAATCATGTATTAGATAGACATTTGCGTAATTTGTAACTAAAACATTATAGAAGAAAGCACATGGAAAACACAATAATAAACCATAGGCGTATGTATATATATACGTGTGTGTCATCATGTTTGCGCCCCGCGCATTACATAATCCAAAAAATAATACATGTCCAAAACTCATACAGCCGCCGACAACATGTCTCTCAAAAATGTGCAAAAATGAAACCTAAGCGTCTAATCACAGTGATGCTCATGATAGCATGTCACCGCTCGCACCAAATGTCTCAACAGATGATGGACGCAAGTAGATACTCCCACCGTGTGCCTCTAGTACGCTCTAGGCACGTCTGCCAATCTGGCATAATCTAGAATCCCTTGAGTAAGTGCCTCAAGGTTTTGTACTAGATCGTCACCCGCATCACCCTCTGCCTGAGGGTCGGCTGCAGGTTGTGCTCTCCGTGCGTTATGAGGCAAGTCAGCTGGTCGCTCTGCACCAACATCTGCATACATATATATAGAGGTTGTCAGACATGTATTACAAAAAAAAAAAAAACTTAAATACATAAAAACGTCAAAAACACAAAGAGTTCTTACCTAGCTCCTCGTCCCAGTCCTCTCCTGCAGGCAATGGGAGATCTGGATCTCCAGTAAAATCTGTGCCCGCATAGGGCCAGTCCTCGATGACAATCATCTGGTGACGAAGCCAGATAAAGAACTCGGGCCTCCAGGCCATCTGCTGGCCCCCTCCTCCTCTGGGCATGAGTTCTGCCCATCGATTCAACCTCGGCTCCCGTGGCACTGGATCTGCCACTATACCTCCCTGTACCCGGAATATCGGCAGACACTCCAGGAAGAAAGTTACTACAATAGATCCGTAGCCGAACTGTTTGTTCCCATCACGCTTACACTTGGTAAGCTGCCTTTTGATGTTTGTTGTCACTGTCGTAGCCCAATCAAATAGTGTAGGCTGGAGACACTCAGTTGCCAGTAGCAAATTGCCAGTAGCAAATGATTTTTGCTGGCCTCGTGGGGCGCCTGTACCCTAGCTGTCTGGGTAATAGTGAATAAAATCACTCGTAGTACCAGGTCGGGAACCGTGATAATGTCCACTTTGGCACTGTTTGATCCAAAATGTGCCCCAGGACAAACTCTTTCCATTACCTCTCCCATCTTCTCACCGGAAGGCCTGCTACCAGTCAAGATGGGCCGTGCACCTCACTGCGATAGACCAGTAATAAAATAGACATCAGAAACATCTAACTCCAATGTCTAGTCTTTCAGGCGAAATACCTGATCCTTTGTATCCCAAGCATCCACGATGAATCGCAGCAACTCAAGTTGTGCACGTAAGTATGAGGTGAGGAAGAACTTTTTCAAGCCACAGTCTCTCAGAGCATCCATGCATGCATCATCCTCCATTGCCATGGCATCCACGGCATCATGCTCTCTTTCTCTCCATTCTATAGCCATTCTGACGAATCCCTGCAACCACAAAGTTGAAATTTTCATCATTAGATCATTGGTGAAACCAAAATTGAAGAAAATTTGCAATTACAACGGTCAAATTTGTGGCAAATTGAGATCGCGCGGTTGGCGCGACTGTTTCTAAAATAGTCGCGCCAAGGTCGCGACCCCTTTGGGTAAAAAATCCCATTGGCGCGATCCCGAGCGGGAAACCCGCGCCAATGGCGCAACCCTATGAAATTGCAAATCCTCTTGCAGGGGACTAAATTATGGATGAAAATCTAAAAAAATGGAATGAAAACAAAGCTAAGGATGAGGCCTCTTACCTGTTGCAGACGGCGGCTCGAATGATCTCCTGGATTGATCGCAATCAGCAGTTGAAATTTGCACCCAAAACCCCCCAATGGTAAACTCACAAGGTAAAAAGTGAAAAGTAATTTTATTTTTTACCATTTCACTATTTATAGCATTTTTTGCCCTAAAAATACATTAGAAATGATGTTTTGTGAGTATTTTTGGGATATTTTTATGTCAAAGTGGGTTTTACGCTGTTTTTTGTATGATGACAGGGGTTGGTGCAACTCAAAGCAATGACACGAGCTCTTTTTCGACTTTTTCAAGCTCGGTAAAACATGAGAAAAGGTTGCTTTAAGGTCTGCTTTCAGCTCTTTTCTGACCATTTAAAGAGGAAAATATTGCCGAGTCACTCCTCTTGACTCGTTAAACGTTAATAAGGGGCGGTCGTTTTAAGTTCTTTTTGTCGACCGTTAAAACATAAAAAGATTACCAGGTTTTGTCGTTTCAAACTCGTTAATGGTTACGAAACGACGTGATTTTGATCGCTTTTTTACTTTTTCGGGTTGAAATCACTATTTATGAAAAGTACTCCTCGATCGTAATGGTCGGGCAGTTCTTTCGAGCATTGTTTTATACTTTTTTAGGCTCGAGAGACACAACTTTACGAAAAAGGACACCCCTGGAGTTTCCTTTTGCTGTCTTTTCAAACTCTCTAAACATGAAAAGGCGCCAAGTTCTTCCTTTGTCAGACTCGTTAAAACCTGATGAGATCAGATTTTGTCAAAAAGACACACCACAAGCATATGCTATCCCCATCAAGCTTGTTAAAAATAATTGGGGTACTCGCCAGAAATGGCGGGGGAAAAAAGGAACCATAATTATCGTCGTGTCGACAGTATGTCGCTCTTGAACATGGAACTTTTCTGCTTTCGTGTCTGGGTGGGGATATCTCATCTCATATTTTTCACTTGCTTCCGTGGACTTGGGTACTCCTATTTGACCTCTCATCTGCTCATTGCCTCGTCATCATGACCTCTGATACATTGATGTCAAATACTGCCAATTCCACTGACGTGCCGCCGATATGTTCAAGAGAAGTTGACCTCTGCAAAGAAACAACCTCCCTCTAATAGCTCACACAATCTTGATTCACAACATTATCTCTCTGTCTCGTGTCGATGATGTGGGAAACATTATGGCCCACCTTCGATCAAGGTCACTTCCTATCGACTTCAACTCATTATCCAGGAAGCTGATCTAGAGACTCCCTACCGGTGCCTTGGAGCCTGCATGCCTCAATGGCAGGTTCTTCATGTTCGACGTGAGGTTTTCATCATTGGCCTCCGATCGAATGATTCTACGAGTGTTCGACTTCAGATCACTAATTCACATGCCGTAGATTGTACCTATAGTACCTTGAGGGCCATTGTCATTATTGGTGGTACCTCTCGCGTCTGTTAACGGTTTTCAATATTGACTGGTAATCAGACGATGTTCATGCATGTTCGACTTCAGCTCATATATTCACATGCTTGAACTTGTACTTCTGTTCGGGTCGAGATGGAGCGCAAGACCCTGGATTGTGTCTGTTGTAATCCAGGCGTGATTCTTGATACATGACTCATTCACTGGATGGCTGCGACCATACCTGAGTCAATTCATTGATCCTAACCAGATGGCTGCGTCCATACTATGGATCTAGATTATCATGTACTCTCTTATGGATGGCTGCGACCATACCAAGTACATCATGTATTTGAGCTATCAATTGTATCTCTCAATGCAGATTCTCGGCGGCAGCTATATGTGTTCTTGTAAAGCATTTCACCCCTCTCTCTCTCGGGCCTCATGCTTTAGGGGGCATCTGTTACACAGTAATTTGTCACCATTGGTCACCGTCCCTGTTACCCCTGTTTCCATACATTGGAGGACGCATTCCGGGACCTGGGAGCAGTGACATAGTCTAAAAACACTTGCATTATGTTCCCCTAAGTATGTAATTCATGTTCCCTGAAGACACCTTCTGCAAATTATCCCTGGAAAGTGCCCTTTTTCAATTGGCGCGGGTCCACAGTGTCTTATCCGCGCCAATCACTGAGATCCTCAAAAGGGGGTGCGACCATTGGCGCTCTGTCTTAGAACAACACTCACGCCAACCAAGTTTGGTAATGATTTTTGACAAACGCGCACCCATATGTTTTTTCCCTTCAGATCACGAAGTCTTTTGAGGATAAAATCCATCTGATAGAGGTCGAGAGTCATCATCTATCCTTGACATCTATCCACAATGGCTTTTCGGAGATAATGTAAATCCACAATGGGTGTCCTGGTGCATTGTATCTTCCTCCCTTCTCCATCTATAAAAGTCTATCCTCATGCATTAGACAAGCTAGTTTTTGAGTAATGCTAGTTGTGATTATGCTTGTCCTGAGTGATAGTAAGAGTCTTGAAGCATAGGGAGGTTATGCTGCCGGAATCCTGAGAGAGAGAAGGTCTATTGCAAGACATACATAGCTGCTCGCCCAGCCAGAGGATAGGTTCAACGTCATAACCTTGGTTGTATCTTTCTCTGCTTATTATTCATTAATAAACGACTACTGTTATGGTTCCAATCTCATTGTTCATCATGATAATGTTTGGTTTATTTCCTTTCTGACTGAAATATAGTTGTATATTAGTGGATTGTATGCTTGTTCTCGTTTCGTTCTTTGCATGTGCAGGGATCCATACGCGGGGATCGCAAGGATTATGACCTGCCGGAGCAAGGGAACGGGAGTATCAACTCTTCTTTCGACATTAGCGTTGGACTCCAGGTTGGTTCTCGTAATCCACTTTTAATATGCAACTAGGAACTTGCGTAGTAGCGTGATTTGATTGTTGCTAGTCCCATTTTGGGCTAGTGGGATCGCCTCTATCTGCAGAGGGGATTTACCTCTCCAACATACACTCCTAGCCCTAGGCTTCCTAGAATTCAAGAGATAGTAGTTGAGTTAGGAGACTCTTCCTCACCATCCATCGAATCTGAATTAGGAAAAGATCCTTTCTTTTCTTCTAGAGGGAGACACATTGTAATTGAAGAAGTAGAATCATCTGAGGAAGAAGAGGGAGAAATTCCTCCTCGTTCGCCATTAGTAGAGGAACCAGAGGACTCTGAAATCTCTGAGAAAACTACCATGACAAAAGAGGGAGTTAACGGATTTGGTAGAGGTAGAGGTAGAGGAGGGGGAGGAGGAAATAATGGAGGAGGTAGAGGTAACAATGGGGGAAATAGGGATGGAGATAACTGATTTGGATTTCCTATAGTCGATGAGGATTCTCGAGCAACAATGAAAAATATTTCACCATCTGTCCTCCCAAACTTTCATGGGTTAAGAAATGAAGATCCTGAAACATTTCTATTTGAGTTTGAGGTCGTGTGTCGAACCTATGATTATCTGGAGGACTCTCAAAAACTCAAACTGTTTCCTTCAACATTGAAAGGAGCTGCTTTGAAATGGTTCATGGGATTACTCACTCAATCCATTAGGACTTGGAATGATATGAAACAAACATTTCTGGATAGATACATGGATTATTGTATGCCTACCAACCACAAGGATGAAGTATTTAAAATGGTACAAAGAGAAGATGAAAACTTGGAGGATTTACTTGAAAGATTCCAATACAATCTGAAAAGAGCAAAAATGAGTAACTTATATGAGGAGACCTTGAAAGCACTTCTATTAAAATCCATTAGAGATGAATGGATAGATATCTTGAACATGATGGGAAAAGGAGACATATCTCAACTTCCACTTCATGACATAGCAGAACTGTGTGTCCATCTCTCAAGAGGAAAATCTAAAACTGGAAAAGGGCCTAGAGATCCTTCTCTCATCAGAGCAAACAAATCTGCAACTGGATCAGTAAGTAGGGCTGAGATTGGCAATATGCTTGATGAATTCAAAACTAATATCTTAGGGAGTCTTAGTGAGCAACTATACACTCTTAAGATCCACAATAAGCAGAAAGCAGAAGCTGAAGCTTTAGCCATCTTTTGCCCAAAATGTAGAAAAAAACATGCTCTCAGGGAATGTCCCTTGGATGCAAAAGTTGTAGAAACATGTGCGATTTGTTCAGAGAATCATGAGACCAAGGATTGTCCTTCAATTCCTGGGCTCAAAGCTATCTTTCAAGAAGATCCAAATACAATTGAGTCTCTTTGTTTTGTTGCAAGGATACCTTGGCAGGGGCAACAAAATAAAGGGTTTAACAACTCTATGAACTTTCAACCCCCACCAAATTGGAATCCTTGGCAACAACCTTGGTCCCAACCTCAAAATCCTTTTCAATCATGGGTACAAGGTATGAAAAATCCTTATGGGAGATTTGCTCAATTTTATCAATATCCTCCATCTTTTCAAAACCAACAAGCTCCACAACTTCCAAATCAAAACCCACAACTATCATTGCCATTTCAACAACAACAACCCTCTCAACAAAACCCAAATTCTCAACTCTTGCTTCCATTCAAACATAAGTCAAATCAACTTCCTTCTCAGCCATTGCCAAACCCCAATAATAAAAACCCTCAAAATGCTTACATGATAGAAGGTCAACAATTTCCTGCCTATATGATTGTTCCCCTCAATGATGTACAACTCATATCTGGTAGAGTTCTAGATAAACCTTCTATAGATGCCCAAAATCAAAGCATTTCTGAGGAAGAATCTCTTGAAGCCAATAAGGGTTCTGAAGCATCTCTTCAAAACCCAAACACTCAGAAAGAAAAAGAACTAACCCCCACAACTCCTATAGTTGAGCAACCTGCATCTTCATCCACACATCCTTTTCCTGAAAGATTACAAATTGACAAAGGGGTGGAAAAACAAATCTTGTTGCTTGACTATGATTTTCTAGATGAATTGAAGAATGTCTATATCAAGATTCCCTTGTTACAAGCCATTAAAGAGATTCCTATTCTAGCAAAAACAATAAAGGAGTTGAGTCTTAAAAGACCAGGAAAGAAACCTAGAGACATAAGAAGAATCCACCTGGTAGGGAAAATTGCAGACATCATGATGGGAAAAATTACTATGCAGAAGTATGTAGATCCCGGTAGTCCAATTGTCAAAACACATATCAATGGGGTTGAAATTCCAAATACTTTGATTGATTTAGGGGCTGCTATCAACATTATGAGTAGACAGACTATGGAACAGCTGAAACTTCCTAATCTTCTCTTTACACCTACTTTACTGCAACTTGCAGATCGACCAATTATTAAACCAGATGGTGTATTAGAAGACATTTCAGTCTCCTTAGACTCTTGGGAATATCTAGTGGATTTCACGATTTTAACTCCCAAGAGTAATTTAGGAGGACATCCTCTCATCTTAGGAAGACCTTGGCTAGCCACAGCCGATGCTTTCATCAGTTGTAGGTCTGGGGATATGTATATTTCTGATGGTAATTCGACAAAGAAATTCAATCTGTATCCTCCAGCAAAAGCAATTACAGAAATAGGAGATAATGAATGGATTGATGATGAAGATACTATACAACCTGTCTTTACCATTTCTAAAGTTAGTGAAGATAGTCAAATTTTGAACACATTAGAAAATTTTGAAACATCTTCAGAATATGACCACACACAATTTCAGTTAGATTCTGACATTGAGTATCTATCATCTAGACAAATGTCTCTTTTCTCTATGGAAGAATTTAGTAGTTCCGCCATTGAGATCTTTCCAGGAAAAACATTGAATATCAACAAAAATTTGGAAAGATCACAACAGGAAGAACTAACCAAAATCTTGCAAAAACATTTTACTGCATTTGCATGGGAGTATACCGATATGAAAGGTATTGACCCTAAGACTTGCATTCATCACATCTACATTGAGGAAAACAGTAGACCAATCAGACAACCTCAGAGAAGGATGAATCCAAACCTTAGGGAGATAGTGAAAGAAGAGATCCAAAAGTTACTTAATGTAAACTTCATTTGTCCAATTTCAGATAGTCGATGGGTTTCTCCTTTGGTTATAGTACCTAAAAAGAATGGTAAATGGAGGGTATGCATTGATTACAGGGAATTGAACAAAGCAACTTTGAAGGATCACTTTCCTTTACCCTTTATCGATCAGGTATTAGATACTTTAGCAGGCAAAAAGTATTTTTCATTTTTGGATGGTTTTAGTGGTTACAATCAGATTTAGGTAGTACCTGAAGATCAGGATAAGACCACATTTACCTGTCCATGGGGAACTTTTTCTTATCGAGTACTTCCTTTTGGATTATGTAATGCACCCGCAACATTTCAAAGGGCAGTACTAGGAATCTTTTCCGATCTAATCCATGATTGTGTAGAGGTTTATATGGATGATTTTACAGTTTATGGTAATTCGTTTGAAGAGGCATTAGAGAATTTGGAAAAAGTCCTCATAAGATGTAAAGAAACAAACCTATCATTAAGTCATGAAAAATGCTTTATGATGTTTACTGAAGGGATTGTTTTAGGACATCATATTTCAGGAGATGGGATTAAAGTTGATAGATCAAAAGTTGAAGTCATCTCCAAGTTGCCTATTCCAAATTGTCAAAAAGATGTTAGAAGTTTTCTTGGATTTACTAGATACTATAGAAGATTTATTGAAAACTTCACCAAAATAGCATTTCCACTCTTCAAATTACTTACAAAAGACTGTGAATTCAAATGGGATCCTGATTTTCAATCTGCATTTGAAACTTTGAAAACAAGAATATCTGAAGCACCCATTTTGAGAGGTCCGAATTGGAAACTTCCTTTCCATATTTCCACAGATGCTTAAGATACAACTCTAAGAGCTATGTTGGGACAAAAAGATTTAGTTCCTTATGCCATTTACTACACCAGTAAAAATTTGACTCCCACTGAGTTAAACTATACTGTAACTGAGAAAGAGTTCTTAGCTGTTGTTCATGCAATCAATAAGTTTAGACACTATATAACTGGCTATGAAACTTTTGTCCATACTGATCATTCAAACAATTAGATATCTCATGAATAAACCTGTTACTAATGGCAGAGTTACAAGATGGATCTTACTTTTACAAGAATTCAATATTACTGTGTTAGATAGACCAGGGAAACAAAATACAGTAGTTGATTTCTTGTCTAGAATCCAAAATACTAACGAAGATTCTCCTGTAGAGGGTAAGTTTCCAGATGAATATTTGTTTGCAGTAACTACTAAGACTCCTTGGTATGAAGATATTGCTAACTATTTGGTTACAGGGAAGCTACCTCCACATCTATTTCCTGGTGAAAAAAGAAAAATTATTCAGGAGAGTTCAAGTTATTCATGGATTTCTAATGAATTGTTTAAAACAGGGCTAGATTGTGTGATCAGAAGATGTGTTCGGGAAGATGAAATGCCTGACATCCTCAAGGCATGTCATGATGAACCATGCAGTGGACACTTTGCTGACAAAAGGATGGCCTATAAAATCCTTTCTTTAGGATATTATTGGCCTTCCATTTTCAAAGATGCAAAAAAATATGTCAAAAGGTGTGACAGCTGCCAAAGAGTTGGGAGACCGACTCTTTCAAATGAAATGCCATTACAACCATAGGTACTCATCGAATCCTTTGAAAAATGGGCTTTAGATTTCATTGGACCCATTAATCCACCATCTAAACAAAAGAAGCATATATTGGTATGCACTGATTATGTCACTAAATGGGTAGAAGCCAAAGCATTGCCTTCTGCCACTGAAAATTCAGTTGTTCAATTTCTTTTTGAGGATATTTTTACTCGTTTTGGTGTCCCAAGAGAAATTTTGATAGATCAGGGAAGTCAATTTACATCTAACTTGATGGAGAAGCTGATGGAAGAATACAAAATCAAGCACAGAAAATCTACTCCTTACCATCCACAAGAAAATGGCCAAGTGGAGTCCACAAACAAAGTTCTTGAAAGCATCATCACCAAAACTGTTCATCTACGCAAAAAAGATTGGGCAAAAAGGCTTCTTGAAGCCTTATGGGCCTACAGAACTACATGGAGGAACACAACAGGACATTCTCCCTATGAACTTGTTTATGGGAAAGAGGTCTTGCTCCCCATTGAGTTTCAAGTCAAGACTTTCATGATGGCAGTCCAGTTGGGGATGAATATATCAGAAGCCCAAAAGCACAGAATGGAGCAGCTGAATGAGCTATATGAGATCAGACAAGATGCAATTTTAAGGACTGATCTAGTTCAACATCAAAGAGCTAAGTGGCATGAAAGATACATCAAAGAGAGAAAGTTTCAAGAGGGAGATTGGGCGTTACTGTTTGATTCCAAGTTTAAAGACTTCAAAGGAAAATTTCAGACTCATTGGCTTGGGCCATATGAGATTGACAAAGTCTTTAACAATGGAGCGGTAAGAATCAAGACCATTGATGAATTTCAAACTCCTCTCATTGTGAATGGCCACCGACTGAAAATTTATCACAAGCCACTCTCAAAAGAGGAATTTGTCAAAATGTTCCAAGAGAATTCTGAATAAGGCTGGTGGGGAAGAATCCTTCTCCCCCATCAGCCTAGCCTTTGTTTCTTTCCTGAAAAAAATAAAATAAAATAAAATAAAAAAATCGTATAAGCCTGAAAACCAATCATAGATTGGTGGTCTTATACAGAAAATGTAGAGTGAAAATCAGGGACACCTGACACTCTATATTTTCCAAAAAAAATCTCCTCTCCTTCTCTTTCCATCATCTCATTTGCCATTTCACTTCACCTCCATCTCATTCTCATTTCCATTTCACTTCACTCCACTTCATTTTCATTTGATTCCACTCATTCCATTTCATTTCATCAATAAAAGTCCCTTTCAGGACTATTTTCATTCAGTTAGTTCTTCTCTAACTATCTTTGTTCAGTTAAGGGGGTGTTGTCTCAGTTTCTGCAGGTGGAAACCGTTTCCGCAGCCAGAATCAGTTTCCGCAACCAGAAACGATTTCAGCAGCCAGCATCACTCTGTTTTCAAATTTACAGTCAACTGTTAGTGAAATAATCATGAAATGCAGGTGTAATTGAGCTAAAGACATGGGGCATCTCCAAGACATCAAGGAAGAGCAATTGGTTAGAAGCCTTGAGCAAGAAATGACAAAGTTTCCAAAGGTATGATCAAATTTTTTTATCAAATAACAATTCAAGTCATAATTACGCATAGTTATCAAACCATAACAAGTTCTACTATGTGAAATGATTTGATATAATAGCTCCATTACCACTCCTATTCCACGATATCACTCCACACACCTTGCATTCATTTCTCCAACGGTCTCATGATTATTCCGAGTTTAAACTCAAGACTGACTACACTTCCATTTATTACCCGTACTCTTGAGACGTGACCTATTGTGTTACGGTTCTTCTTAGCCGTAATTTCCGCAGCCGTCTGTTGAGACATGTAAAAATTTCATACACAGTCATCCGATTCAAAAGAATCCCGACGTTACTCTGTTCGTTTACCACTCCATTAATACCATACTCCTCGCATGCATCCGCATTTTATTTTGAATTTGTTTACTACTGCTCACCCTCTGTTCCTCCGATAATTCAGGTACTTCCATTCCCTGTTCTCCATTTTCGACTGCAGCCACTACAGTTTGTTCTAAACCCCGACTGCAGCCACTACAGTTTGTTGTAAACCCCAATTGCAGCCACTACAGTCTATCGTAAATCTTGTAACCGAGCCATTTTTTTTCTGAACCCTCACACGCAGAAGAACTCTTAGTTGGAATTTAAAATAGAGGATGGGAAAATTACTGAGAACAGAGCCGGAAGGACCGAAATACTTGGAAGGTTATCCTCAAACTAAGGAATTGCTGAAGAAAGCCAGATGGTTACGATTTATCCAAAAGTTTAAAGGCCATAACAAGGAGGTGACCAAATATTTTGCACGGTCTTTTGATGGACAAACAGTGGAGATTGGAGACTTGAAGTTCACAGTGATTGAGGCCACAGTAGCAGCTGCCACAGGCCTACCTCAAGAAGGTGAAAGGTGGTTTAAAAATAGAAGTGTGGACGATTAGATATGGAGAATCATGCTACAAAACCAAGGTATGGATACCACCGTATTTACAAGAGGCATCCCTGTTCATGCACTAAAAGAGGAATGGTCTAGTCTACTGTTAGTTATCCAGAAATTTATCACGTGTGAAGGTCGTTTTGGTTCTATGTATATGTATCATGCTAGAATGATGACGAATTTCCTAGAGGGTCACACTCTTAATTTGCCTCATTTTCTGCTATTGAGTCTGAAAAAGATGAGCATTACAGTTCAAAAACACATAGGCAAAATTGAACCTCATCTCTACCATCATGGACTCATAAAAATTCTTATTGAGGACCAGTTGAAGAAAACTAAAGATACTTGGGAGCAATTCTTGACAAGGAACTACTTCCAAGAGCCATCTAAGGCATCTGGAAGTAGTCCACCAAAGATTCCAAGGAAAAGTAGGAGGAGAGAAAAGAACACTACAGTCCAAGACTCCCCTACTATAGAAACTCAAGAAACTGTCCAAAAAGAAGAAGAAGATAGAGCTAAAAATAAGAAACAGAAGAAAGAAAAAGGCAAAAGAACCATTCAAGAAGTCTATCCATCCCCTGAGAAATCCATAGAGGAGGATTATCAACCACTGTCAGAAAGATTAGTACATCTTCAGGCTGCTGCTATAGCAAAGAAAAAGCAAAAAGGAAAACAGAGTGCACAAGAAAAGAGTACTAGTCCATACTTAAGGAGGAGCACTAGGCTAAAAGGAAAGGTGAATAAAACCCAAGAAAAACAACCTCACTTTATTGATTTAGGTGAAGAGACACTTGAGAAATTTCCAGCTCAGCCAAGCATTGAACCAAGTCCTCCACATGATGAAAGCCCTTTTCAGCCGGAAAGAGAGAGCAGTCCTCTTCCTCCACCAGATTTTGAGCTTAGTCTGAGAAAGACACCTGAGGTAGATCTTAATCAGCAAGAGGTATATAAATACATAGAATCCTTAGAACAATCAATTGCAGGACTGAGTACCACTCTGCCACTAGATGCACAAGTTCAGTCTTTGAAACAGGAGGTATTTGAATTAGAAGTCCTAAATAGGCATATCAAACAGGAAAATGAAGCACTCAAAGAGCAGAGCAAGGTAGATAAGATTGTCCATGATAACACTATGCTCCATTTAGGACTGTGGCAAAAGAAAAATAGGAAACTGAAGAAAAAGTGCAAAAAGTTAAGCAGAGCATTGATTAATCTCAAGTTCAAATGTCTAGTCAGGAAACCCAGGATGATGTTAGCATCAAAGAAGAAGAAAAGAGGGCTAGATGTCCTAGCAGAAGCCTCAGAACATATGGATTAGAGGGAAATAACTAAATTTTGGTTGCATGAGGACATGCAACACCTTCACAATGGGGGTATGTTGAGCCTCAAACCTGCACCTTCCTATACACCCTCTTAGCCTTCTTTTTCCACTTACTTCATCCACCAAGCTGTTAAATCATTGCATTATAGTCTAAAAAGAGCTTCTGACATGGTTTTCTAACTATGCTTATGACTATTGTTTAGTTTAGATTTTTGTTCAGGCAGCTGCGGAAACTTGTCAGTTTCTGCAGCCAACACAGGTTTCCGCAGCCAGCACAGGATTCCGCAGCCATTTTGTTAAAGGCTATGCTACAGGTGTACTATGAAGAAACAAGCCACATGGGAAAGATACAGGTGACGGGTACATGGAACGTGTCCCTTCAGATCAGCCAAATCATCCATAAGAGGTCACGGTCAACAAGGGTCAAAGGCAAAGCCAACCAAGGAATTTAGCAGTGGCACGTCTCTGTTTTGAGCATGTGAAGTTTTATGTGGCACAGTCCTCAGCTCATGAAGACATCAACACACCTGGAGATCATCCCCGTAACCTGAATCCAACAGCTACCACTCCAAATATTTAATGGACATGATGACCGTTACGCTAGATCTCGAGCTGAGGAGATCTACGTGTCTCTGGCAACGCAGTTGACAGCATATGATTTAGTTAGTTAGTTACAACACTTTTCCATTATAAATAACGCGTTGATAAACGCTGTGTAGAAGCTTTTTGGAGATGTAACTTTTGAACTGTTGTAATTATCACCCCACTGCACTCTGTTTTACATATTTTGCTGCTGCTTTAATACATGAGAAGACTACTTTCCTGAACTCGTTTTTGTGACTGTTCGTTGACTGGATGAGGTGGCAGAGGGCCCCTGCGCACTAAAGCCCTGTATAGTTTTCATTTGATTTTATTATGTTTCTGTTTTCATAATCATTAGCTTGTATATAACATGCTGTTTTGATGTTTTTAATTCACTGCTGTTTACATTTTCATTTATGTTTTCTTATAGCTGTCAGCTGATCAATGCTTTTCTACAGGTTTTCTTAGGCAGCCCGGGCAAATTTTCATCTTTTTGATAACTACTGACATATGAGATCATCTTGTCCTTCCTGCTAATTTTCATTTTCTGAAGTTTAATTCCAGCACTGTCCTTTTTCAAATTGTGTTTTGCTTATTTATTTTTCTGCTACTTAGACATCATACTACTCATTTGTTTATGGTTTCTTTCTATAGTCAAGTGACTCTATTAGTAAGGAATCAGAATATTACTTATTGTAGTGTGATTTAGTTATCATATTGCTTAACTTATTCATGATTGCTTCCCATAAGGTAGATTGAGCTGAAGGGTAAAGGATTAGAAGAGTTGAAGTAGTGTGATTAGTTTCCTTTATGCAATTTAATTTCTTGCAATTTAGATATCATATTGCTTAACTTGTTCATGATTGCTTCCCATAAGGTAGATTGAGCTGAAGGGTAAAGGATCAGAAGAGTTGAAGTAGTGTGATTAGTTTCCTTTATGCAATTTAATTTCTTGCCATTTAGATATCATATTGCTTAACTTGTTCATGATTGCTTCCCACAAGGTAGATTGAGCTGAAGGGTAAAGGATCAGAAGAGTTGAAGTAGTGTGAATTAGTTGCTTTGCTTTTAGTTTTTGAGTTGCTTTAAGTTCAGTTTTTACTTTCTTTTTCATACAGCAGCAAGGATACTGGGCCATTGTCATTAGTTCACTGTTTGATACATTTACTTCCTCTTAAGAATTGATTTCATTACAGTTGTTTTAAAGCTTTCTTTTTGAACACTTTTAAGTTTGGGAAAATCACTGTAGAAATCACCATTACCATCCATACTTAACTTTCATTTTCGCCATCACACATTAGGGAAAGATAAATCCAAAAACAAACTCAAAAACTCAAAAACGACAAAAGACTAAGGAAATGGTTATCTTGTACATATAGTACACTTCACTTCGTCAGTTTACGAATCCCAGATTGACATTTTAAATAGCAATTTAGAACACACTAAATTGACCAAACACACTCCATTGCCAGTTCCTTCTCACCCTTGGGAAAGTGTTTCCATGGATTTTGTTGGAGGACTACCTAAATCTAAGAAAGGTCATGATTATCTATATGTTGTTGTGGATAGGTTCAGAAAAATGTGTATTTTAATACCTTGTAATAAACAGATTAGAGTTGAACAGACTACAAAATTGTTCTTTGAACATGTATGGGTTCATTTTGGATTACCCACTTCCATTGTATCTGATCGAGACACCCGATTTGTGGGGAAGCTTTGGTCTAGTTTGTGGGAACTAATGGACACCAAACTGAAGAAAAGAACAACTTTTCATCCACAAACAGATGGCCAGACAGAAGTAGGTAACATGATAGTGATCCAGTTACTGAGAGGATATTGCAGCAAACATCCTAAGCTTTGGGATGAACACTTGTGTTATGTGCAACATGCTTACAACAGAGCCAAACACTCTTCTACACAGAGATCTCCTTTTGAGACCTGTTTTTGTTTCACACCAAGGTCTCCTTTGGATTTTGTCTTTGGTAAAGATACCTGGTTGATGGACACAATGATGTGAATAGGGCAACTAGGTTCATTGAACAAATCTAGGAGATCCACCAGGTAGTACAGGAACAGCTGGAAAAGAGCCAAGCCAAGTACAAGGCTAGGCATGACAAGCATCGGATGGAGCATAGTTTTCAAGTTGGAGACTAGGTTTGGCTATATATTAGCAAGGATAGAATGCAAGGTGAAGGTAAAAAGCTAAAGCCTATCAGGTATGGACCCTTTAGGATACTTGAGAAGATTGGGGAAAATTATTTTCGCGTTGATCTACCAACTTACATGCACATATACTCAGTCGTAAATGCAGATTGCTTGAGATTGTTTGAACCTTCAATGATTGAGGACCCTGAAGAGCAAAGCCAATTGCCTTCTATTGATGACCTGCTACCTGAGTATCTTAATGAGTTGCAGGAAGACAGAGTGTTGGACAAGAAGGTGAGGACAACACGCAGGGGAGATGTGGAGTACCTCAGGATTGGGCTCAAAGGTTCAAAGCCAAGAATTGCAAAGTGGATTGAGATTGGACAAGTGAGACAACAATACCCTCACTTAGTCGATGCTTGAAAACCAACTTTTGGTGGTCCAAAAGCTTTTTCAGTGGGAAGGTCATGATTCAAATTGGATCCATAAAAAACTATCAAGAACCATGACTGTATTAGGTCGGGACAAATGTCAAAGAATTCTAAAACAGTAATAAAAAACACAATGAACCAGTGGCAATGGCAACCAGCGTGGAACAACGAGGACCTCGGTCAAAATGCGCTGACCGAGGCCCATGGAGACTGCGCGGGAGGTCAAAGTAGCCCTTGGGAGGCCCGGATCAGGAAATAGAGGTGATTTTTGATGCGTGATTAGTGCTTAGTGCTAATCTCACATTACTAGGCAAAAGGGCCAAAATGGAGTAGCCCTGAGCACTCAGATGCGTGGGGAGCTGGAGAACCATGGGCAAAAGGCAAAAAGGGCTAAAAGCTAAAGGCGGGACCCGCGCTCTGGAAACCAGTAGTATTGATTAGGGCGCCCTCAGATGGTAAGCGGTTTTGGATGGAAGCGGAGCGATCCCACTCAATGATTGATGCGTGGCAAGTGGAGGAGAGAGAAAACTGCCATTGATCGCGTGCTAAAGGTCGAACAAGTCAACTGCGTGAAACGTGCATATGGTGTTGGATCTGGGGGACCCAGATCAGACGGCTGAGATCGTGCCTGATGGAGGAAGTGGAACCAACGAAGGAATGAGCCGTGATTTAGTAGGATTTGAAGTTCATTTTAACCGCCACGGTGGAGGAAGACTTCATCCACAATGTAACCGAAGAAATGAACCGAAGAAGCACGCTAGCACGAGTTACAGGAGGACATGTGGCCACTACCTGTGAGCTGATGATGACGCCGAGACAGGGAACTCCAAGCGTAGCTGCAAAAGGTGATTCGACGGAGGTGGAAGAGGAACCAAACAGGCATGGGAACGAATGGCTTCAAAGCCATGAATAGAGACAGAAGATGGAGTCAGTCAAAGGAACAGAGAGGAACCAAAACCCAGAGAGGAAGATGGGAAGGAAGATAGAAAACAAAGAGAAGAAGACAGTGAAGCAAAAGCAGAAAGAGACAGAGGGCCGAGCTGACCAAAGGCAGCATCAAGCACCAGAGGGTTGAGAGATCCAAGCCATCCCAGAGAGGATCTGTCCGAACTGAGCACCACATTAGGCTCTCTCAACTGTAGACCAGAAGGTCACAGAGCTAGTAGGTAGAAAACTCCAGTGGCTTGGGAAATCCAAGAACCACCCTGCCAAGCAAACTTTCTTCAAGAGAACTCACATTGAGTCCCTGCATTGTAATTCTCTGCTTAAAGACACAATAAAAGAAGGCCACTACTGAAAGTTGGACGGGAGATGTAGCCCTGGAGCATAGGGTGAACTCCTTATTAAATTCTTGTGTTCTTGTATTTTCTTGTTGTATTTCTCTGCTATCTTTCCATTCAAATGTTTGTGTATTGGCAATCTGATCAATCCGTTGCTTAAATAACACAGAACACACACCAACACATGAGTCTGTAATACCTTCATTTATTAAATCTTTAACTGATGTCACTAATAGGGTGATTATCAGATCATAAACAAGATGAACCTTTATGGAATTTAGGTTTTGATGGGCTCTTAGTAAAGAAGGATCAAGGACAAGCATATGGGATTCAAATTCACAAACTCGTCATTTAGAAGGACATTCATATAAGTTAAATTTTCAATGTACTAACAACATAGCCAAGTATGAAGCCTTAATTTTAGGGTTGAAACTTTTAAATAAGTTAGGTGCCAAGAGAATTTCAATTCATGGAGATTCTGAACTAATAATAAAACAGATTAAAGGGGAATAATCTGCTAAACACCCAAGGTTGAGGGCCTATAGGAATGTTGTTTTGGATTTCTTGGAATCTTTCATTGAGTATAGTTTGTCTGTGGTCCCTAGAGGTCAAAACATCCTAGCTGATGGTCTTGCTACTTCAACTAGTACCTGTAAAATGCCTTATCATCCTAGCCACCAATACACTGTTGAGGTGAAAAACAAACCTACTATACTAGACAATATCAGATACTGGAAAGTTTTTGGAAACGATGCACATATTGAAATTTTTTTACAATCAAAAGATGAGTTTGAGTGTGCTAATATAGACACAAAAGTTGACTTAGAAGATAATGTACATACTGGTGTGACTAAATTAGAATTGAAAGAAACAGATAAAGAAAAAGAAGAGTCATACATTTTACAGTTGAAAGACAATGTTTTTCCTAGAGGATTAGCCCCCTTAGAGAATTTTTTTGACTTTAATGATGTAGCCAAAAATCCTAAAATTGAACCTACTGGAGCTGAAGTTGAAGAATGTAACATTGGAACTAAACAAGAACCCAAGATGATTAAATTATCCAAATCTATACCCCCAGCAGAAAAGAAAAAGTACATAAGCTTGTTCAAAGAGTTCATAGATGTGTTTGCATGGAGTTATGAAGATTTGAAATCCTATGACACCAACATTATACAACATAAGATTCCCTTAAAAGAAGACCACAAGCCTTTTAAGCAGAAACTAAGGAGAATCAACCCAATGCTCATGCCTCTAATTGAAAAAGAGGTCAAAATAATGTATGATGCCAAGATCATAGTGCCATTGAGATATTCTAAATGGGTATCAAATTTAGTTCCAACTAGGAAAAAGACTGGAGAAATTAGACTTTGTATTGATTTCCGAAATCTTAATAAAGCCTCCTTGAAGGATAACTACCCTTTGCCTAAGATGGATCACATTTTGCAGAAGGTGGTTGGATCTAGTATAATTTCTCTTTTAGATGGCTTTTTTGGTTACAATCAAGTCTTAGTACATCCTAGATACCAGAAAAAGACAACATTTACTACACCTTGGGGCACTTTCATGTATGTGAAGATTCCTTTTGGTCTGATGAATGTTGGTGCCACTTTCCAAAGAGAAATGGACTTTACCTTTGCAGATGAAATGGGTTGATTTATAGTCATATATCTTGATGATATCATTGTTTTTTCAAAAACAGATGAGGAACATTTACTCCACCTAAGGAGGGTCTTCGAAAAATGTAGGAGATTTTGTATTTCCTGAACCCAAAGAAAACATTGTTTGGTTTAAAAGAAGGAAAACTACTAGGAAATATCATTTCAAAGGAGGGAATCAAAATAGATCCTAGCATAATTGAAGCTATATTAAAAATAAATCCCCCTAGAAATGTAAAGGAAGTTCAATCTTTCATTGGCCAAATCAATTTTCTTAGGAGATTTATTCATAATATAGCAAAGCTTCTAAGGAATATAACAAACATGTTGAGAAAAGGTACATAGATAAAGTGGAACATCGAGGCTAAACAATCATTTGATAAAATAAAACAAGCCCTAACCCAAGATCTTGTGTTGATTAGCCCTGATTTTACAAAAGATTTTCTCATTTTCTCATTTTCTTCTGAGCATACTATTGCTGCAGTTCTCTTACAGAAAAATAATGAAGGACATGAACAACCTATTGCCTTCTTTAGTAAAGCCTTGAGAGATGTTGCATTACAGTACAATATCATGGAAAAATAAGCCTTTTCTTTGGTAAAAACAATAAAAGAAATTAGAGTTTATATCCTCCACTCACATATAATTGCCTCTGTTCCAAATGTTGTGGTAAAATACACACTAACCAAAATTATCCTGATGGGAAAAGAGGTAAATTTATTGTCAATATCTTATAATATGACATTAAAATCAAACCTACCAAACTCCTTAAAGGTTAGGGGTTAGCTAAATTTATGGTTGAATCTAATTTACATGCTTTGGATATAAATTTTCTAGCTATACTCAACGAATCAGAAGAGAAGATGACTCCACAAGTAGTAGAAGATTTTGCTACCTCTCCCTGGTATGAAGACCTTATTTTTGTTATACATCATTTACAAGCTCCTCCTGATTTGACCAAAATGAAAGCTAGATTTCTTAAACTCAAAGCCATGAAATTTTGTATTTTAGACAATAATTTGTACTGGAAAGATACTAGTGGAGTTTTACTAAATTGCTTGTTGAAAGATGAGGCAAATAAAGTGATGCGAGACTTTCATGAAGGAGACTGTGGTGGACAACTATACTAGAAGACCACTGCCAAAAATATCTTAAGATTAGGTTTTTATTTGCCAACCTTATTTTCTGATGTCCAAAAGAAAGTCACCTCATGTCACAAATTCTAGATATTTGAAGGCAAAAGGAAACTATTTCCTTTACCCTTAAAGCCCATATCAGCTAAAAATCATTTTCAGCAATGGGGTCTAGATTTCATAGGAGAAATTCACCCTTCCTCTTTGGCCCAACATAAGTGTATTCTTACAACCACCAATTATTTTATCAAATGGATTGTATCTATACCTACTAGGAAAGCCTTTAATGCATTAATAGTTAAATTCCTAGATAATAATATTCTTTCAATATTTGCATGTCCTAGCACTACAAGCAAAAAGGTCATTGGTGAGGGTCATTCCTATGACGGACCTTTAAGGTCCATCACCAATGTCGCATATGGTGACGATATTTAAAAAATTGTTGCTATAAGTGTATATAGTGATGGTCCTTTAAGGTTTGTCACCAAAGCCATTTTCAATGACACTTTTGGTGAGGGTCGTTAAAGGCCCGTCACTAATTCTCTCTTTGGTGACACTTTTGGTGAGGGTCGTTAAAGGCCCATCACTAATTCTCTCTTTGGTGACACTTATAGTGACGATCTTTTATGGACCGTCACCAATGATCTTTTTGGTTACTTTTGGTGGCAGTCAATAAATGTTCGTCATCATTGATCATTCTAATGAGTTTTTGATGATGCTTCATGCCTGTGACAAACCTTTAAGGTCCGTCGCCAATGTCTCATATGGTGACGGTCTTTAAAATCATTGTTGTAAGTGTATATAGTGATGGTCCTTTAAGGTTTGTCACCAAAGTCATTTTCAATGACACTTTTGGTGAGGGTCGTTAAAGGCCCGTCACTAATTCTCTCTTTGGTGACACTTTTAGTGAGGGTCATTAAATGCCCATCACTAATTCTCTCTTTCGTAACACTTCTAGTGATGATCTTTTATTGACCCTCACCAATGCTCTTTTTGGTTACTTTTGGTGACGGTCAAAAAATGCTCGTTATCATTAATCATTCCAATGAGTTTTTGATGATGCTATGTACTTGTTACTATATTTTTTGTCAAAAGATAATGATTTAAGACCATTGTTGCAGAATATTTTTCATTTTGTGTCCAAGGTCATAGTGGTTATAATAGTCAGTCAAATTGTTAAGAAGTAATTAGTGTGTATCATTTCCCTCAAGTCATAAGAATATAGTTTTCCTATGAGTCAACACATGAATATTCATCTCTATTAGGTATATTATCTAGAAAATTTCCTTTAAATAAAGTTCCACTAGTGTGTGTAGGAACTATATTATTTAAGACATAATCAAGCTCTATCAATTCTATTAATGAGAGGGACCTAGCACTCCTCAACACTCATGTCACGCCTTAACATGTTTTAGAACAATACACTAACATTCCTTGGCACCTCGCATGTCTTGGAACATATTTGTACCTAGATCATCTTTGTACCTAGAACATATTGCCATGAGTAGGATGCCAAAGCACATGTTGATATGCCCTAGTATAGCATAGAACTCCCCTATCATTTGTTGGCATGCCCTATAGTCCCTAGCATGCCCTAGAACACCTTAATATTGCATTGAAAAACATTAGCACTTGGCACACATTTTCACTTGGCATGTATTGGAACATATTACTAGTGTGCCTAGCATGCCCCTTTTGAAAAAGATAAAGTCCTAACTTATTAACCCTCTTATGTGTTCATTTCCTTACATTTTAGCTTGGTTATTCCTTTTGTTTCCTTGAAACTCCTTGATGCATATTGGCATACTCTAGAACCCTACACATCCTACCATGTTTTAGCACCTGGCATGCCTTGGCACTATTTGGCATATGTTAGCACACCCCAGAACTACCTAGCACACTCTAGCACTTCTTGACATTCCCTAATATTCCCTGGCATGCCTTACCCATGCTTAGCATACCTTGTCACTCCTGCCCTGGCATGACAACTAACACTCATTAATACTCCCCAACACACCCTCATATTCATTCACTTCCATGCATTTTGACCTAGTGCTCCCTTGTGTTGTCCTAGTACTCCCTAACACTCCTCAACATTCATTGGCACTCTCTATCACACCTTAGCACTCTTCGATATGCTCTGCCACTTCATAGCATGTATCACACTCCCTGACACACATTGGCACTTGGCACGTGTTGTAGGCACTTGGAAAGTCTTGGCATGTTTGGCATGCATTGAGATGACTTCGTATGCTTTGGTATAATTTTAATATTAAATTTATTTGAGATCAATTATTGGAAACTAGATGAGAAGAAATGGAGGAATATTTGGCACTTAGAATGCATTGACACTTGGCACTTGGAACCTATTGGCACCTAGTGTTGGTGTGCCTAGCATGCCCCTCATGGAAAAGGTAAATTGATGACTTATTAACCCTATTATGTGTTCATTTCCTTGTAGTTTAACTTGTTCCTCCCTTTTGTTGCCTTGACAGTACCTAGCATGCATTGTCACACCCTTGTACATCTTGGCATGTCTTAGCACTTGGCACATCTTAGCTTGTTTGACATGTCTTCGTACTATCTGGTGCATGTTAGCATGCCCTAGCATTCCCTTACACACCTTGGTAGTCATGACCTCACAACTAGAATTACATTTTTCCATGACTTTGGAACCTTACATTCACTAGAACACCTTGGCACTCCCTAGTTGTCATGCCCTCTATTATCCTCCACAATGTCCCAAGCTGATGAGGAGATTGAGAAAGGTAACCACATACCAAGGTTTTAGTTTAGTAGCTAGCCCTACTAAACCAGAGAGGGCTCTCTCTATGAAATCATAGCCAAGAGATTACTGGAATATAATGGATTTAAGGATAGAGAGCTAGGCTCAGGTGGGTTTTGGAAAATTTAGGGTTTTGTTGCTAGATAAAGGAGAAAAGCCAGGTAGCTAGGTCATAGGATCAAAGGGTTACAACAACAAAGATATAAAGGAGCAAGGTAGAATTACTTTTGTGATGGACCTTAGGGTTTTTCGGTGTATTGTAGTGTTTAGAACAAGAAAATTTCCTAATGAGCATGAAACATGAATTAATTAAGCAATAAATATAGTAACACATGATAATGATTTTTCCATGAAAATAGAGCTTTATGAAAAGAATTTTGTTTATAAATAGTAAGGAAAACCATTGAAGAATTGATGAATGGAAAGAGAAGATATATATCTTTCCTACAAAGCTGTAACGGAGAAAAAATAACATCACAAACTTACTACATGTGAATTCCTAGATAATAGTTGCAAACCGTGTCCTTTGATTTCCAGAAAATGTCAAAGTACAAGCTACAATAGTTCTCTCCTCTGAAATCCAACCCATTCTATCACTGAGAAACTGATACATAAATACCAAAAAAACATCTCCCCACTCTTAGGGGTTGAATCCATGACTCTAGGAATTGTTCCATGAGGTGTTCTAACCAAACCCTAATGTTTAGGGAAGTTAAAAACAACTTCTACAATTAACTTTGACTCCAACCTCTCTCATAAATGAGGTCAAATTTACATCAAAACAACTTAAAAAGACTAACCACCCATTATTTACATTTACCTTTAACCCCCACATTCATCTACTTCACCCTTTTGACTTTTACCAAAGTCAAACTAGGAATTACAAAAAATTACATAGTGAAAAGTTTACAAACATCTCAGAAATTTACAGGTGTACAGTGAGCTGTTGGAGGCCATTTTTGAGTGCCTTTCTGAAGTACGTCCAGAAATGAAGCCTTTTATGGAAATTTGGGAGAGTGTAGATGTCTTTAGAGTATTTTTGCACTCAAAATGACCCATTGTTGGCTGATATATGGCCATTCTCCCAAGATGTCTCCAGGTGCACAATGAAATGGAAAAAGAGGGGCAAAAAGGTGATTTTGGCCTCTTTTTTGCAAATTTCTCAAAAACTAAGCCCCAGACCAGGAAAGTGGGAAAATGGCTTTTGAGAGGGGGTCATAATATTTCCAAAAATGCAAATTTTCCATCATTTGGAGACTTGGGGAAGAAGAACAGTGTGAGCTCATTGTGCTCCTAGACAAAAAATTACCAAAAAATTGCAAGTCTACACCAAAACACAAAATTTTCTCCAAATCCTCTGAAATTTTTTCTAGAGATTCCCAATGAGGTATTTTATGCAATCATGGATGCATCAGCAAGCAAATCTAACTTACCCTTCTCCTCTTGTCTGATTTGGTTTTCCTTGAGTTTTTCCTTCAACTACTTGATTTTGACCTTGGCAACCTGATTCCTTGTGTAATAATGGATGGCCATTTTATTTTGCAACTTGTTATCCCTATTGGCCTTTTGAAGGAGTTTCTCAAGGTGGAAATTTACTTTGTCAATACAAAACTCCTTGTCCCATTTATTTCCATGGCAATCCGATCTTCAAAGGTCAATTCTTCCATTGGTGGCTTTTATTCTCTTTCCCTCTGAAGTGCATCCCTAAGACCCATTGTCATTGGTCTCTTCCTTGCCACATGTCCTTCATTCTACTTAGTGTCCTCATGGTTCACCAATTAATTTCCTTTCATCTCTTGTTTCTTGGCTTTGAATTGCTCTTTCTCCATGACTAGTTGTTTTGCCTTAAGTTGACTGTTTTCTTGCTCAAGGAATGAAATGTTCCAAATTTTCCTTGAGCTCCATGACCTAAGAATCCTTCTCTTTGATGAATTGTTGAAAATTTTGATTCTCATCATGTGCCTCCAAGTCAACTAGATCAAATTCATGCTCAATGGGCTCCTCATCATGCAAATAAGCCCCATGATGTGATCGTGATCCCTATTCTTCTGATGTAGTAGGCTTGGCCCCTTCCTCAACATGAGGAGCAAACACAAGGCTTCTACCTCTCTGATATGTCTTGGTCACCTCAGGCATAGGTTCCTTGGAAACCTCATCATGTTTTCTTGATGACACCACCTCCATGGGTTGTACTAACATGGTTTGGTGTTGGCTTGGTGAAGTGGTTATATGCATTTTAAAGGTTGCCTCAATGAAGGTGTCCCATGTCATATTCTTCTATTTCAAATGATGGAGTACTATAACCTTTATCAGGCTATTGTGAAAGAGGCTGGGAGAATGAACTTTTCCTTTCAATTTCAACATTTCAGACATTTTGGTTAGGCTCCTTTACAAGTAGCTAGACAAATTTAGAGACTTGGCAATTGTAAAGTGCATGAGCACTCTTATGTGGTATTGATATAGCCTAGAAAATATGCACTCACATGTGAAGAAATTCATGACAACCTTCATCAATGGTGCATATCTCTCCAACAAGTATCTGAATGGGAAAACATGTGAGTGAGAACCTTTATATTGTGATTTCAAGTATGGTTTGTACTCTTCTAGGTCTAGGTTCATGCCTTTGAACCAGTTTTCACCATGGTTTGGTATGCATGTAGCTTGAGATATGGCATCGACTGAAAACATGAAATCAGTCCTTGCAATGGTGATCTTGTCTTCCTTCAAGGTGAGGGCAAATATACTTGTGAGATGCTCATGGTAACCTACTTCCAACACTCTTTGACAAAACCCTAAACAATTGACATCTTCAAAGCATTTCATGACAAATGGGGAGGAGGTGATTTCATTGCAATTAGAGGTCTCAAACCTTAGTATCTTCCCCCCCTTGTTGTACTTCCTCTTCTCTGATGGTGATGAGTCAGGCTCCATACTTCAAACCCTAGGTGAAAGGCAAGCAAAAAAAGTGAAATTTGATGTTGTGAGGGAATGAGGTGGTATGATGGACTTAGGAGTTGCCTAAATTTGTAAGGAAATTTAGGAGGGTAGGGGATGATGTCAGTGAGTAGGGGAAAAGGGAATTTTGGGAAATGAGTGAGGGGAGGGGGTGGAAAAGGCCAAAACACAGGCCTATCCTAGAAAGAGATAGGGTAGATTAGGGTTTAGAGGAAAATGATAAAAAATGAGGGGATAAGGCTTTGTGATGGATGGAAATGGTGTATTAGTTGCAAATAGAGGTGTAGGGACAAGGAATATAGGGTTTAGGGAAGAAACTCATCATTTGAGGATCAAAACCATGGAAATCATGTAAACCCTAGAAGAAGAAGTATTTGATCATTTTCTTGACATATGAGGAAAAGGAGGGCATGAAAATGATTAAACTTACTTGTTATAGAGCTTGGAGGATGAACTGACTAAAGAGGAGCTTTGAAAAATTAATTTCGGTGGTCAAACAACAATTTTGGACAGTTTTGCCCCATGCGCAGTGAAGGCTTCTTGTGCTCAACATGCTATCCAAGTGTACAGTGAAGGCTCTTTGTGCACAACGAGAGTCAATTTTTGTTAGTGAGGAATATGGAATCACAATTTTTTGCAAAGGAGAGGGAGGATCTCGATGCTAGGATGGTAGACAAGTGCAAATGAGTGTGAATGAGCTCCTCCATGTGCTTTTATAATTTGATTTTGGTGTCTAAGTGATTAATGAGGTAGGATGGCCCACCTCACCAATTCACTTTCTTTTTTATTTTTGTAGCCTTAGGACCTCTTCTTGTAATTTTAGAACATTAGTAGCATTATTATATCTAAAAAAATAAATTAAATTTGAAATCAAGTGTTATTGAACAAATTTACCTATTGCTACTCCTCATTTTTCGGATTTATACATGAAATGACTGATTTTCTGACCTTAACCCTAATGACCTAATGGTGACACTAAAATAAATGGATACCATGATGATGTGAATAAAGTGATATTAATGATGTTTTCATGATGGTGGACTCAACTGAGTGATGAAAGTGATCGGCATATGAAATTCTCAAGAGAGTGGAAATAGCCCTAGACATATTAGCCAGTGACCAAATTTTTATTTGAAGACTCACTGAAATGACAAAAATTTGACTTGACACCCTAACAACACCTTGTAAGAGAATATTTGATCACTGGTGACAGACTGAACTGAATAACACTAACACCCTCACAAATAACCTTACCATTTTTGTGACTTGGGAACCAAACCAATTCGTTAGCAAAACATTATTGTGCCCAACCCAAAGTCTCCCTTTCTCTGAAATTGATTTGTCCACGCCTTATTGTTAATTTTAGGTATGTTCTATGCTAGAACAATTTATTTCAATTTCTTTTCCGCATTAGCAATCACATCAGCATAAAGTAAACTGCAAATAGAACATAAATATAAATCGCAAAAGACAAGCCAACACAAGAGGACACAAGATGTGGCACTAGCCAGGGACAAACCCCACAATGTGGGGAAACCCTTGATAAATTCTTCTTTTATGTTCTTCAAAGTTTAGTAGAGAAAGTGAGAGAGATAGTACATTTACAATAGAATTCAATCACTTTGACTTTTGATATCAACATGAGATCAGTTGAAGACATATTGCTTCAATTGATTCTCTAAGGTGACTCATTCACCTATCATAGTGCTACATCTCGTCTATTTGTTGCACATTACCGTGTTACACCTTGCTGTACTGTCACATGTGTTGAACCTTGATGACTGAGCTGCTCTCATCTTCATGCTGCTCATCATGTTACATCTTCCATGGTCTTATTCATCATCAAGCTGCCCATGCTCATGATCTCATTCATCATTATGTTGCCCATGCTGATACCATCATGGATCATTATGCTGCCCATGCTCATATCATCATGTTGTTTATTATGTTTCCCATGATCTCATACATCATGCTTCCCATACTCATATCATCATGCATCATTATGCTGCCCATGATCATATTGTCATGCTGCTTATTATGCTGCCCATGATCTCATACATCATGCCGCCTTCCTTTGGAGACAGATGCTCCAGCTGTTTCGGCAGTTCCCGGTAGTTCTGGCTTTTCCGACCGTTCCGACAGTTCTGGCATTTATGGATTTTCTGGATTTTTTGGATTTTCAGGCTTTTCTAGCTTTTTCGGTATTTCTGGCTTTTCCAGCATTTCTAGCTTTTCTGGTAGTTCCGGCTTTTCCAGCTTTTCCGGCTTGCTTGGTATTTCTGGATTTTCCGGTATTTTCAGATTTTCTGGCAGTTCCGGCTTTTTCGGCAATTCCAGCTTTTCCATCAATTCTGGCTTTTCCGGATTTTTTAACTTTTCTGGAAGTTCCGACTTTTCCGGCTTTTCCGACAGTTCTGTCTTTTCCAGCTTTTTCGGCTTTTCCTTAGGATCTCTCCTCCTACTAAAACCCAAAGACAAGTAGAGAGAGGAAGAGATCCAAGTGTGTGTAGAAATGACTTGAAGTCCTCTTCTATTTATACTAAAACGTAGAGGTTGAATAGACATGACTGTTGGGCTTCTGAGCCTACATAAGTTGCTGGCTGACTTAACAATTTGTCCATAACATAAATAAATTCATAACTTCATAAATACTTATCAGGATCAGATGATATTTAGATCAATCCTACACCTCTCAATGAGAGGGATCCAATAAAAATATCAGCTGCCATAAATAATATGACCCACATGGAATTTGGCCCTAGTTTCCAATATTAACATTCCCTCTCAACTAGGGAGAACTCCATCCGCTGATCCATATGTCCAACTATACTATCTCTGCCATCAATGTCGTGCATTGCTCTACTCAGCTCCACTCAACTTTTCTAGCTCTGCTCATCTCTGTTGGCTCTACTTTGCTCTGCTCAAGTCTGTTGGCTCTGCTCTGCTCTGCTAAGCTCTACCAACTCTACTGGCTCTGCTCAGCTCTGTTGGCTCTTCTCTGCTCTACTCTGCTCAGCTTTGCTGGCTCTGCTATGCTCAACTTAGCTCTGCTAAACCATGAAGAAGAAGAAGTGATCGAGAATGTGTCATACCATTCTCCACTGACCCGAAGTTAGTCTTAGAGTGTGTACCATTGGTACCAGACCAGTCCTCAACCGACCTGAAGTCAGTGTCATAGTAGGTACAACTCCTACCATTGGTCCCAGACTAGTACTCTACTGACTCGAAGTCAAACTCAGAGTATATACCACTGGTCCCAGACCAGTCCTCAACCGACCCGAAGTCAGTGTCATAGTGGGTACAACTCCTACCACTGGTCCCAGACCAGTCCTCAACCGACCCGAAGTCAGTGTCATAGTGGGTACAACTCCTACCACTGGTCCCAGACCAGTATCATTGATCCCAAATCAATGAAGGTCATCCTTGCATAGGGAGTACAATAGATACAACGATGCATCCACCGGTACTACTATGGTACCTATCCTCATTTCCCTACTCATTGATCAGATGAGAGGTACTTCCCATGAGTCCTAGACTGCATGGGTAGGATTCCTCGACAGGATAATTTAATCAATCCTATCCTCACAGGAGAACTAATCATCCTGCTACACAATCGCTATGGAGAGAACATCATCTAGGCCTCACAGGAGAACTAATCATCTTGCTACAAAATCGTCATGGAGAACGCATCATCCAGACCTCATAGGAGAACTAATCATCCTGCTACACAATCATCATGGAAAACACATCATCCAGACCTCAGAGGAGAACTAATCATCCTGCTACACAATCATCATGGAGAACACATCATCCAGACCTCACAGGAGAATTAATCATCCTACTACACAATCGTCATGGAGAACACATCATCCAGACCTCCTAGGAGAATTAATCATCCTGCTACACAGGAGATCGAATCATCCTGTCCCACAAGAGAGTGAATCATCTTGTCCCATAAGAGAGTGAATCATCTTATTCATAGGAGAGCAAATCATCCTGTCCATAGGAGAGCGAATCATCCTATCCCCCAAGAGAGTGAATCATCTTGTCCCACAAGAGAGTGAATCATCCTGTCCACGGGAGAGCGAATCACCCTATCCCACAAGAGAGCGAAACATCTTGTCCCACAAGAGAGCGAATCATCTTGTCCACATGAGTGCGAATCATCATATCCACAAGAGAGTGAATCATCCTGTCCCAGTGTGCACCACCAGGGGAGGGTCATATGTTGCTCTAGTAAGAACCGCAAGCCCCCAGAGCTCCTAGAGCTCAATGTATGCAACATGCAAGACCCTTTTACAAGGGTCTCTCGATGACTCCAAGTCGTTCAAGAAAATCACAAATTTGATCTTTCCCTGGGGCTCTGACAAAGTGTAGCAACCTGTACATCATCTCAGTGCGATGGAGCCTCCTTTCTCATCGACTTACCATATCCCAGATAAGGCAGTAGCTGATGTCTATCTACTGGAGAAATCATTGAATACGAGATTCCTCAATAATCAAATCCCACTTCTAGTTGTCACAGAGAATCACAATGGTATTCATCATGTGTAATCACTGAAGAGTTTCCACAACTAGGCAACTTCATACGAGGTCATACTCGTAGTTATGTATTCGATCTCGATAGTACTTATAACAATCGATTTATGCTTCCTACTCATCCATGATATCGAAGCAGAATCCAAAGAGAACCAACACTAGGAGGTGCTCTGGTGATCCTCCACACTGCCTACCTAGTCAACATTCGAATAATCATGCAGTTTTCATATTTCCGGCAGTGTATCTCAATCCATGAGAGATTGTGCCCCGAAGATATCTCAAAGTATTCTTGGAACCAATCCAGTGAGGCTCAACCAAATATGATCTCACCATTCTAACTGTAAAACATATGTCTGAAGTTCACTAAGAACATCAACATGATTGAGTTTATAAAACTCAGAGGCATTTCTCAAATCTGGTCCAACATCACTACCATATAACATCTGAAAGTTAATATCCTCGAGGTAGTCACAGGCTTGCAGTTTATCATTCCACATTTGGAATCCAACTCCCTCTTACTTATGCAAATGAGAGGGTCTATACCTGTCAAAAATATGTCGTCCTTATGAGGTGCCAGTATGTGAGGTCTATCATCCACACTTCAGGTGATGGTTTGGATCAATTTCACTCCTAGTGAATCTCAACTTCATCAAACAGCTATCAATCCTCTCATACTATGCTCGAGGTGTTTTGCTTCAAGCCATAGAGGGCTTTCTTCCACTTGTATACATGAGATTCCCGTTCATGAATCTCAAACTCCACAGGTTGTTCCAAACCTGTGACCTGCTACATGAGGGGAATGGTCCCCTTGTAAGATTTTCCTTCGGTACATCTCAGACATGTACCTTCATTCTCTTTTTGAATTCAGGCAACCCAGTCACCATCCGACTAACAGACCTCTGGTGCTGAGTCAATGGACATGGTACCTAGTGGGCTTGATACAACCCTGAACTCTAAAACATATTTGAAAAATATATTTTCAAACACGTACCTTTCCGTCGATGAGTGCCACCCTGAAACCTTAAACTTCCATTTATGATATGGACACCAGGTTCTTCTTGTGATCAGGTACATAAAAGAGATTATGGGTTCCTTTCTTTCTTTGAAGAGTTGACCATTTCCTTGATGACCTACATTAATGATCATTCCTCTGATCATTGAAGATGTCCCTGGAATGATTGTTATCTTCATCAAGAGATGTGTCTCTACTCTTTGCATGATGGTCAAACTTATTGAAATCAAGGCATCTACCTTTCCTTCCACCCATAGATCTGAACTTCCCAATTAAGTGATCTTCCACTGTGCCATTCTGATAATATTCTTTGCTTCCACGTCATCCTTAGTGAAATTAGAAGAGATACGTGGAACTCATTGATCCTTTTGTCTTATCCCTATTGTCTTTGGTGATTGCTCTTTCACTCTTGCTTGGGCATTGTCTTCACCTCAGCTCTGATACCATGTTAATTTTAGGTATGTTTTATGCTAGAGCAATTTATTTCAATTTCTTTTCCACATTAGCAATCACATCAGCATAAAGTAAAATGGAGATAGAACATAAATATAAATCGCAGAAGACAAGCCAACACAAGAGGACACAAGATGTGGCACTAGCCAGGGACAAACCGTTGGCATTATGGTGCATGTCTTGTACTTGATGGCAACCCACTCATAGAAGAACATCTCACTTATATACATCTACAGAAGAGATAAATAGAGAAAACAGGGCATATCAGACAAGAAGAGCCAAGAGGAGACAAGAGGAGCCATTTACATATGTTTATATCAAAAAGAAGCAGTTATTGGGAGCCATTGAGCCATTGGGAGCTTATCAGAGCAATAGAGGCTTTTTCTCATATATATGCATGCTAAATCATTATCGGGAGTAATCAGGCCACATATGCATGTATTAACGTTATCGGGAGGTGTTTGGGTGCTTAAAACCCATACATGTATTCATTATCACTATCGGGAGCTATCGGGCTTACTAAAACCCATATATGCATGCATTTATATTATCGGGAGTTGGTTGGGTGCGTAAAACCCATATATATGCATTATATCCCCTTTCGGCGGTTACATGAATAATATAATTGCGGCATCGAAGTTTCGGCATATCGCATATCAATTATATATATATATATATGTTTCGGCATATCGGCGCAATGGTGTTTCGGCTGTGTGACCCGGAAGCATATCGCAATGGACCCGATGGTGGCATTAACTTTGGTTTATATTAATATCGCATCCATGCGTGTCGGGGGTCTGGCTAAGTGACTTCGTTGAAACCTCCGATTGGGAGCGAACCCGATGAAGGCATCAATCATGGTTTATAACAAGATCGCATCCTCAATATCGCAATACATAAAGGATCGCCCACCTCAAATCCTCCGATTGCGATAACTCAGCGGACCTGATGGTGGAATTAAACTTGACGTATAAAAATATCGCGTCCGATGCTTAAAAGCCCTGAATGCCGATTGCGATAAAGAGGTCGTGGACCTGATGGGAGCATTAAAGGCAATATATAATAATATCGCATCCGCAGTTCGGCATATATGCGCGTCGGACTTCGTTGAAACCTCTGATTGCGAGCGGACCCAATGAAGGCATCAAATATGGCTTATAATAATATCGCATCCGGCTATGTGACTTTGGTGAAATCCTCCGATTGCGATAAGAGGGGTCGGACCCGATGAAGGAATTAAAAGCATTTCATATTAAATCGCATCCGCGGTGTTCGCCCATAAGCCTCCCACTTCAAATCGCTGATAGCGATGAAAGGAGCGGACCCGATATATTAATAAAGGCTGGTTAATGGGGCATATCGCATCCAATCCATCGGATCGGATGTCGGGCATGTATTGTTAGCGATGAGAGCAGACCCGATATATTAATAAAGGCTGGTTAATGGGGCATATCACATCCGATCCATCAGATCGGACGCCGGGCATGTATTGTTAGCGATGAGGAGCGGACCCGATATATAAATAAAGGCTGGTTAATGGGGCATGTCGCATCCGATCCATCGGATCGGACGTCAGGAATAAACCATGAGATGGACAGGCGCCGATAGTAATAAGGATTGGACCCAATATATTATTAGTTTGGATGCATTAAGTTAAAAGCCTGCCTTTTGTGGTTTTGGATCGCTATCATAGTTTTCCCGCTTAAGCCTTCTCTTAAGAGAATTGGTCAAAACAGTTGCGCCTTAGTTTTTCGGATCCTATGGTTTCGATTCATGGTTTTATCAAATGCGTGATTATATAAAGAGAAGGGGGATCCGGTGGCAAAGCATCGATTATGAATTGAAGATCTTAAGGAAACTGTGTAGCCGCAGACACGCAAAAGACAGAAGTCTCTTCGGGTGTGGAGAATCACTATTCAGGAAGTGATGTGGGAGCAGTCACCCACAGGTTCTTTTTAACAAAGCTGCAATCATTTCTTATATATGCTCTAGCCGCTTCTATTGTTTACTAAAGGGTTCTAAGTGCGCAATATTAAGGTTTTTCTTGTTTAGCCTCCGGGTGTGCAGCAGTATGTAAATCCTCTATTTGGGTCTTAATATCAGCCTCTGTTGACTAAATCGGGTGATAACTGTCATGTATATGGATCTGATGCTTGGGTAACTAGATCTGATTGCGATCATACATACTATCCTTGTAAAGTGTATTGATCTGGTGATTGGGTGATTCAAAAGAATTATGTGCTTCAATGATATTAAAGGGTCCAGTATGAAAATTGGATGAAACGTGGCCTTTCAGATTATGTATTGTGCTTCAGGTGTATCCAGTCTGAAAATGTATGAAACATGGTACCCAGAAGAGAGAAGATTGTAGGTTGGCACCTACGTACTAGTATCTTAACTAGTACAAGAGGTAAGGGGGTGGTAGCTCCCTTCTAGTAGCATTTGAGAACTTTGGAGCATTGTAGCAGGTAGCAGCCTGCGTACTAGTACATTGGCTAGTACAAGAGCAAAGGGGGTCGTAGCTCCCTTCCAGGAGAGTCTGGAGAACGAGAGGAGGGTTGTAGCTCTCTACAGGTAGAAGCCTGCGTACTGGTATAAGACTGCACCAGTACATAAATATTGTAAAAGGATTTTCTTATTAAGAAGAAGATTGAGATGACTTGCAGCAGGTGGTTTTCTCCCACATTGGGTTTCCACCTTATATCATGGTGTTCATGTGTGTGACTTATGTGTGATGATCTGTTCTATTTTACTGCACCAATTTACTGTTAATATGGTTGATAATGTTCTAATGCACTCATTAAGGATCAACTAACTGAATCATAAGAAGTTGAGGAAGTAGCATATATGAATCTGAATATGGAAATGAAAAAGTTTTATTAATGTGATAATACTGATTCACCCCCCCTCTCAGTATTATTTCCAACAATTGGTATCAGAGCAGGTCCTTTGGTAGAAGCTTGATCGCTTGAAGGAGATCCGTGGAACAATGGGAAAGAAGCTTAAGAAGAAAGCTCATAAGAAGAAGAAGACATCTCAGAAGAACTATGACAGTGGGAGAATTGATTGGGGATTAGGTATAAGAAGCTCTTCAGATTCAAATTCAGATTCAGAATCATTTTAGAATTAAGATGAACTATCAGGTATGAATTTTAGAAACTCAGAGATAGATCCAGTTACTATGAAAGTCTTGATGCCACGATCCGCTCTCTAAAGGAAGATCTTGAAGAATCAAAGAAGCAGAATAAAGATCTAGTCCAAGATATTGAAAAACAGGGAAACGAAGTTATCAGTTTAAAATCTTAGCTGGAATGTGCCTTCAGAATTCGTCAAATGCAACAGGATCTGAATGAAGAACAAGAAAAGGAGATTCTCAAGCTAAAGCATCAGTTGGAAGAAGAAAGGAAAGCTGAAGAAGACATGAAGAAGCAATATCTAGAAAAAGAAGAACAACTTCAGGTTGAGGTAAATATCTTGAAAAGTAAATTAGAAGAAAAGGATAAGCTCTTACGTTTTCAAGATAGTACTAAAGTCTTGGATGATATTCTTAATAGTCAAAGATCTCTTGCTATCAAAATTGGTCTTGGCTTTCATGTATCTGTTGAAGGTGAATCTAGTTCACAAGGTGAGGCAAGGAACTCTAAAGAGAAATCTAAAATGATCAACAAGGAGATAAGAGAGATGAAAGGTCAATCTCATCATCAATCAAGGAAAGAAATTCTTCAAAGAAAATCTTTTACTCCTCCTATGAATAATGTTGAATGTTATGTATGTCATAACCTTGGACATGTTGCAGCCAAATGTAGAAGAAGAAGGGTTCAAGATCATCAAACAAACAGATCATCTCAGTCAAGGTACTTTAATGGATATTGCTTTACTTGCAATATGTTTGGTCACAAAGCTGCTGATTGCTACAGGAGAAATATGAAACATGTAAGATGTTATGCATGTAACAAGCTTGGACATATAGCAAAGGAATGCAGGAACAAAGTACGGACATCACACCAAAAGGAGAAAACATCATCACACTTGAAGATATGGAAGAAGAAGGAAGTACAATCAGAAAGATGTGGCACAGCACAATATACGCAGACACAGCACAACACAGACATAACAGACTCAGAGGGAGCTGGAAGTGTAAAACTTCAGTGTCCTGAATCACATACGCAAGTTCCATAAAGGGAAGTAGCATATATACACGAGTTGGATACTGCACAGTCGCGTATATGAGTATCTGAAGAAATGCAGTAGGGACAGGTTCAGGAAAAGGATTTGTTATGTCTCAGACCATTATTTTCTCTGTTTGATAATGTTTACAGTTTGCTAAGGGTGCGTGAAAATGTCTTGTTACTTATAATATGTTTAGAAGGGTTTGATCCTAACTTGATGATGATGTCTTGATGCTTATTGTTGATATATGCATGATCAGATCTAACAGTAAACAGATGGCTCAGGTTGAGGGGGAGCATATGCCTTTAATAATGCATTGTTGGCATTATGGTTAATAGCCTTGATGATGATGCTTATATGGCTAAATGATATATCTTGCTATGATGTGGTGGTGAGTTGTCTATGATAAAACCTCATATGATTCTTGGGGTTACATAGTAGATGTTCAGATCAGATTTATGGTTGATTCCTTGATGATACATATATGGTGCTTACATGGTGATCTTCATAAGGATAAGGAGAAGTACAAAGCTTGAATACGCATCTTCCTCACTTGATGATGAGTCACTCATATGCTGTTGTCATCATATGTATAAAGATCATACAAGCACTCATTGTTGTTGTTGATGATATCAAGAAGTTCTGTCAAATGAGCTTGAGCTCAAGATACATAGTGCTGATACATGGATGACTACTCAAAGTCGCTTTGTTGAGACATGATGATGAGTTCTTATCTATATGATGATAGGTTGATACTTACATATGTTGATTGATGCAGATGTTCCCAAGCAATGATACTTGGATCATGTAGATCTTGATGTTGATGAAATGGCTATGGTGGTTTCACACATGATATAATGTGAATGACTCTGAATTCTGTTCAAAGGGATGAATTGATGCAGACATACCTTGTTATAGGTTGATGACTTATTCTCTACAGGACATTTACAGGTTGCTGATATGGAAATGGTCGTACGCAAGTTTCATAAGGACTATCCGCGTATATACGCTTGTTTATGTGGATACAGTCGCGTATATGAAAATTTGAAGGAAATCAGTGAGTCAAACTCAGAATGAGAAGATTCTGATCTGACAAAGACCATCTGGCACAGGTTCAGGGGGAGCAGATAAACTTCCAATGATGCATTGTTGGCATTATCTTAGAAGCTTTTGGTTCTAGTTCACAGCTGTTGTTAGTTTCAAATGGAACAGAGGCAGAGGGAGAACAGAAGGAAATCTTGGTTGCTGATCTGAATGGTGATTGACAGATGTTGCTGCTATGAGTTATTGGTGACTTTCATAAGTCTTGTTCTAGATATTTCGTCTCTATGTTATGTATCTCTTTTGTGATATCTCTTTCATGGTGTCAAGGTCATATTGGTTTCCCCACTATGCCTGGGATGAAGATGTAATGTTCTTGCTTTATCATGTGTAAAATTTTGATGTATCCCCACTTGGTTGGGTGGATAAGTCAATTCTAGTATATCCCCACGTGGTTGGGTGATGGATGTATGTATTGAGTCTTTTGATGATAGGAAGGTCTTTTAAGATGTATAAGTCATGGTTCTTCTTGAAGAACACCTTTTTGCAGATCTTGCCTTCAGTCAGGAAGAGCATGAACAACACACTTCAGCAGTACAGAGACTCGGCATGTACTCAGGGGGAGCATGGACAGATTGGTACACCTTGGCATATACAAAGGGGGAGCTCATTCAGAGATTTCAACAGATACTCAGGGGGAGTATGGACAGCAGAATGTTCAGAAAAGGAAGAGAATATCTTGGTCCGCCCTTTGCCCTTGATGTCAAAGGGGGAGAGTGATTTGGTGTTGTTGCCATCAAGTCCAAAGGGGGAGATTGTTGGCATTATGGTGCATGTGTTGTACTTGATGGCAACCCACTCATAGAAGAACATCTCACTTATATACATCTACAGAAGAGATAAATAGAGAAAATAGGGCATATCGGACAAGAAGAGCCAAGAGGTGACAAGAGGAGCCATTTACATATGTTTATATCAAAAAGAAGCAGTTATTGGGAGCCATTGAGCCATTGGGAGCTTATCAGAGCAATAGAGGCTTTTTCTCATATATATGCATGCTAAATCATTATCGGGAGTAATCAGGCCACATATGCATGTATTAACGTTATCGGGAGGTGTTTGGGTGCTTAAAACCCATACATGTATTCATTATCACTATCGGGAGCTATCGGGCTTACTAAAACCCATATATATGCATTATATCCCCTTTCGGCGGTTACATGAATAATATAATTGCGGCATCGAAGTTTCGGCATATCGCATATCAATTTTATATATATATATATATATATATATATATATATATATATATATATATAGATATATATATATATATGTTTCAGCATATCGGCGCAATGGTGTTTCGGCTGTGTGACCCGGAAGCATATCGCAATGGACCCGATGGTGGCACTAACTTTGGTTTATATTAATATCGCATCCATGCACGTCGGGGGTCCGGCTAAGTGACTTCGTTGAAACCTCCGATTGGGAGCGGACCCAATGAAGGCATCAATCATGGTTTATAACAAGATCGCATCCGCAGTGTCGCAATACATAAAGGATCGCCCACCTCAAATCCTCCGATTGCGATAACTCAGTGGACCCGATGGTGGAATTAAACTTGACGTATAAAAATATCGTGTCCGATGCTTAAAAGCCCTGAATGTCGATTGAGATAAAGAGGTCATGGATCTGATGGGAGCATTAAAGGCAATATATAATAATATCACATCCGCAGTTCGGCATATATGCGCGTCGGACTTCGTTGAAACCTCCGATTGCGAGCGGACCCGATGAAGGCATCAAACATGGCTTATAATAATATCGCATCCGACTATGTGACTTTGGTGAAATCCTCCGATTGCGATAAGAGGGGTCGGACCCGATGAAGGAATTAAAAGCATTTCATATTAAATCGCATCCGTGGTGTTCGCCCATAAGCCTCCCACTTCAAATCATCGATAGCGATGAAAGGAGCGGACCCGATATATTAATAAGGGCTGGTTAATGGGGCATATCGCATCCAATCCATCGGATCGGACGTCGGGCATGTATTGTTAGCGATGAGAGCGAACCCGATATATTAATAAAGGCTGGTTAATGGGGCATATCGCATCCTATCCATCGGATCGGACGCCGGGCATGTATTGTTAGTGATGAGGAGCGGACCCGATATATAAATAAAGGCTGGTTAATGGGGCATGTCGCATCCGATCCATCGGATCGGATGTCAGGAATAAACCATGAGATGGGCAGGCGCCGATAGCAATAAGGATTGGACCCAATATATTATTAGTTTGGATGCATTAAGTTAAAAGCCCGCCTTTTGTGGTTTTGGACCGCTATCACAGTTTCCCGCTTAAGCCTTCTCTTAAGAGAATTGGTCAAAACAGTTGCGCCTCAGGTTTTCGGATCCTATGGTTTCGATTCATGGTTTTATCAAATGCGTGATTATATAAAGAGAAAGGGGATCCGGTGGCAAAGCATCGATTATGAATTGAAGATCTTAAGGAAACTGTGCAGCCACAGACACGCAAAAGACAGAAGTCTCTTCGGGTGTGGAGAATCACTATTCAGGAAGTGATGTGGGAGCGGTCACCCACAGGTTCTTTTTAACAAAGCTGCAATCATTTCTTATATATGCTCTAGCCGCTTCTGTTGTTTACTAAAGGGTTCTAAGTGTGCAATATTAAGGTTTTTCTTGTTTAGCCTCCGGGTGTGCAACAGTATGTAAATCCTCTGTTTGCGTCTTAATATCAGCCTCTGTTGACTAAATCGGGTGATAACTGTCATGTATATGGATCTGATGCTTGGGTAACTAGATCTGATTGCGATCATACATACTATCCTTGTAAATTGTATTGATCTGGTGATTGGGTGATTCAAATGAATTATGTGCTTCAATGATATTAAAGGGTCCAGTATGAAAATTGGATGAAACGTGGCCTTTCAGATTATGTATTGTGCTTCAGGTGTATCCAGTATGAAAATGTATGAAACACGGTACCCGGAAGAGAGAAGATTGTAGGATGGCACCTACATACTAGTATCTTAGCTAGTACAAGAGCTAAGGGGGTGGTAGCTCCCTTCTAGTAGCAGTTGAGAACTTTGGAGCATTGTAGCAGGTAGCAGCCTGCGTACTAGTACATTGGCTAGTACAAGAGCAAAGGGGGTCGTAGCTCCCTTCCAGGAGAGTCTAGAGAACGAGAGGAGGGTTGTAGCTCTCTACAGGTAGAAGCCTGCATACTGGTATAAGACTACACCAATACATAAATATTGTAAAAGGATTTTCTTATTAAGAAGAAGATTGAGATGACTTGCAGCAAGTGGTTTTCTCCCACATTGGGTTTCCACCTTATATCATGGTGTTCATGTGTGTGACTTATGTGTGATGATTTGTTCTATTTTATTGCATCAGTTTACTGTTAATATGGTTGATAATGTTCTAATGCACTCATTAAGGATCAACTAACTGAATCATAAGAAGTTGTGGAAGTAGCATATATGAATCTGAATATGGAAATGAAAAAGTTTTATTAATGTGATAATACTGATTCACCCCCCCTCTCAGTATTATTTCCAACACAAACCCCATGATGTGGGGAAACCCTTGATCAATTATTCTTTTATGTTCTTCAAAGTTTAGCAGAGAAAGTGAGAGAGATATTACATTTACAATAGAAGTCAATCACTTTGAATTTAGATATTGGCATGAGATCAGTTGAAGACATATTGCTTCAACTGATTCTCTAAGGTGACTCGTTCACCTATCATAGTGCTTCATCTCGTCTATTTGTTGCACATTATCGTGTGACACCTTGCTGTACTGTCACATGTGTTGACCCTTGATGACTAAGCTGCTCTCATCTTCATGCTGCTCATCATGCTGCATCTTCCATGGTCTCATTCATCATCAAGCTGCCCATTCTCATGATCTCATTCATCATTATGCCGCCCATGCTCATATCATCATGCATCATTATGCTGCCGATGCTCATATCATCATGTTGCTTATTATGCTGCCCATGATCTCATACATCATGCTTCCCAGACTCATATCATTATGCATCATTATGCTGCCCATGATCTCATACATCATGCTACCTTCCTTCAGAGACAGATGCTCTGGTTGTTTCAACAGTTCCCGTAGTTCCGGCTTTTCCGGCAGATCCGGATTTTCTGACAGTTCCGATAGTTCCAGCATTTCTGGCTTTTCTGACTTTTCTGACTTTTCTTACTTTTCCGACTTTTCTAACTTTTCCAGCTTTTCTAGATTTTTCCGGTATTTCTGGCTTTTCCGGCATTTCCAGCTTTTCCAGCAATTCTGGATTTTCTGATAGTTCCAACTTTTCCGACAATTCTGGCTTTTCCGGCAGTTTCGGCTTTTCCTGTAGTTCCGACAGTTCCAGATTTTCTGGCTTTTCTGACTTTTCCAGTATTTTCAGCTTTTCCGGCGTTTCTGGATTTTCCAGTAGTTCTGGATTTTCCGAAAGTTTTGGCTTTTCCAGTAGTTCCATCTTTTCCAGCATTTCCGGCAGTTCTAGCATTTCCGGCAGTTCCGGCTTTTCTGACTTTTTCGGCTTTTCTGGCTTTTCCTTAGGATCTCTCCTCCTACTAAAACCCAAAGACAAGTAGAGAGAGGAAGAGATCCAAGTGTGTGTAGAAATGACTTGAAGTCCTCTTCTATTTATACTAAAACATAGAGGTTGTATAGACATGATATTTGGGCTTTTGAGCCTACATAAGTTGCTGGCCGACTTAACAATTTGTCCATAACATAAATAAATTCATAACTTCATAAATGCTTATCGGAATCGGATGATCTTTAGATCAATCCTACACCTCTCAATGAGAGGGATCCATAAAAATATCAGCTTCCATAAATAGTATGACCCACATGGAGTTTGGCCCTAGTTGCCAATTTTAACACTTATCAAAACCATAGGCTTGCCTCCTGCAAGTCCTATTATGAACTGTCACACGGAATAAGTCGATCTTGTGGACAAGATAGACCTTCCTAGAATCTAAAGAATACCTAATGACAAGCAAACCAACCAGACACTATCTTTCTCTAAATATGCTTTGATAAACAATAGCAAACAAGTGTTTTTAGGGCCTACCTTAGGTCCAACGCAAGCTTGTGGATGCCCTCGCTCCTTCGATCCAAATGAGCTCCTTTGTCGCGAATCTGCAAACACAAACAAGGCAAACAAATTACATAGCACATTAAAGCCAATTGCATAAAACATATTTAACATGAAAGTCAAGGAGTCCATGAAACAAATAACATGAGATACTTGTTGAGAAAAATGAGTTTGATTGTATTAATTCAGAAGAAGAAGAACTTTACAACCTTTGCCTTGACGCTGTACAAGCTCCTCCCAGGGTCCAGCAAGAAGTCTCCTCTACTTTGACAAGTTTCACTCACTCCCCAATGAAGCCAAAAAGGTATGTGATCTCTCCTCTTAATCTCAACTAGGAAGTCTTGATTTCACTAGCATTTACCCTCAAAAATGTTCAGCTTCTAACCTCCTTAGCAACCAACCCAATGCCTGTATTTATAGTGCAATGGAGGGAGGTTACTAGGTCCTCCTTCAAAGGGATAAAGCCCTCCTTCAAAGGGATAGCTCCTCTCATTAAGGGATTAGCTCCTTCTCTTTTGGGATGCATGAACCACCTCAGAGCGAACAATCCACGTCAAAATTCCTTCTAGAAACTTCTAGAATTAACCCAAAGTGAGTTTTTTAAGATAAAACTTGCACCTTTTGACTTTCACAGGGGTCCGCACCTACACCGTTAGGGACAGAGCGGGCAGGTCCGCAGTTTTTGTAAACAGAAGGTGCGGGACCGCAGGTGACAGTGAGAGAAAGTGCGGAACCAGAGTTACATTTATTTTTAATGTCTTTCTCTCATTTTCAAATCTTGACTTGAAGAGCTGAGGTCTGATACTTGCTTAGGAGGACAGTACAAGTGATGATAGATCCATACTGACTGCAAATAATCATGGTGACGATATTTTGTGTAATAGATTGCCCCCTAAAGTGCGAAGTCTGTAGTAGATGAGGATTTCTTATCATTTAGGAAGAGTGAAGTACTTTATCATTTCGAGGATCATCTTGTGGAGAGCCCGGTTGGAACCTGTAAAAACATTCAATGCAAGATATATATATGAGATCATATCATCGCTGAGGTAGGCATTCCCATAGTCAGATCAAAACTGACTAGAAAAACTAACTACTGCTCTGATATAGGAATGATCTTGTAAAACATCACAAGTCAAGACTCATGTGGACACAGTATGGACGCAACCATCTGTTTATGAATAGTCCATTATATAATGAATACAAAATTCCTCGTAGCCTGGATTGTGGAAACTAGATCCAGGGTCTTCATTTCTACTTCCCGAAACAGTACGATTCTATCCATGCAAATGAATGTGTTGATGTCGAACATGGTAGAAACCACTTGATTACCAGTCAATGATGTAAACTGTTAACAAGTGTGAGAGAAACCACCAGTGATGTCAATGGCTCTCAAAGTACCTAGTACAATCCATGAGATGTGAATAAATGTGTTGATGTCGAACATGTCACGAAATCCTTTGATCGAAAGTCAATGATGTAAACTGTCGTCAAAGGCGAGAAATCTGCCATTGAGGCATGCAAATCTCAAGGTACTGACGATTCCTAGATCATCTTTCTAGATAATGAGCTGATGTCGATAGAAAGCGATTCGTCGTAGGCAAGCCCACAACACGAAATCATAGATCAAGTTGAAGAAATTTAGTTGCAAGGACTGACTCAGGGATGGTCAAGATGGATGACAAATATTTTGCAGATGAATGGCTTATTGGCAATGACCTCTTGAACACATAACGACACGACAGATGGCTTGGTAACAATTGACCCAAAGTTAATACCCAAAAACCGGCTGAAGACTTTCAATGTGGTTTGATCAACTGTTAGGTAAAGGATTTCCCAACCCAGGTGAATAAAAATGTCGTGTTCAAGAGTGGTTACAAAGTATGACAAATAGGCTCATTTTTCTCTCTTTTCCCCCACCATTTCTGGCAAGTACCTCTTTATTTTTGACAAGCTTGAGGAGGATAACATTTTCTTGATTATAAGCTCATCCTTCAGATGAGTCCAACTTAGTTTAAATTCGAACCCTAAGAAGGAGTGGTTCGTTCCTATTTGTAATTGAACAGGTCCTTTACTGTGAAATTTTAACGAGTCCAATATAGGAGAAACTCACCGTTTTTCAATTTTAGAGAGTCTGAAAAAACTTAAGAAGACTCCAGGGTTAACCTTTTTCGTAAATTTGTGTCTCCCAAGCCCAAAGAAGTATAAAATAATACTTGAGAGAACCGCTTGATCTTTTACGACCAAGGAGTACTTTTCATCATTAGTGCCCTTGATCTGAAAAAGTAAAAAAGCGATCAACGACACGTCGTTTTATAACCGATATCAAATTTGAAACGACAAAAATCCGGCAATCTTTTCATGTTTTTATGGTCGGAAAAGAGTTGTAAGTGGACCATCTTTTAATTCCATTTTAACGAGTTTAAAAGAAACACTCGGCAATCTTTTCATGTTTCAGGAGTCAGAAAAGAGCTTAAAGGTGACTCTAAATGTTTTTTCGTCGAAAATGATAGATTTCGCCTGAATAATCTTTTATCCTGCACAAAAACACAAACATTACTCATACCTGTTTGAAATAGATAAAAATGTCGCAAAAATACCTTTTCAAAGTGAAACATAAACAAATTTGCAATTTATTTACTCAAAAAACTTATAAAAAGGGCCTTTGTTGATCCGAATTTAAACAGGAACACAACAAATTACAGAAATAACCATATACACAAAGATGCAGCGGAAATAATACTTCCTTTCATTAATGGAAAAATACTGAAATATGCTTACAACCAGAAATGGAAATAAACCAGCTAGGGCGATGGTAACTTATCTCTGAGAAGAGATGTGATGGCTACATGCCTCTGAACTGTGTTACAATGAGGCTCGAAGGCCTATTTATTGTTGAGAAACAATGGAAAACCCTTAACATTCCAAAACCTAACCCTAGGAGATGAAACGCCAAACTGTGGGCCCCGTTTGGGAGTAAATTGGTGCATCAACTTCCCGGGGTCGTAACTTTGGCATATGATCTCCGTTTGACGCGTACAATAGCTCATTAGAAAGATCTATCCGAGCACTATCATTTTTGGAACGGGCAACATTGATCCATTCCATGGACCCATGTTTCCCCTGGATTCCCCAAAATACGTCGTTTAGGGCCTCAAAACGGCTCCGGAAGTTCAGGACCCGAAAAACTGCTAAAAATAGTAAGTTGTGCTACAATTAAGAAAACTGAAAATGCTGAGAAAGACAATGGTGGGGGTCCAGGTGGACTTGGCAGGTGGCCACCAATATCCACCTGGATCATTCCTCCCCCCTTAGGAAGCAATGGTCCCCATTGCATTGAGCTCCTCCATGAGATGAGGAAACTTCTGCTGAACTTGTTCCCTGGTGAGCCACTTGCCCTGCTGAAGGAGTTGGCCTGCTTTGACAACTCAATACAGTTGGATATTCTGTTGGCGAGTGTTCTTGATCTGTGTGTCCATGATCCGATCAGTTGCAGCTTGTTCCATGCAATCTGGATTTAATTCTGTGGGTTTGAGCTGTTCTGCAATGTCGGATGTGTCTGGAAATGGTGGAAAGTATGGCCGAAGGCGGTCCACATTGAACACTGGGTGCAGGCCAAGGAATGGGGGAATGCTGAGCTCAAATGCATTGTCTCCCATAGCCTTAGTAATGGTGTAAGGACCATATCGGAGTGGTCTCAATTTCCGATAGGCTCCAGTAAGGCGTTCCTTTTGCAAATGCAACCAGACTTTGTCGCCCACCTGGAACTTGTGTGGCACCCGGTGTTGATCATGTCACTGCTTGTACTTGGCATTTGATTTCTCAAGAATGTCATGGACCTGCTGGCGAATATGTTGGATGCGCTCAATGAAGCTGGTGGCCTTATCTATTTAGGACTGGACATGAGATGAATTCATGTGAGTAGCTGCAAGGGGCATGGCCACATCAATGGGGCATAGTGGCTGGAATCCCAAACCCACCTGAAAAGGGCTATGGCCAGTGGAGCTGTGAAGAGCTCGGTTGTAGCTATGCTGAACATAGGGGAGGCTCTCGTCCCATGTGCGTGGATGCTTTGAGTTATACATGCGCAGAATGTGCACAATCATCCTGTTGACAACCTCTTTCTGGCCATCAGTTTGAGGATGGAAGGCTGTGGACTTCGTGAGTTTGGTGTCCAGCATTGACCAGAGACTGGACAAAAATGTGCTGAGAAACCGACTGTCCCGATCTGAGATGATAGACTGTGGGATCCCAAAGTGCACCCACACTCGTTCAAAGAAGAGTTTAGCAGTGGCTTCTGCTGTGATATTCTTCTTGCAGGCCATCATAATGGCCATCTTCGAGAACCTGTCGACAACCACAAAAACACAGTCATTTCCATGCTTAGGGGAAGGAAGGCCTGACATGTAATCCATGGAAATGGATTCCCAAGGTCGACTAGGGGTAGGCAACGGGGTATAGAGGCCATGCTTCTTAATGGTCGGTTTGGCAATGGCATAGGCAGTACATGATCGGATGTACTTCCCAACATCCTGTCGAAGATTCGGCCAATAGAAATAATTTTGCAGTACTGCCACTGTTTTCTAGACCCCGAAATGCCTAGCAGCCCGGCTGTAGTGTGCTTCCCAAATCATCTTGGCATGCTCGCTTGAAGGAACACAGAGTTGACCGAGGTGGCATAATAGGGTGTCCTGGAGGTGAAAATATGCAACATGCCGACCCTCCAAGAGTGTCTGGTATGTGTGGCCGAATTCTGGGTCGCTTTTGTAGAGAAGTGGCCAATCAGCAGTTTCGTGCCCACAAGAGTTGAGCACGGTGGTTAGCACCATGATCGGTGGCCGACTGAGGCAATCTGCAACATTATTGGTGCTGCCCTTTTTATACTTGATATTCAAGTGAAACTGTTGCAGGTATGTAGACCACTTCTGATGGCGATCATTCTGCAATTTCCCTTGGGTCTGTATGAACTGCAGAGGTCGGTGGTCTGTGTGGATGACCGTTTCCTTCCCCAAAATGTAATGCTTCCATTGTCGGCAGACCTGTACAATGGAATACATCTCTTTATCATAAGTGGGGTACTTCCGGACTGTTTCTGAAAGTGTTTCACTGTGATATGCCACTGGATGTCCATGTTGAGTAAGGACTGCCCCAATAGCATAGTCAGAGGCATCTGTCTCGACCTCAAATGGTTGTTGTAAATCTGGTAACGCAAGCACTGGTGCCGTGCAGAGGCGATCCTTCAATTCCCTGAATGCCTTCTGTTGAGATTCAGACCAAAAGAATTTTGCTTTTGCCCCGCCCTTGGTGACTTGACTCAAGGGCCAAGAAATATGAGAAAACCCCAACACAAACCTGCGGTAGAAGTTGGCAAGACCTAGAAAGTTGCGGAGCTTTGTTAGAGTGGTTGGAGAGGGCCAATCCCGAATGACTTGGATCTTGGCCGGATCGACATGCACCCCCTATTCATCAATGATGTATCCCAGATACTGAACCTGGGTCATGCCAAAAGTGCATTTCTCCAAATTGGCACATAGCTTGTGTTGCCGCAGTGTTTGGAGAACCTGTCGGATGTGGTGGAGGTGCTCTTCCCAACTCTGGCTGAAGATCAGAATGTCATCCAAGTATACTACTACAAAGGAGTTGGTGAATGGCCACAAGATGTCATCCATTAGCCTCATAAAGGTTGCAGGAGCATTCGTCAATCCGAAAGGCATGACCAACCATTCGAAGAGGCCCTCCTTGGATTTGAAGGCAGTCTTCCACACATCGGAGGGTTCGATTGGTACCTGGTGATATCCTGACTTCAGATCGATCTTGCTGAAATATTTCACCCCCTTTAGTTGGTCTAGGAGGTCATCAATCCGCGGGATCGGGTACCTATTACGGACAGTGATCTTGTTCAGCGCCCGATAGTCAATACAGAGTCTCCACGTCCCATCCTTCTTCTGTACCAACACGATCGGGCTCCCACAGGGCGATGAACTCGGACGGATGTGACCTTTCTGCAGGAGCTCCTGAATCTGCCTCTTGATTTCATCGTTCTCCAGAACGGAGCGCCGATAAATTGGTCCATTGGGTAGCGGCGCACCTGGGGTCAGATCGATGGAGTGCTTGACTTGACAGTGCAGAGGAACCCCTGCCGGGGAGGTGAAGATGTCCTCGTACTCCTCCACAACCTTGTCCATCTGTAGTTGTCGTGCAGAGGGACCCCGTTTGGAGGCCGCGACCACTGTCTTCTTCTTTCCTTGAGGGCGTATCATCAGGAAAACAAATTTCCTGGTTTTGGAAATGATCTTACTGCATTGTTTTGCAGTAATCAAAGAGATGGCGGCAGGTGGTGCTACCTCTGGTATCCTGAACAACTTATTTCCCAATGTAATAATAACAGCACGGGGCCTTGATTCATACACAGCATGTCGCTTCCACAAGTATGGTTGTCCTAGTAATACATCACAAACTTCAAGGGGAGCAATGTCACACAATACCTCATCCGTGAAGGGCTTGATGTTGTATGGAAGGCGACACTGCTGGCTCACGAGAAGATCTCGTCCTTGGTGAAGCCACCCAATGGTGTATGGTTGTGGATGTGCTGTGGTCGGTAAGCCCAACCGCTTCACGACCTCTGCCGAAATGAGGTTCTTTTGACTCCCGCTATCAACAATGAACTGTATCGGGGAGCCCTTTACCCACATCTGGGAGTGGAAGAGATGCTCCTCCTCCTCTGGATCTTCGGGTTCATTTTTCTGGATATTTGCGGTAGCAACAGTGGCGCTGGGATCTGCATCAATGGTCTACTTCCATTTTTCATACCCCTTATCGGGTTCTGACTCAGAGTCAGAACATGCATCTGATTCTAAAACCTTTAGCTCAGCCACCAGTGACTGCTTGGCCCGACACTCACTTGTGTTGTGAGTGGAGCTTTGATACCACTGATCCGGATTTAAACAGGAACGCAACAAATTACAGAAATAACCATATACACAAAGATGCAGCGGAAATAATACTTCATTTCATTAATGGAAAGATACTGAAATATGCTTACAACCAAAAATGGAAATAAACCAGCTAGGGCGATGGTAGCTTATCTCTGAGAAGAGATGTGATGGCTACATGCCTCTGAACTGTGTTACAATGAGGCTCGAAGGCCTATTTATTGTTGAGAAACAATGGAAAACCCTTAACATTCAAAAACCTAACCCTAGGAGATGAAACGCCAAACTGTGGGCCCCGTTTGGGAGTAAATTGGTACATCAACTTCCCGGGGTCGTAACTTTGGCATATGATCTCCGTTTGACGCGTACAATAGCTCATTAGAAAGATCTATCCGAGCACTATCATTGTTGGAACGGGCAACATCGGTCCATTCCATGGACCCATGTTTCCCCTGGATTCCCCAAAAAACGTCGTTTAGGGCCTCAAAATGGCTCCGGAAGTTCAGGACCCGAAAAACTGCTAAAAATAGTAAGTTGTGCTACAATTAAGAAAACTGAAAATGCTGAGAAAGACAATGGTGGGGGTCCAGGTGGACTTGGCAGGTGGCCACCAATATCCACCTGGATCATTTGTCAATTCATTTTTACTGTTTGAGTTTGGGTGAGAAAATAGTGCTTTTGCTCAGAAAACTTCCCATGAAGATTGCGGAAAATCCAACCGTCGGAATCAAACACCGTCTTCTCCAGGTAATCCACATCATCCCACTCTTCATTTTTAACAGTTTCATTTTTTGTTTTAGTCATTTATTTCATTTTTGGGAGGGTTTTTAGGCATAAAACCCACGCGCGAGGGCCCACAGGTTTACCACTGCTGGCCTGCGGACCCCGACTTTTTCTCCAATGGGAAAAAGCTCGAGGTCCGCACCTTCCATGTAGACAAAGTTCGGTCCCACGCACTGTGTCTAACCTGGAGGGTGCGGTCCCCGTCACAAGGGTTTTTAACCCAAAAATTCTCAAAAATGGACCAATCAAAATAATTTCTAGCAATTTAATTTATCCTTATACTTGATGCAGAGAGTACATCATGCTAGATTGGCGTGAACGAGAGCATGAGGACATGGATGTTGCCGCATGGAATCATCAGCCTTCACTTGAGGCTTTGAGGGCGTGCGGCTTGTACAAATTCTGGGCCATTCCTGGCATGAGGGCTCAGGTGGATTTCTTACAGTGGATGGTTGACAGATGGAGCGTACAAGACCAATGCTTTTTCATTGGCGACCACCAGCTCGAAATGGACATATATTTCTTGACCGGTTTGCCTAAGAGAGGCGAAGACTTGACTCTGTTTGGGGCTAGGGCAGGTGGCCAATCTGTCGATAGCCTCAGGCTAGAGTACTGCAACAGCCAGGCTAGAGACAAAGGGATAGACATAAAGACCATATCTCATCCTGAGCTCATGGTGATTGCGTTCACTATCACTAGACTTTGCGGAGCTGCCGCATTACATATTGCCACCAGATCCCAGATGCGTATGGCAGTTCATTGCTTTCGAGGCACCATCTTCAACTGGTGCGATGCTGTGTTGGCCAATGTGAAAGGCCAACTGACCAGGGCCAAAAACGAATGACTAAAGACCTTTGGTTATGGGGCTTTGGTCATGAGTTTTGGCCTGGAGAGGGTTCCTATGCTGATCCCGCAGCACCTTACCGTTGGAGCTGGGCTTCCTCGAGGGCCCAAACTGATACAATGGGTCGCAGTTATGGCCTGTCACCCGGACGAGAGGACAGAGGTTGCTCGATTCAAACCTGAGTATTTCCAATGGCTGGAAAACTAGGTCTTTTCTATTCAGGACTTCCCTTACGCTGGGATAGATTTTCGTGGTGACCCAGACATGGTTCTTCCACCAGGAGAGCAGTGGGATGAGTCAGGTAAAATCCTTTTCAACATTTTTCTATTTCAATTTTTTTTTTGTTATTTTTCTTTCGTCTCAAAACTAATAGTAAAAAATTTCAAATGCAGATGTGGGTCCACAGCGACCAGCCGCTCTCTGGCCTTACGAGAGGAAGCAACCAATTGCACCCGCGCCAACCCCATAGGACGAATCAGCAGAGGTTTTGGCCGAGTTGGAGGGTCATCTCGAGCGCTTGACAGGAGATATTCCTGAGACCACTATAGATGACATTCCTCGTCGACTTCAGCGCTATGTGATTGGGGTCCCGGGACCTTTTAGGAGGTTCCTTTGCAAGGTGGCCCATGTAGTGGTTTCTTATAGAGATCATCACCAGTGATAGGATGATCGCCTATTATGGGCACATGTGACATTTTTGTTTTTTGTACTTATCATTTTTGCTGATCATAAGGTGTTTTTCAACCTATGATCGAGGACGATGTATTTTTTGACACACTCCTATATATATATATATATATATATATATATATATATATATATATATATATATATATATATATTCATATATATCACTATTACCGGCTTATCTTGTAAATCATGTTATGGAATGGTTTTAAATTTACATGTATGATCATTGCAAATGTCTATTTAACATTCGAGAAGCAATTTCATCTGCTAATGTGTTTAAAGATCTTGGAATATGCTGATATTCAATATAATCAAATTCACGTTCCAAGAGACACACTCTCAAAAATAATCTCAATAACACTGGATTTCTAATGGCATACACTCTATTAAGCTGTAATACAACGAGTTCAGAATCTAACCTCACTATCAAACTCCGAATCCCAAATGAAATAGATTCAGATAATAACTCAATCACTGCACTATACTCGGCAATGTTGTTCGTTGTTTGACTGAGGCTTACCCCATGCATAGATACTAACTCGTCAGAGGGCGAATAGATAACCCAAGCTGCAGAAGAGATGTTCCGTGTATTACGACAAGCACCATCAGCGAAACCAATGTATGTTTGGAGAGGCATCGACATCTGCAATATCAAGAGTAAAACCAAGATAAGCAGGAATAATGACGAAAAACACTCTCTAAGCTAAGCTCATTGTTTAAACTAAAACACACCAGCTAGAAAGAAAAACTATCCTAACTAAAAATCTCCATACCCATTCTTTTAAGCATAATACCTCTTCAAGTAAAGGCCATTTCTGGGTTTACCCAAAGAGTTCCCGTCAAAGTCTACCAATTCATAGGCCCCTTTGGCTAGCTTTCGCTTGACAACATAGGGACCATGCCACATAGGAACGAATTTTCCAGCACCTAATTTATCATTAGCTTGATCATAAACTAAGACTAGATCTCCTTCCGAAAAATTTCGAGGGGTCACATTTTGATCATACTGAGCTTTCATTCATTTTGCGCGAGTCTCAATTGCCAATGCAGCATCACGTTGATTCTCATCTAATTGAGCCAAGTATAACAAAAACTTTTCCTCTTCAGAAGTGGTTGGAAGTAACTCGATGGCCATTTGCAGTGACGGGATTTCGCATTCAATGGGTAACACAACTTCCAAACCATAGACTAGTTGGAAAGGAGTGAACCCTGTTGATGTTTTTACTGAAGTTCGGTACGCCCAAAGCGCTGAAAATAGCATGTTGTGCCAATTCGACCAATGAATCCCATTGATTCGTCGGATCATGATAACTAAAACTTTGTTGATGGATTCAACCAGACCATTCGCTTGTGGATAATAAGGGGTTGAACTATCGTGACGTAAACCAAGCTGGCCTGTAAGTTCGGTCATCATAACGTTTCGAAAATTACGTCCATGATCAATGATGATTGCTTGCGGGACACCAAAACTAGCAATTATATGATTGAATACGAAAATTGCAGCTGTCTTGCCGTCTGCCTCAAATGTAGGCATCGCCTCGGCCCACTTTGTAAAATAATCTACCGCAAGGATGATATACGCATGCCCCCCAGCCGAGTGAGGGTTACATGTAATAAAATCGATACCCCATTTGGCAAAAGGACCAATGGAAATTATAGGGTGGAGAGGAGCAGGTGGAGCGCGCATCTTACGATAAAAAATTTGGCAATTGTGGCATTTTTGGACCGCCGTAATACAATCTTTAAATAAAGACGGCCAGAAGTAGCCAGCGCGCAATATCTTTTGGGTTGTGGAAAACCCAGACATATGACTGCCACACGCTCCAGAGTGACAATCATTTAGAACCCTTTCAGCTTCCTTGTGAGTTAAGCAACGTCGAAAGACAGAGTCCGCCCCACGACGATAAAGAGTATCTCCAATAATCCTGAATTGTTGGGACTGGAATCGAATTTTTCGACGTTCTGACCTTGAATTTTCTGGCTGAAAGGATTGGGTCTGGAGATAAAAGATGATATCCCAATACCATGGATCTAAAGTGCTGATTAGAAACAAGGATTCAAACGCAATGGGCTCCTCCGCCACAGTTTCCGTGTCAGCACGCGGGAAGTCACACATTAACTCCGCAAAAACTAAAGATTTATTAGACTTAGATTTCTCAAATTCCAAGTCGAACTCCTGCAGGATAACGATCCATTTAGAGTACTTTCCCCCTAGAAATTGCTTGGTCAAAATGTAGATCATAGGGTTGCAATCCGAAATTACCGTAGTTTTACGTAGTAGAATATAGTGACGAAAACGTTGGACAGCTTGAACAGTTGCCAATGCCAATTTCTCCACATGTGAGTATTTTAGCTCAGTTGGATTTAAAGTTCGACTAAGGTAATATATCACATGTTCAGTTCCGAATTCATCTTCCTGAACTAAGACCATTCCAATGGTGGAATGAGGGCGGTGAGATACAAGAAGTAATCCTGGTTGTAGTTGGGAGGATGCAACAACGGTGCATGGGTCAACGTGTGTTTGAGTGCATCAAAAGATTTCTGAGCTATCTCATCCCAATAGAATGGAGTATTTTGCTTCAACAACCGGGTGAAACCCTTTGTAACCTCGGTGTAGTTAGGAATGAATCATCGTAAAAAGTTTTCTTTCCCTTGCAAGCTTTGGAGTTGGCGAAGACTCGAAGGAGGAGGCAATTTGATGATAGCTTCAACCTTCGAGGGATCAACGCGAATGCCGGCTTTTGAAACCCCAGCAATCGACCCGTTTCTATACAGAAGACACATTTGTGTGGGTTCAACCGAATACGATAATGCATACACCTCATAAAGATCGCTCGTAAATGGACGAGGTGATCAACTCGATGTAATGAATGAGCAGGCAAGTCATGGAGATAAGGTTGCACAATGTGCTTGATGTCATGAAATGCATAAGACATCGCCCTTTGAAAAGTTGCTCTGGCATTCTTAAGCCCAAAAGGTAACTTGCAATAAGCAAATGTCCCCCATGGACAAATGAGAGCCGTTTTTGGTTGATCGGCAGGTAGAATATTGATTTGATTGTATCCGGAAAAACCGTCCATGAAGGAGAATATTTCACTGCCGGCACAATCATCAATGATTTGATCGATATAGGGAGTTGGGTAACTGTCCTTTGGACAGGCTCGATTAATGTCCCTATAGTCAATGCATATTCTTATTGTTCCCTGCTTTTTGTTAACCAGAACAATTTTTGATACCCAATTCGTTAACGGGATCAGATAAATGAAACCTGCTTTCAATAATTTTTCAACTTCTGCTTTAATTGCAGCAGCTTTTCGTGGGTGAATCTGATGCAAACGTTGCTGGATGGGTTTAGCATCCGGGTAAGTCTTGATCTCATGAAAAACAATCGCGGGATCAATTCCTGGCATTTCCTCATAGGACCAGGCAAACACGTCATGGAATTCTTGAAATAGGGCCTTACATAGCTGAATTTCGTCATCTGTACACGAGGCACCTATATGAATGTTCTCAATAATTCCAGGCTTAACCGAAATGTCAATAGGAATAGTTCGAGAGATGTTTCCCAAGTTTAACTCTGAATCGGGATGTTTCATTGGATTCTGAGGTTCCTTGACATATTCAGTTGTAAAAATTGATGAGAAATCATTTTCAAAACGATCATCCTCAGGTAAAAACGAAGATCTGTGATGGAGATCTTCCCATGGTAAATCATCTACACATAGGATTTCACGAATTTTCTCATCAGAGTGAACAAGTTCAGAAAATGTGGTTAAATCCGAGGTTGATGTGAAAAGTAATTCCTCACCGACCACATTCATTAAGTCATTTTTGGTTGAAGATGGGTTGGAAAATGACTGAACGACTTCATAGGCAATTTCATATGGACTCAAAGGCATGGCATTACCAAATGAGTCTATCTCAGATTCAGAAGGAACGATCCAAGGATCATCATAAACAATGGTGTCTGATTTAATCATATGAATAGTTGCAAATGAAGATGATGAGTTGATTGGAGGAAAAGGAAAAGTTCCCAGTAAACTGACATTTTTAACTAGTCCTACTCCAACATCCTTATATGGGATAGTCGTTTTACTGACATGCTGAATACTCTCTGAAGAGGCTAGGTCGGATGAAAAGTAAGCCAGCTGGTCTATTGTTACGATCTTTCCATTGTGTGGAAACTTTATTACTCGAAAGACCGATAAAACGACCGCTATCATAGCGTAAGACCAACTTCGACCCAAGAGAAGGTTGTAATCTATAGGGGCATCAACCACCTCCACATCTAGACTAACGGTTTTTCCTTCAACCTCTATAGGCAAATCCTGTAGAATGCCAAAAGGATGAAACCCACGGCCATCAAAGGCCTTTAGAATCATCGGGGATTGATTTAGTGAAGGAGAACCAAGCGATCTCCAACACTGTATCGACATAATACATGTTGAGGCTCCCTCATCAATTACAGTCCGATGAATAGGCTTGTTTTTTACTATCACTGGTATCTGGAAAGCCATTTGATGAGGCAAACGCGATGTACTATATTCTAGATCGAAAATCATTAGGTCCGAGTCCTGAACATCAACAGCTCCTATAGCCGACAAAAGTAATTTACGTTGTGCTGGGCATGATTGCAGCACTTCCAAAGCCGACATTGCTGAGGGTGAAACAACTAAATCGTCAACAATGTTATAATTCTGAGCCGCTCTCGCATGTGGATTGAAAGCTGACTTTCAAAGTATACCCTTGGCGGGCAGTTTGATTACCAAGTCTGGATTAGGTTTCTCGATCTGTAGTGGATCGAAACCGGGAGCTGAGGTTGATGGATTAGAATGAGAAGATTATGCTTCTTTACCATCAACAGGACTTTTACTACCATAATCTTGCAATCGAGTCGCAATCCTAACATGGGACATCATCAGTATGGGTTCTTCATTGGCATTTGGGGATGAACCTATCATCTTACTGTCTTGAGCTGGAAAAGGATCCTCCAAAACAGCAGGAGTTTGGGAACCCTTGACAATCTTCGCAATCTCTGCACGATGAGGGCAGTCTCTTGTAAAATGTTCATTGTCACAAATGAGACAAGGATAACGAGGCTTGCGCTTTTCATCATTGGATTCCGCCTTTTCAGGTTTCTCCTTTGAACTTTTGTCCATTTTATTCTTCTTCTTTCCTTTCTTCTTCCCACCGGATTTTGATTTGGCTGTAGATGACTCGACAACGTGAATATCGGTGGAGATCTCTACAGAAGAATCTCCTGTTGGGGAATCAGGCAAGGTTATGATAGGGGAAGAATTCTTGGAATACTTCTTCTTACTTTTAGTGTTAACCGTGCCAATCATACCATTGGCGGCATGAGATCCTGAAGGAGCTGCAGTGATTTGATTTTGCTTGGGAAGATCGGGGATTTTTTCGTGTAACGTACCTGACTGAGTATAGACCAAGTCAAGGTACTATGCTTGAGCAATTACTTGCTCCTCAGTAACAACTCCGACTTTAGCAACATCTTCATTGATCTTTGGCAACAAAGATTTTACAAACCACTCAGCCAAGATCTGATCCGGAATAAATACCTTCACTAAACGTCGTCGACGTCTCCACTCATGAATATGATCTGAAATGTAAGTGGATGTCGATTGTTTTAGAGAAGTTAACAATTCCGTGCCATTGTCATATCGGACTGGCAACTGAAAATGAGTTAAAAACGAGGTAGCTAACTGACTAAAATTATAAAAATTGCCTCGGGGTAACTCAATGTACCACTTGGCCGCGAGACCAATTAGAGTACGCTGGAAAAGTCTAAGACAGATTGAATCATCTGTAATGGAGTTAGATGCACACCAAAGGTGGTAAGTCATCACATGGTTCGACGGGTCCTCTCCTGATTTACCTTCGAACTTGGGAATGTCACTGGGCAACTTATTCGACATTGGCGGCCAAAACGGAGGATAATTAATGGGATCGTTCGTTAGGCGCGACAAGTCAGGTAAGTCCAAAGTTGCGATAAATGGTAACTGCCGATTAGGATTCCTAAAACTCTGGGTCATAAGACCAGCCCCAGGAGGAGGATATCCAGGACAACTAGGAATAGGAATCGCGTTCGGGATATTGTATCCTCCCGGAAAACCAGGATTAACCGGACCATACTGGGGTTGTTGAGGTTGTTGATAAGTGTACCCAGGGTACGGTTGATATTGATAGACTGGCTGCTGCACAGCAAGACTGAATTGGTACTGTCCCTGGTACGGTTGATAAGTAAATTGTGGTTGACTTGTGACAACTGTACTTAAACCAGGTTGTCCTACAGGTATCTGAACCGAAGTTTGAATCGTAGATCCAGACGGTGGTAAAGATGTCTGAGGAGTAGATACAGGAACAGTAGAAACTGGAGCTGTCGATACTCCAGAAGTAGGTGGGGTAGATTGAACAGATGTTGCGGCAGTTGTAGCAGTCGTTTGAGGCAGAGTACGAGGTGTACTAGGCCCAGGATGAGAAACTACTGAAGGTACAGAAGTTTGAATGTTAGACTGGACTGGTTGTTGGGGTGTACCAGAAACTAAGGGTTGTCCAGTTTGAGATGAAAATTGTACACTTGGCTGTAATACCTATTGAGCTTGCGATGGATCCCACACTATATTCATTCCGGGGTACTGACCCATAACTGGTTGAGAATACTGAGGACCATAACCGGATTGAGGGTAGGATTGATAATTGAAAGGTACATTTCCCGTTCCTTGAACATACGTTTGACCGGAGGGTGGTTGGAAACTTTGGTTCGAGTATTGACCTTGGGGTTGATACCCTTGAGGCACATACTGATACTGGGGTTGACCTTGAGGTATAAATTGATACTGGGGTTGACCTTGGGGTACATATTGAGTCTGGGGTTGACCTTGAGGAACGTACTGTCCCATAGGTATGTACTCTCCTTGAGGTTGCCCCCCAGATGCAAACTATGTACCTTGAGGTTGCTCCCCAGGCGTTAATTGAGGCTGCCCCCCAGGCGGTAACTGGCCACCTTGAGGTTGAGGATTAGGAATAGAACCTAACATCATGAGAATGTCTTCTACGCTCAATGGCTTAGTACCATTGTTTCCAGTTAATAACCCTTGCTCAATGGGTTGAGGAGATGCTCCCGAAAAAGTACCAGAAAGTGATTGATACCCGGAGGGAACAGAAGGACCACCGTACAAAAAAGATTCGGGCGATTGAGTAAACATGGATGACTGTCCTGACATATTTACGGGAGTATAAAAACCTCTAGGTGTTGGGTGATAAGGAGCACGAGGTGGTGAAAAACTTAGCCCTGAGTTTTCTAAAAAATTAGTCAAAGAAAGATACCAAGAACTGCTCTTAGGTGGACTGTAAAAAATTGACTCATGCTCCCTTAGTTCAATAACAGGTTGATTTTCAGGGATAGGGATGCCTGTTTCTTCTTCTAGGGCAAGTTCTTCAATGGCAATAAGTCCAGAAGGAAGATCTTGGGTGATTACTCTTTCTACCCTAGGTGAACCAGGACCACTAGAAGTTGGAGAAACAAACCCCGATGGCGGAGTAGCAGCATATTCACTTTCAGGCTCAGATATTTTAGGTTCCTCACCTATATCACTAGTAGATGAAAAGCTACCAGCAATTTCGGAAACAGACACTGACTGTGGATTATAATCTGCTACTAACGGTTGAAAATCAGGATGTACTATCAAAGAAGATTCTCCTTCTTCAAGTGACCCAACTCTACTGTCTCTAGAAGTTATGAGGACTTTCAAGCCTTCAAGCTAGCTCAGTACTTCCTCAGGAGGTTGGCCCCGAAGTCTACGGGACTTCCTCAGTAACTCAACCACGTTTACAAACTCAGGAGACTGGCCCCGAAGTCTACGGGACTGCCTTGGTAATTCAGCCACAGTTGAAAAATTTTAACTACTTCACACGCAAACAAAGTAAAATCTCAATGAAAAGCACTTAAAGTCTCTAAAGAACCAAACAAATTTTAATCACACGCCTAAAGAATCTAGGAGATCAAACACACACAAAGAGTAACTTTCCGTACTGAAAACACTAGTTGGTGATGAAATCCAACGTCGCAAAGTTCAATACAGAAATGGCGGTTGGAACAGTTACCCCGACAACCTGCTTAATGAATAGACTGGCACAAGTTCCTCCACTTAACCATCTCGAGTGAAGAGAACCCCCCAGAAAATCCAAGTGAGTCTAGCCGACGTTTGCTCTAGGTACAGTGGGATCTTCCCACCACTGTCATCTCAGGAGGAGTCCTAAAGAATATGGCCACTAAGGTTACCAACTGAGACAAATATACCTGGGGGAACAGTCTACGATCCGATACGCACGCAAGGGCAGAGTAGCAAGCTTAATCCCCTTGAAGGCTCCTTGACATAATCCAAGTTTTACCAACAAGTGACCCCAGGCTCCTCGACAATGGTTAATCCGAGGTTTACCATTTTTAATACGTGAATATCTGGCATCATTCCCAATGAGGAAGGATTGATTCCCACACTGGTTCGGACACGATCTCGTGCTTCTCCTTTAAGAGGAGCTTTCCTAGAGCATAAATGCAACAATTGGATTTCTTCCCTCCCACAAGATACAGCTACCTGTTTGTTTTTACTGTCTTGGAGAGTTAATTACTCTCCTATTCCAAGACACTAGCCTAAGCTAAGTTGGTGTATCAGAGTCCTAGAAATAAAAATGTTACTAGGTGAATTTTACTTTAAGCGTTAATTTTAGTGGTTTTTGTTTAAGTCCAAAGGTGCGGAGATGAAACTCGTGGTATGAAGACTCGACTCAAAATCACTAAATATGCACCTAAGATGATTTAAAAAATCTTTTTCTCTTCGATGAACGTCTAAACTAAGAAAGAGTTTGAGAATGCAAATACTTTGTAAACACAAATCTTTCTCAATTCAACAAATTAAAAGAAGAGTTTTTGTCCTTTTCCAATGCACTCAAAACGAGACAACTAGTTATTTCACAAAAATTTCCCTTTTTCGTTTCAAAGCACTCAATCACTACAAAACAAACTTTTTTCCAAAAGAGATTTTTATATTCTTAAATAAAACACTCAAAACTATGAAAATGACTAACTTTGAGATCTACAAATTATAAAAACCTATTTGAAGTCAAAGCCTACTAAAAGTCTTTTTTAAGGATGTTTTACTTAGCTAGATGTGAGATAAGGACCAATTTATGCAGAATCACAAATAAGTCAAGAACAACCAATTTTGTTTTCTTTTTGAAAATGAAAATCCAAACTCTCAAACACAAGCTTTTTGAAGTTTTGTAAAGAGAAAACTCAAATCAGATTCCTCAACAAGGGGAGATTTCATAAATGGTCAGACTCATAAGAAGGCTGGTAGACACTAAGGTGATCTGAAGTCCCTACAGCTTCTAAGCTCAAAGCCACTACACAACCAAAATGAAAAACAAACCCAACAAGCAAAACTCCTAGGAATTTCACTTAAAACCCTAACACTAATGAAATCAATCTAAGGAAAGCCTCTGACAGGTTATATGTAGGTCTGGGCAGTGGATAACAATTTCTAAACAAACATTAAGCTGACTAACAGAGGAAATCTTAGGGTTTTTCAAAATTCTGACAGGGTCCGCAGGCCCACAGTTGACACAGGTGCGGTCCCGCTCTGTGCTAAAAGCCAAGATGCGGGTAGGTACGCACTGTGTCAAACGGCTAAGGTGCGGTCCTCTCCCAAAGCTATGAAAAACAAAAAAAACCCTAGATCTACAAACTCTACCCAATTTTACACACAACAAGCCAAAAACATAGTTTCTCAGGTCAAAGTAAAAACAAGGAAAACAATCAAGTCCCCAGTGGAGTCGCCATTTTGTCACACGGAATAAGTCGATCTTGTGGACAAGATAGACCTTCCTAGAATCTAAAGAAGACCTAATGACAAGAAAACCAACCAGACCCTATCTTTCGCTAAATATGCTTTGATAAACAATAGCAAACAAGTGTTTTTAGGGCCTACCTTAGGTCCAACGCAAGCTTGTGGATGCCCTCGCTCCTTCGATCCAAATGAGCTCCTTTGTCGCGAATCTTCACACACAAACAAGGCAAACAAATTAAATAGCACCTAAAAAGCCAATTGCATAAAACATATTTAACATGAAAGTCAAGGAGTCCATGAAACAAATAACATGAGATACTTGTTGAGAAAAATGAGTTTGATTGTATTAATTCAAAAGAAGAAGAACTTTACAACCTTTGCCTTGACACTGTACAAGCTCCTCCCAGGGTCCAGCAAGAAGTCTCCTCTAATTTGACAAGTTTCATTCACTCCCCAATGAAGCCAAAAAGGTATGTGATCTCTCCTCTTAAGCTCAACTAGGAAGTCTTGATTTCACTAGCATTTACCCTAAAAGATGTTCAGCTTCTAACGTCCTTAGCAACCAGCCCAATGCCTTTATTTATAGAGCAATGGAGGGAGGTTACTAGGTCCTCCTTCAAAGGGATAAAGCCCTCCTTCAAAGGGATAAAGCCCTCCTTCAAAGGGATAGCTCCTCTCATCAAGGGATTAGCTCCTTCTCTTTTGGAATGTATGAACCACCTTAGAGCGAACAATCCACGTCAAAATTCCTTCTAGAAACCTCTAGAATTAACCCAAAGTGAGTTTTTTAAGATAAAACTTGCGCCTTTTGACTTTCACAGGGGTCCGCACCTACACCGTTAGGGACAGAGTGGGCAGGTCCGCAGTTTTTGTAAACAGAAGGTCTGAGACCGCAGGTGACAGTGAGAGAAAGTGCAGAACCAGAGTTACATTGATTTTTAATGTCTTTCTCTCATTTTCAAAGCTTGACTTGAAGAGCTGAGGTTTAAGACTTTCTTAGGAGGATAGTACAAGTGTTGATAGACCCATATTGACTGCAAATAATCATGGTGACGATATTTTTGTGTAACATGAACTTATCCTAAAACATTTCTTTCTTGGGACACCTGGAATTCACTGACACTCCTTTGCACACACTCTTATTTGTTCATTTCCAATAATTTTGACCTAGTTCTCCCTTGTGTTCCCCTGACTCTCCCTAACACTCCTCACCATCCATTGACACTGTCTTCCATGTGTTAGCACACCTTTTCATTCCTTGGCATGCCTTGACACTCCTTAGCTATCATTCCCTCACAACTACCCTTACTTGTTTTTAGACTTGGTCGAAACCCAACCAAGTCCTGCCCCAACTACAACAACTTAACCAAGTTATAGTTACTACAACTAGACTATACCTTGCTCACCTAAGAACTGTCTATAACACATCTTAGGCTAATCATGTCCAATCTCAACTCATCCCACTTAATAAGTTACCAATTCAAGGCTCACGTCCAACCATGGCCACAAAACAACTAAGAAACACAGTTTACATCTTGACATGCCATAGCACATGGCACGTCTAACAATCCCTTAGCCCTATGTGGCGAGTGTTATCATCCCCTACATTTCTTGGCATGCTTTTTGTTGAAATGTGGCAACAAGAATATTCCAATTTAATTTGTTCTTGAATTAAAATTGTGAATTAAAATCGAATCTTAACAACTACTTGGAAATAATTAATTAAGTTATTTTGACTGAATTAGTTGGAGAAATTCAGTTAGAAGTCTTTTTGAAGTCATGCAAGAGTTATCCCTTAAATTAAGGAGATAAGCCTTGAATTAAGGAGATAAGATTGAGCTATATTTGAGTTGTAATTAATTAGCTCAGTTTACTAAGTTAAGTCCAGTTAAATTTGTTCAAAACTGTTTAAGGAACTAATAGAGAGTTAACATTCAGTTAATGCATGCATGCACTCAACTAGTGTAGTCTAGTTAACTGAAGATTCCCTCATCAGAAACTCATGCATGTCTACTCTAAGAAAGACCCAATTGAGATTAAAGTCAAGGATAGTATACTATCAGTTGCATGTGCTTTCTTATAAAGAAAACTCATGCATGCAGAAGGAACAATTCCTAAAGGATTGCGCGGTTCTGACAATGTGTGAGAACAGGATATCATCCACTTGGTAAGTCGAGTTTTTCCACTTGGTTGAAGGAGATCATCTGAGAGGAAAAGAAAAAGGAAGTAGGAGCTTGGAGGGTAGAGAGGAAGGCTGGAGAGCAGCCAAGATTGCCCGTGAGAATCTGTGAGGATTGTACTGAGAGTTGGCTAGCTGTGAGAGCTAAGGCTTTGTATAATCTCTACGTATTTCCACCTTGTATGATAATACAAATAGTGGGGTTTTTAATTGAGGCTTTCCCCAAAGTATTTTCATGTGTATTGTGTGATTGATTCTTCTTCTGGTTATATGTGTTCAACTCGATCTTTAAGCTTCCACAAAGCAAACTTTGATAGTAGAAGTAGGTTATAGTATTTTGGTTTGATTTATATTGCATTATCGGGTTAACCTACATATAAAATTTTCTACATGGTATTAGAGCTAGATCTGTAGATAATTTCTACATGGAATCGAAGCCAAGTTTATCAGAGCTGTGAACAGTATACTGAGAAGAGAATTGGAAGTTTAATGTTCAGGGTTGCAAGTGCAAATCGAATTCATATCATACTTCAAGGTTGACCAATGGCGTTCTATGGCTTGAGACTCGAGTATGCCTTGGAAGGTATATCGAATTACATAGCATGGAAAGATCACATGGAGGCTATATTAGAAGACAATGGCTTGAATGATATCATTGATCAAGAAATCCCAAAGCCAGCTTCAACTAATGCACAACATTTGGCTGAGTGGAAGAAGTGGGTGGCGAAGGTGAGATGTATCATCCTTGAGGGAGTTCAAGACCATATTGTCTTGAGTGTCCATGGGAAGGATACTCCATATTCAATGTGGAAGACATTGAAAGACCTCTACCAAAATAGTAGCGACCAGAGGAAATTAACGCTCAAGGATAAGCTTCAAAAGAATCAAGATGGAGAAGGGCGATACTATTTCCACATATCTGAACAAGCTCACAATATACAGAGATGAGCGTAGTAGTGTGGGAGTAACTACTACAGATGATGATATGGTGAGCCTCGATCTCCTTGGCCTTCCTAAGAGTTGGAATAGTTACCAAGACTTTGTGAATGGAAGGGAGAAACTGTCGGATTGGGAATGACTGTGGTCAGATCTTATGCAGGAGGAGATCAAGAGGAGCATACGAGATGGTTCTTCATCAAAGGATGATGATGAAGAAAATCTGGCCTTAGCAAGTAGGGCAAGGAAAGGTAAGGGGAAGGCTTCCCATTCCAAATCGAATTCTTCTCATGGAGGGAAGAAGGGTGACAAGTCTAAAGTGAGAAGCTTTAATTGTCATGAGATGGGACATTATGCGACTAATTACCCATCGAAGAATTCCAAGAAGGGATCCTCGGTACGGAAGGTGAGGCATTAGCCTCTCAGTTCGAAATGGACTTTACCCTCATCGCATGCATGGTGTCATCGATGATGGGTTGTGTTTGGTATGTTGATAGTAGAGCCTCATTCCACATGACCGGTGATAAAAGTTTATTCAATGCCTTGGAGGAGAAAGACCTCAAGATGCGCATAGATATGGGTGGCAACGAAAGGTTGTTTCAGGGGTGGGCATGATTTCTTTTCAGAGGGAGCATGGACCTCTCACCTTGACAGATGTGATGTATGTGCCTAGACTGAAGAAGAACTTGGTATTGGTCGCAATGTTGGAGGACAAAGGCTACGATGTTGTCTTTAGTAAAGGAAAGGTGTTCCTAAGACACATAACCATGGGTCAGACCAAGAGGATAGGGATTCGGGTGAAGAATATCTATAAACTAGAATTAGATGATTGTGCAACATTGAGTACGAAAGTAGAATTGGTGCAAAGCCAAGACATTGGCGAGTTGTGGCATAGGTGGTTGGGCCATTTGCATCATGGGGCTTTGAAGATAATGCAACGGATATATACAGGACTTCCCAAAGGTAAACTTGAGCAAGTTGACACATGCAAAGGTTGTACCTTGGGAAAGTACACCAAGTCTTCCTTTCATGATCGAGACATTCGAGAAAAGGCTATCTTAGATCGAGTTCATACTAATATGTGTGGACCATTCTCGATGGCATCGATAGTGAAGCAAAGGTATTATGTGATTTTCATTGATGATTTTTCTTGTAAATGCTGGATTTATTTCATGCAGAAGAAGGACCAAACCTTCACAAAGTTTTGTGAGTTCAAAGCTTTGGTTGAGAAAGAGTCAGGGAGGAAGATCAAGGCCTTCAAAAGCGACAACGGTGGAGAATATGTCTCTCAAGAGTTTAAGTACTTCTGTGTAGCAGAAGGAATTAAATGATATTTGACGGCACCTCATAACCCACAGCATAATGGGGTGGCCGAGAGGAAGAACAAAACTATTGTGGGACAGCACAGGTGATGCTACATGACCAAGGCCTACCACTTCACTTGTGGGCTGAGGCATGCAACATAAAGGTCTATTTGCATAATAGAAGCCCGCATCACATACTTGGGATGAAGACACCAAAGGAAGCTTTCTCCGGTAAGAGACCAGATGTGGGTCACTTTAGGATCTTTGGATCATCAATATCTTACCATGCGACAAAGGATTCACGGAAGAATCTTGAGGCGACAACAAAGTCGGGGATACTTGTGGGGTACACTGATACACCTCATAACTATCAGGTGTACTTGCCTACTAGTCGGAGGATAGTGGTTCGCGGAGATCTCAAGTTTGAAGAGCAAAATGCCATGCGAGTTCCCTTGAGAGGGAGCTTCAACTACAGGCTGTGGAGGAACTGTTGGTTCCTAAGGAGGAGGAGCATCAAACTGATGCAGAGCAGCCGCATGTAGAGGTTCCAGGAGTGGACAAATCCACTCAAGTAGAGTCTTCTAGAGATGGATGGAAGTGCACAAGAGAAGCTGACATATTGTTGCATGATGTGAGAGAGAATGTGGGAGCACCATCTTATCAGCGCAAACAGAGGAGGTCACGTTAGAGGTACACTGAATACATGGCCCTTGTTGGGGAATGTGTTGAGATTGAGCCATCTTTCTTTGAGGAAGCAATGCAGTAGCCTATTTGGGTTGATGCTATGGTGGAGGAGTATGACTCCATAGTTTGTAACAGTGTTTGAGACGTGGTTCCGAGACCAGAGAACAAGTCAATTGTGAGTTCCCATTAGCTTTACAAGGTAAAGCAAGATGCTCATGATGGGAGGATCATGTGGCTGCAATATATTTCGACAAAGGAGCAAGATGCTAACATTTTGATAAAGGCATTGTCAAAGTGTAAATTCTAGTTCCATAGAGACACGATCAGGGTGGCAGATAATCCCTTTCTTGTTGAGAGGGAGTGTTGAAATGTGGAAACAAGAATATTCCAATTTAATTTTTCCTTGAATTAAAATTGTGAATTAAAATCGAATTTAGGCTTAACAGCTACTTGGAAATAATTAATTAAGTTATTTTGACTTAATTAGTTGGAGAAATTCAAGTTAGAAGTCTTTCTAAAGTCATGCAAGGGTTATCCCTTAAATTAAGGAGATAAGCCTTGAATTGAGATAAGATTGAGTTATATTTGATTTGTAATTGGTTATCTCAGGTTACTGAGTTAATTCTAGTTAAATTAGTTCCAAACTATTTGAGAAACTAATAGAGAGTTAACAGTCAGTTGATGCATGCATGCACTCAACTAGTGTACTCTAGTTAACTGAATTTTCCCTCATCAGAAACTCATGCATGTCTACTTTTAGAAAGACCCAATTGAGATTAAAGTCAAGGACAATGTACTATCATTTGCATGTGTTTTCTTATAAAGAAAACTCATGCATGCAGAAGGAACAATTCCTTGAGTATTGCGTAGTTCTGATAGTGTGTGAGATCAGGAGATCATCCACTTGGTAAATCGAGTTTTTCCACTTGGTTGAAGGAGATCATCCCACAGGAACAGTGCAAGGAAGTAGGAGCCTGGAGGGCAGAGAGGAAGGCTGGAGAGTAGCCAAGATTTCCTGTGAGCATCTATGAGGATTATACTGAGAGCTGGCTAGTTGTGAGAGCTAAGGATTTATATAATCTCTATGTATTTCCACCTTGTATGATATTAAGGATAGTGGGGTTTTTAGCTGAGGCTTTCCCAAAAGTATTTTTCATGTGTATTGTGCAATTGATTCTTCTTTTGGTTATATGTGTTCAACTCGATCTTTAAGCTTCCGCAAAGCAAACTTTGATAGTAGAAGTAGGTTATAGTATTCTTCTTTGATTTATATTGCATTATCGGGTTAACCTACATAGCATATTTTATACATGGTATCAGAGCTAGATCTGTAGAGAATTTCTACACTTTGCACTCCTTAGCACAACCTAGAACTCTCTGACATGCCCTAAAACTCTAGCATGCATTGGCATTGCCTAGCATATAACCTTGGCATTCCCTCCTTAAAACACTTGGAACTCATTGACACTCCCTATCACACACTCTTATCTCTTCATTTCCATGAATTTTGAACTAGTTCTCCCGTTTGTTTTTGTGGCACTCCCTAACATTTGCTGGCACGCATTGACACACCTTGAAACATGGCACATCTTGGTATGTCACCTTGGCACTCCAACATTCTTTGGAACTACCTAACATATCTTGTCGCTCCCTCCTTACCACACCTAGAACTCACTAACACCCCCTGTCACACACTCTTATTCATTCATTTCCATGTATTTGAAACTAGTGATCCCTTTTGTTTCCTTGGCACTCCATAACACTCCCTGGCATGCATTGGCACACCCTAGCACCTAACACATCTTGGCATGTTTCCCTGGCCTCTAGCATGCCTTAGCACTTCCTATCATACCTTGTTACTCCCTCAGCACACATGTATCTCACTGACACTTCTTGTCACAAACTCTTATTTATTCATTTGCATGCACTAATTTGACCTAGTGCTCCCTTGTGTTTCCCTAGCACTCCCTAACACGTCCTAGCACATGTTGACACACCCTGGCACGTGGAACATCTTGGCTACATGTCACCCTAGCAATCTAGCATGACTTAGCGCAACCTAGCATACTATGTCACTCTCTCCTTAGCACACTTGGAACTCGCTGACACTCCCTGTCACACACTCTTATTCATTCATTTCCATTCATTTTGACCTAGTTCTCCCTTATGTTTCTCTGGCACTCCCTAACAGTCTTTAACACGTATTGGCACACCTTGGCACTTGGCACATCTTGGTATGCTTCCCTAGCACTCTAGCATGCCTTGGCAGCAATGCATAGCATACCTTGTCACTCCCTCCTTAGCACACCTAGAACACACTGACTGTAATGTTCCAAACTAGGAAAAATAGTGCTAAGCCTATGTGTGTTTCTAGAGTTGGAGAAAAGTGCCAAACCAAATAAATTTCTATGTTTATGCTTAATAACTAACGCTTAGAGATTATTCTCGAAAATTTGATTATGTAGGGTTGTAGACCATAAGATACTCTAGCTATCAACCTCTATATTTCACCTTATTTCTCTATGTTCTGGCATATAAAATTATGAAGGCGCCACTAGTAGAAAATGAGAAATTAGTGACTAGGTGACTGAAAAATTTAGTCACCACAACTTTTACAAGTGAAATACTACCAAAAATGAGCAATATTAAGTGACCCAACTAAAAAAGACTAATATAAATGACTAATTTAGTCCCAGAATAAAATATACGACTAGCTAATAAGTAATAAAACTCAAAATGACTAACGTGAATGACTAATTTAGTCTAGGAACAAAAAATGACTACCTACCAAGTACTACAATAATATGAATCAGTGGTTTACGTTAGTCATTTTAATTGTGTACAATAAGATACATTTCAATAAAAGTAATGCCACAAGGAACCACGACAAGAAAAAGATCCAAGCCCATATGAAGAGCTCACCACCATCAACATATACATCAATGAAATATCAATAAAAGACATAAGGTCAATACCATCAATGCAATACACATGCAGGTTTCCATAAACATAAGACATGTTCCTGTCACCCTCAATACGATACACAAAAAACACATGGACACCACCATCATCAAAATACACATGCATATTTCCATCATTGAAAGGTTGTTAAGTTATGTAGGATAACGTGCCTTTGAAGTAGGTCTACGAGGTTGACTTATTGTTAAAGCACATAAAACATGAGAGAAATCCTTTGAGTTTGGTTATAGAAAATGCCTAACAAGAACCCGTGATATTTAGAGGTGTTATGTCTCTGCTTCTCCCTTTAAATCATTGACTTCCTTACTTTGCTTTGCAATCCAAAGGCCTTGTGCAATCTATGGGTGGAACCCTACAAGGGTTTGAGGTAGGTGCCATTGAGTTGAGAAGGAGATGAGTTCCTCTCGTCATTTTCATTATCAATCCTGTAACTATTTGTATCACCCTTCATTATCAATCTTCAATATCTACATGTAACATTTTGTATCACCCTCGAATCCAAAAGTGAGAATGAGATCATTGATACCTTGTGAACCTCAATCAATAGTTGATTCACAAAAAAATGTAATCAATAGTAAATTCATGAAGAACTAATATATTGTAAGCAAGAATTGAATATGAGTGAGGAAAATAACATTTTCCCCTTTTAATCTCCCAAAATAAACTTAATATTAATAAAAAAAAAAAACCACTTAATATTACATGACAAAATTTCCATTTTATGTTTAAATAATGTTTTTTTAATTAGAAAATAAAAAATCACCATACCAATTATCCAATATAGCATAATTACATTAAAAAAACATTTAATGGTGGCTCACATTCCAAATTCCTGCCACTCTATTTACAAAACCTATGAAAAGAGACTCATGTTCCAAAGCGAGTAAGAGGAGGGAGGTGCAAAATAAAGTTTATGTTTGAAATTAACAGATATGCCATTAATTAATTAATCAAAATATTGAAAAAGAAAGGAAGAAGTCGCAAGTAAGAGATTTTTTGTTTTTATGGGTGCGTGAATTGGCAAGAAGAGGGCAAAGACTACTAGGAATCACAAGGGAGGAAGAATTCAAGGTGAAGTCATAAGATATTGTAGTTTTGATTTTTTTTTCTAGTAAGCCATTTGAATTGTGATGATAGATGGAAAAGAATAAGAGATTTTTTTTCGTGGGTGGGTGGATTGGAAAGAAGAGGGTGAAGACGAGTAATCATAGGGAGGAAGAATTAAAGGTGGTTGTTTTTGGAAATTGATAATAATACTTATCGATTTGTGTATTTGATACGACATCGACGCACCAATGAGTTAATGTTTCATAGTTGGCATCTACTGGGAGGTCCTGCCATGGTCAACCTGGGCATCTGTAAATGCAAAGACACTTTCATCTATGTGAAATTAGAAAGACATCAAAATTTTTTAGGTATGTATTATTTTTTTCTTTCAATCTCTGCTCTGCACTATTTTTCCAGTTACCAAATATCATTCCTAAACTATATATTCAACTAAATGTTCAATATATTAAACAAAAAGCAGGCAATGGACTTGAATTTGTTTAGCCCTTGTTCAATGGTTTTTTATGATTTTTTCAACTCATTTTGACCACACCACCTATTAGGGCCTAGATTTACCTCAGGCTAAAAAGGTAGGATCCAGGGCCAACACCAAACCACGCTCAGCCTGGTAGCTAGCCCTACCAGGTCAGGAGAGGGCTCTCTCTAGGTCAATCTCAGCAACTAATGATCGATGATGGCTTGAGATGACTGAAATATCTTCTTATCTTAGGCTAGGTATATGTGCAAGAGATTTTGATTGATAAAACGATGATTTTGTTGGCTCATATGGAAAGATGGATTTTTGGTGCGGGGATTCAGGATCAGTTCTGTAGAGATCTGAATGGGGCAAGGTAGGCAATCATTTTGGCTCTTAAATTTGAGTGAGATGGAAGGAATAGACAAGTGAGGTGTTGAAGAGGGCAAGAGCAATCATGGATCCTCCCCAAATAGCTAAAAACATCAAATAACTAAAGCAAACTTCAAGTAGAGCACTGCACTTTCAATGGATTCTACTTACACTCTTGTTTGTTTAGTTGAGAAGAAATAAGAGAGATAATGACATAAAATCACATAAATAAATTCACAATTACAAAGAGAAGCAATGTACCAAGAAAAATTGCCACATGAATCCCAAAGAGTGCTACAAATCCTGGTCTCAATTCCTTAGCCAAAATGAAATATGAGTGTACAATGAAGTTCTTTTCTTCCTCAAGAGTCCAACCATGACAATGACTGAAAAACAACATAATATAGACGAACATAGCTCATCCTTGCCTCTAGGGGTCGAGCTCACATGTTTAGGAGCTAATCCAACTGATTCTAAACTGAGAACTAGAAACTAGGCAACATAACAACATGCCTCTAAAAACAAGGGAACTAATTCATTCAGTTTCAAACAACCTTTAAACTGATGAATCTACATCTACAAGTGAAAATCTAACATATTTACATCATGATCCATCAATATTCATCAAATTACATCACAAATTTTCCATTAGGAAAGTAAAAAAGTCAAACTAGGCAAAATTGGGCGAAAAACAGAGCAAAACTTGGTCAAACTGGCAATTTTTCCTCTATGTGCCGCGCATGATTCTCTATGCATCGTGCCTATTTGGACCCACTTTTAGAGGCCTTCCCAATGTCCAAATGAGCTTCAGGTGTGCTTTTTGGAAAGGTCTGCCTGTCTACTTTCCAACCCAAGTAGAATTTTTCAATTTGGCCTCCATTTCCCCTCAGAAGTCCATTCTCCCAACACTGCTTCCTACGTGTCAAAATAGGGGTAGTGAGGTCATTTTTTGAGTGTTTTTGACCTTTTTGAGGGCTCAAAACCTGCCCAAATTTCTTGGCCACAGGTATGCAAGCATAATTTTCCATGAAAAATCCAAAAATACTGAGTTTTTGTGATTTGGATGCCCCTAGCAAAAGCGAGCGCCACGTGGCGCGGCGCATAGGGCAGAAAATCCTGTTTTTGTGCCAAAAAATTTCCAAAATGCAAAAATTGCTCCAATGTTTTTTTAAATTTGGACTAAGTCTTCTCTATCAAGAGCTATGTTGGGCCAATGAAGCCTTAGCCAATATCTAAAGTCGGTCATGCTCCTTTTGTCTCTTTGATGCCTTCTTCAATTTTGCTTTCAAATTCTTGATTCTCACCTTGCAAACTTTGTTCCTCACCATGTAATGAACATCCATGTGTCTCAACAAGTTTTTCTCCTTGTTGGCCTTCTCCAACAATCTCTCTAAGTGGATGTTGGCTCTTTCAAGCCATGACTCCCGATCGGCATTGATCTCTCATTCAAGTGAAGTGAACACCACCCTCCTCCTTTGGGCAGCTTGGCGATTTTCCCGTATGTTTTGTAACTCCATAATCACCTGCTAGTCCTCAAGCTGCTTATTCCTCTACTCCAGGTACTGTATAGTCCATTGAGCTCTATCCAAGTTGGCAGACAAGGCATCAGTGTCTGCCTGTTGCTCCTTAATGACCTCTCTAAGATTTGTGCTTTGCGGGCCCATATCGGTATCATCACCCTCAATGAGGATGAAATCAGTCTCTCGCTCACCTGATGGTCCTTCCTCCTATAGTGGCCTCTTGCCTCAGTCCTGAACTTGCTATGTTGATTATGGAACCGAGGCCCCTTCCACCCTGGGTGGAGATAACACTCACTTTGCTGCTACAAACAACCGTCTAGTGCCCTTCTGATAGGTGATGAACACTGGCACACTAGCGGTCTGTGTCTCAGGCCCTCATGCTAATAGGAAGGTCCACTTGTCTCATGCCCAGCATTTGAAGGTCCCTGTGAAGCTCTGAAAAACTCACAAGAGATGAAGTCATCCCAAGTGATGCCCTGTAAACCAAGCTGATGAACGACCACAATTTTGATGAGAGCAAAATGATAAATATTGTTGAACTGCTGCTGAGGAGTCTTGTGCTGCACAAGGGTGGTCATCTTTTCTATGTTTTGGCACATGAAGTAAGGGATTTTCATCATCCGTACATGGGTAAAATGCATCAATAGCCTGATATGATAAGCATATAAGCGGGAGAACCGCCCTCACAGCTGAAATACTTCATGATCAATTTCATTAAAGGAGCATATTCATCCTTGAGGTAACGAAAAGGAAACACTCTCTTGAGCTGTCTCAAAAAGCCGGGCTTAATGTATGGTTCATAATGCTGCCAGTCAATTTTCTGCCTCTTGTTCCATGGCTCTCCAATGTTGGGAATGATGGTTGCTAATGAAATGGATTCTGGGGTTAATGTGAAAGTGACACCAGCTAGAGTGGCTTGATCACCATGTAAATGCAGTACAAACAAGCGGGCCAACTCATGATGAAACTGAATATTAGCAACCTTCTCACAAAATTCATAACATGACTGATGCTGGAAACAAAATATGGCAAGAGGGCAGGCCTGTAATTCAGCAAGAGTGGTTGGTTCTTCTCTAATATGTTTGCCACCTCTATGAGGCCTCCTGGGTGCATGTCCCTCTGCAGGTGAGTCACTTTGGGTTTCCTCTTCATAATCATATGAAGGATCAGATGCCATGGCTGCTGGTGGACAAACTGCCTTGGAGAAGTAGGTGTTGATATGTTAAACTGTCTTGAACTGTTTTTGGTGATGTGTTTGACCTCTGCTACCAAGGGAAAATAGTGAAATGAGGGATTGTGGAGGGGTAATTTAGGGAAATAGGGAATTAGGGACTGTTGAGGTAGGGTTAGTTAAGGGAACAGGGAATGAGACTGTAGTTTGGGGAGTTTTAAGTATGAGTCTAGGGTTTGGGAATTTACACTTGGGATTTTGGGAAAGGGAACTTGGGATAGGGGATTAGTGAATTTAGGGGGTAGGGGAACTTAGGGAATAATGAAATCAATGAAAAGATGGGTAAGGGAGTGATGGAGGGATTTTAAGGATTGACTTGGTAGCAAAACAGTCAATCAAAACCCTAGGCAGCAAGTTTCTTTGAGGAATTTCAAATGGTAGGGTTTGATTTCTTTAAACAATCACCATTCATCAATCACCATGAAACAAGCACCAAACTTGGATAAAAAATAATGATGGAGGCTCTACCTACTTGTAACAAGACAAATCTGTGCATTCTGGGTGATTAGAGCAAGTTCTGGCAGTTTTTATGCTCCTTGGTTGTGTGCGCCGCACATCCAACCCAATGCGCCGCGCCCAACATATATGTTGTGCCCGTGCTTTTTTACATAGTAAAATGTGGCCCAATGTGGCACGCCTGGTGAGTTCACCGTGCCTCCTGCCCAATGCGTCGTGCCAGTCAACTTGGAGCGATTTTCACCCAATATCCTCACTTGCTGACCACAACCACCTTGCCTTGTTTTCTCTTTGCTCTTGGAGTGCAAATGAGCTTTAAACATTTGGAGAAATGATTTATACATGGAGCTTTTCAATTTTAATTTTGCCAAACCCACTTTCATAATGTTTTGCAAATGACTTTATTTCAAACTCTGTTTTTGGGCAGTTTGCTTTATTTTTGCCTGTGATGAACTGAATCCTTTGATTTATTGTTTGCCTTGCAGGGGATGGAGCAGCTGAAGCTTGGCAAGGTGACTAGGGTTGCCACTGAAGTGATTTACATACAAGAGAATTGAAATTACATGAATTTATACAACAAAAACCTAGAATACTCTGTTTTTCCTCAAAACAATATTTTTGAGGAAAAATACATTTCTAAGCAAGTGATTATGAATTTATTGGTACTGGAACCTCCTCATGTGCCTGCTGGTTGTTATTGGACATTTTGAAACCCTTTTTGATGAAATCCTAATGAAACCCTAGACCTAAATGACAATGAAACCCTAGAAAAGACTTTTGCAATTTTTAAGACAAAAAGTGACAGTACATGATATTGATGAGTAAACATGAGCCAGCAAAGTAAATGACATGAGGGAAACTGTAGGAGAAGCCACTACAATCAGATGATCCATGCACCTAATGGAATGAAGCTGACTGGGTGGGACACCTAATATGCAATGCAACAAGAGGATTTGATCTCTGATGGAGGGATGAAGATACCGACACTAACACCACCCAAGCCCACGCCAAGGAAAAACCAAAATTGAAAGACAAAATATAGAAAATAGACATACCCTGAACTTAGTCCCTAGGGTTAGTTCAATTGGTCGAGTCCCGGTCGGTAAAATACTTCTTCTATTGAGAGTTCACAAGTTCAATTCACTCAACACTATCAGGGTCAAGATTCATGGTTAATCCAACAGGATGTGAAACCTTTGGGCGGATCTACATGGTACAAATATTTCTTAGATGTAATGGTTACCATTCTCCAAGAACTTTGAACCACATAAAATAATGGGCTACCTAGGACTATTTGAATTTATTAATAACATTATTCATAGAATTAGATATATTTTCCACCTCCTTAAGGGTTAGTTAATATTGGAGTCATCTACAGAGGCAGAGGAATTGCCCGGACGACCAAAAGTGGCTGGAATCCGGGCAAAAATATTTCAAAAAATCTTGTAGATGTAGTGTTTGAATCATGTTTTTGATGGTGGAAATAGATTCAGCACCATCAAAAACCTCTAAGGCACCTAAAATTATGAAGTTTGACAACTTTTACTTGGATTTACAAAAATCCCTGCTGGATTTTTTCAAAATATGACCGGAATTTCCATAACTTTCAAAGCAAAAAAAACATAATCTTTAGACTACGATATTAATATTCCCCTTATATGTAAACCTCATGTTCTCTTTCCCTCTTTATATAAACATACTAGAAAAATCTTTTATACTTTCATGTAATAGATCCTAAAAACAATTTTTTTTTTTAAATTTTATTGATACCTCAATACAAAATTATCATTTTGTAGACCCCTCTAGAAGAAACCTCCTACTCAATAATAGAAACATAAGCAATGTACAAACTATTAAAATCTACTTTTGGTCCACTCTAAAATCTAAAATTTAAAATTGACCCATTAAAATTTAATTTCCCACAAACAAATTTACAAATTGCTAAAATCTAATCATTTAATTTTCGTCCTTCCCCTTCCCCACTACTTTTCTTCCTTAGCAGGTTGGGAGAGGGCTCAAAGCCAATAACAATGAGTAGCTAGGGATTTTACTGTAAATAAATTCTATTTCATACCAAGCTTCTGGGCAGACTTAGCATTGCGGTCCCTTCTTAGTCTATAGTGCCAAATGTTTTGGAAAGAGAAATACTGGAAGGTAGGCAGTAAATGATACTTAGGGCCCTTAGCAAAGCATCCCCTAAGGGGTGAAAAGATGATTGTGTTATCCCATAATATGAGGGGCATAGGGATGGCCTCCCAACAACGATCCATGAATAGGTTGATTCAAAAACATCGGCCATCCATTCTATACATTCAAGAGACTATGTGTTCAGCTAAAGCAGCTCAGAAGGTCCTCTCCCGGTGGTCGAGGATGGGTAAGTTGCATCCTCCACAATAGTTATACAATTCTGGAGATGTAGAATGTTATCCAGGTCAAGAGCGTATAATGAGAAAACAAGAAATAACCTCCCAACCAGATCCTCTGCCTGTAAATAGCAATACGACCCTCCTCTTTTTCAATTTATTATAGCTGGGATGATTTGACAAAGGCTCAGATATTACATGGTTATGGTGATATTAATGGCCACCTGGAGCCTTCAAAGAGTGCAGGGATGAGACACTTGGCAAGAATGGCTACTACTTATGCTAAGTGATACATACAGACCAAAGGCACATTGTTCAGTCTATATGGAGAGAACATATACTAGGAGTGGCAAGGATTGGCAGCCTTATTATGCACTGTTTTATGGCTTGTAACACCATTTACTCTACAAATGAAGTGTGCTGGAATTGTTGAAAAGAAATAGAGAATTGATAAGGCCAAGACTGAGACAACTGAATATTGAAATGATCCTTCAAAGTTGAAGCAACAAGGCGATCACAGGAGTGAGAGTTTAGAAAATGAAACCCTAAAGATCGATGACAAACTATCTTAAGGAAGTGGATTCAAAATATGAAGATGTGGAGGATGTTGATAAGTCTGATCTCTGAATTACTCTCTGAATTGCTCAGCTAACGAGGACGAAGATGACTTTGAGCCAAAGGAATCAAAAGAGGAGTTTTAAGCAGATGAAGATGATGCCTTTCAACATGGGCATGAGGATTTGTTCAGCCCTCAGCTTGGTGATTCTACAAGCCTTTCACTAGTCTTGCCAGGATAGAGAGATTTCTGATATCTCCAAAAAGTTTGCATTCACTGTCATCATGAAGAATTGTTTCAGGCATCCATTAAGGAAAAAGTTTTGTGATGAACCTGTTTGGGGCCTTGGGCATCACACTATAAGTTTCTCTTTCTGTCTATTTCATTTATGTTGGATGTAGTACATGTATTATAATGAAGAGGATCCATTATAATACAGAATGAACTAGAAACTGTGGGTAATCCGGATCATGCTACAAAAAACTTCCACAGTAGCTTGAAATCTAACAAGAGGATCCATGTCAGTTTATAGAAAAACTATTGCCACTTACAAATTTTAATGAAAGAGAGATTCAGATGGGTTATGAGATTTCGAGTGGAGGTTTCCTTGAATCAATAGTTACAACATTTACCTTCAAGAAAGAATTGAAGTTTGCCTCATCGTTATGAAGTTTTTGGAAGGAAATTGCTACAAATAAAGACAAGTTGTTGAGTCAATTAGAACCTGAAACCTCCCGTGTTGTACTGTGTTAAGGCTTGCACTAAAAATAAGTAGAAAATCCTCTGCCTGTAAGCTATGTCACAAGGTTCGTCGAACTTTAACCTTGAGGTTCGAATTTTGGCGAACCTTAAAAAAATTTTGAGGTTCAACGAACCTAATCAAACCTCATAGCCATTGACCAAGTTCATAGATCAAAACTCATAACCTCATGTCACAACTCGAGCTTGTAATTTATCCTTGCAGTTTCCATGTTTGTGATAATTTTTTTATGTTTACTGATGTTGATTTCTTACTATTTTATCCTATAATTCATTATATATATATATACATGAACCTAATGGTGAACCTCATTCGAACCTCATCAAAAAATTCAAACTCAAACCAAACCTAATCATTTTCGAACCCTAACTCAAACGCAAACCATGTGATATCGCCTATAAGTAGCAATACAACCCTCCTCTTTTTCAATTCATTGCAACTGGGATGATTTGAAATCCTTGTCAATATTGGTTTCTTATTTCTTTATCTAGAATCCAAGCACTTTCATGGATTGTATTTGGGGCAATAAATTGGACATGAGAAGAAATTCAAAGCCATAGCATGTCCAAAGTCTCTATATCTCTAGTGGCTTATGCATTTCATTTTGAATACAATATTCTTGATCTCTACAATCATCAGGTTCACGTCCACAAATCCTAATCCATATAGTATTCTCCCTCTTGATGACCTTTTTGCATTGATAATTTTCCCTACCCGTGGATTTTTGCTAGCATTAGCCCTCAAAGGGACTACAAGAATCACCATTGTTGAAGAAACAGAACAAAAAAAAAAATCACATGAACCTCTTCTTGAATTTTGGCACTGAGAAGAATTAATAACCCCTTATGCTATAGCAGGTATTTTTTCAAGGGCTACATGGTTATGGTTGAATCTTGTATTGAACAAAGGTTACATAAATGCTTTGCAATTGACAGATGTTCCTACACTGGCACCTGGTGATAGCACTAAAAATATGTTTGAACTTCTTAAACCAAACTAGTTTAATGGCATAGTGGAACACCAACACCCTGTACACCTTACATTGCTTTGATGCTTTTGGCCAAATCTTGCACTTACTGCATCCCTAGCCATTGCAAAACTATGTGTGATGTATATTGGCCCAGTTTTGATACAAAAATTTGTTGATTTTACATTTGGAGATCAGAGCTTTCCTTATGAAGGCTTTGTCCTTGTATTGATACTATTTCAGCAAAATCCATTGAGGTTCTTTGTTCCCATCAATATAACTTTCAATGTTAGAAGTTGGGCATGCTGATAAGGTCTACTCTGATCACAACTTTATATAGAAAGGGTTTAAGATTGTCAAGCTCCACTAGGCAAGCTCATGGTGTTGGCCAGATTGTAAATTACATGGTCATGGATGCTCAACAACTTTTGGATGTGATTTTTCAACTTCATTACATATGGATGATGCCTCTACAAGTTGGGGCTACTTTATCAATCTTGTTTGAGTTTTTGGGCATTTCTATGTTGTCTAGTTTTGTTTACATGGAACTAATAATGGGCATTGTAGCTTGGGGATCCAAAAGAAATAGGAGATATGAGTTCCAATTAGTGAAAGTGTGTGATCTTCATACAACTAATGAGTTTTTGAATTATATGAGGGTTATCAAACTTTAAGCATGGGAAGACCATTTCCAAACACTTGTAGATTCTTTTAGGAATTCCGAATATGAATGGCTCTGCAAAACGATGTATTCTATTTTAGTGAATATAATTACCCTATGGAGCATGCCTTCACTTGTTTCAGTAGTGACATTCACTACATGGAGCATGCCTTCACTTGTTTCAGTAGTGAAATTCACTACATGGAGCACGCCTTCACTTGTTTCAGTAGTGACGTTCACTACATATATTTTTGTAGGAGGAAAACTTATTGCAGGGAAGGCACTGCAAAATAGGTTTTAAAAATTCTTCAAGAACCAATTAGGAAATTTCCTCAAGCTTTAATATCTATCTCACAAGCAATGGTGTCCTTGGATAGGCTTGACAGGTATATGACGAAGAAGGATCTTGATCTTGAGGCAGTCGAAAGGTTACTGCCAGGCAAAGAGATTGTTGTTGTAGTTTAAAATAATGCTTTCTTTTGAGATGAAGAGGAATCCAAATCCACACTTCAAAATATCAACCTTGAGGTTCGAAGTGGATCTTTGGTGATAATTTTTGGCACAGTTGGATCTGGGAAGTCCTCTTCATTGTCATCCATTCTTGGGGACATGCCAAAACTCTCTAGTGTGGTATAACTACTATCCCTACTATCATATTTACTTTCATCTCCATATTCCTATTTTAGTCTTCCACTACATTAAAAATATGTATTTATAACTTGATAACATTATCAAGATAATTGTTACAAAATTTGTTATAGTTTCCTATTCAAACTCAGGCCAATAGAGAAAACAAGCCAAACTGACTTGTTGGCAAGTCAAACTCACTTCTTGGCCAGTACAAAATTTCCATTCTTGTAAGAAAAAATTAGCCTATTTTGCCTGAGTTTTTCACGTGTTTGAGCCGATCACTTACTCTCCGGTCTCACCCAAGTTTTCACATAGCCAAGTTTTGTAACTATAAGAACCAAAACATGGGAAAGCTCCTCCTTCCAGAGAAATGTGAGATTGCAATAGGTACAAACCAAGGACAAATGTATATTGAAAAGAAGAAAATTGTACCCATTAGAAGTTTTGATTGCAAAGGACTCATATGACTAGTTATTCTTAGTACGCTAAACTTAATTTATTGCAAGATAACCAGATGAAAGAAACGATAGTCAAAAGTAACAAAGATAGTAGTTGACTTGAAAAATGACACTTCAAAGGTATAATAGACTTGTTAGACTTTAAGCTTCTGTGGTAGTTTTTTGGAGTAGCATGATCTGGATTATCCACAGTATTATGTTTCTTATGTTGACGTTTCGAACCCCAAAGGGGGTCCATCCTCAGGACCAAATTTGATAGAATATGAATGATTTCTGTTAATTAATGATTCATTGATTTATCAAACGTGATTTGTTCTCTTAGATTTCTTTCCCTCATTCAGACTAAATAGGTCTATTAGATTGAACTCTAGTTCTCACCAATTTTGTAAAAAATCACTTAGATCTAGGATCTTTGTCTCTTTAATAGAAAAAATAATTTTACTAGAGATGAAACTTTTGTAATGAAATCCCTTACTACTTGTATGGAAGTTTTAAAACTGACTTTACATTTTGTTTGTGCTTAATTTCAACTATTTTTTCATCTCTTTTCAGCATTCTTTTCCTTTTCATGCCTCTTTTTCCTAACTAAACTTTATTTTGTTGTACCTCTTACCTTGTGGTTCCTTTGTTGAATTTTTGCCTTCTTGAACTCACAGTTGATGATGGTTTCTTCTCTCTTGTTTTGCGACTTTATTTCTTTACATTTATTTTTATTCCAATTAGAGTTGTCTTCCAAGTTCACTTCAGTATTTGATGGGGGTTTTCCTTGATCCTTCACTTTCTTAGGTTTGTTGCGTAACCCATTCTCCTTTTTCCATTCTCCTTGCATCTAAAAACCCTTCTTTCCTTTAGCAATTAGGTTATGGATGTTTAATTTCCATGATATTGGGTCTAGGATAGAATCTTAAAATCTCTGACGCTACCAAACCAAGAATCTCAACGATACTACTTTGCACAACAGAATATAAACAACAGTAAATCACACATGCACAAAATATAGACAACTTTTTACAATTTTTAACCCAACTTCATTATATTAAACAAAATATAATACAACAATATAGGGCTCCTGTACCAGGGATAATGGCCCTCATACATCCACTAGTACAAGATACAAATTGGGGCTTGGTGTTAGTCCATCAACAACCAATATACCCTCAACAACATACTTTGACCATTTGGTTGATGTAGTCGACTCTCTCAGCTCCCCTCGGTCATACCCTATACTTGCCCGGTCCTTCGGCTCCCAATCTGCAACTCCTGCCTCTATAAATGATCCAATTCCATCTAGCCACTGAACCTCGGCTATCAATCTGCTCTCTAGTTGTTCCATAGTCCATAAAGGCTACAACACATTGAGACTAATGTTGAGTTGTTCACAGCTCCGCTTGTGAACAAATCTCAACTGCGTATTGCTGCTCCTCAGCTACTCAGGGACTTCAACCCACTATGGTCTTCCTATGTTGCATTTATGAAGACCATCATAGGGCACACAGGGCTACCACCTATCACTGCAAGATGTTCATCTCACACAATGAACACAGTCTAGGAGGACTGCCCATCATCTATTGTAGAAGTCCTTCTCCACACACAAGTATCAGGCTCCATAACTTCTCCTGGTTAATCAGACCCTTGAGCTCAACAGCTGCCTCACTCGTAATTACCTTTTCCCATCAAGGTGTTTCTCACAGGCTCCAACTTGGACACTATCACGCCATCCTCCAACATACCATAAGTGCCCAATCCACGTCCACACTTGTTCCACTCTCACGCTGCCTTCCAATAGTCCACGAGTGACCAAGTCCATGATCTAGCATTTTCACCTAGTTAGGGCATCCCCACACCTACGAGACCCTTACACACGGTTGCCCACAGACTTCTCCACATCCTCCCTTTGCTCTGAAATAGAGGAGCTATTGCACAAATCTAGGATCCAAACTTCACTGTGAAACTGCCCAATGGTTAGGGTTTCTAACATGCCATGCCAACCCTACCTCCTTGGCTTCCATGGGCTGCAACAATCTGTCCACACTAGGACACCTACATCAATCCATAGTAGGATCTGCTCCTAGTTGGAGTTCCTTCATGCCCAAGGAAACTCCAAAAAATGGCTCCCAATAAACTGTAATGTAGATTGATCCAAATACTGGTCAAAACTTTGACCCAACACAAGGAAAACTCAGCTTCAGTTCTGATATGTTTATGTTGTCCCTGGTTAGGGTTCTTGCATGCTACAACAACCCTAAATATACCACCCAAACAACCTTGAATCAATGTTATCTAACCATGGGATCATGCCCACCGATTGTGTTGTTGTTCTGGGCATATACCACCCCAAACAACCTTGTGTACATGCCTTCCTATGGTGGTATAGCTTGTGACCTACCACAGTTAAGCTCCAACGCCTACAACCCACACAAAGCAGGGTTTAACTCACCTCGTTGCTACCATATCAGTCTTGCATTCAGCCTTTAACACCCTCAACCCAGCTGCAACATGGGATAATCCTCAACGTAGTCACAAGAGGCTCCAAAATGACCCTTCTGCTCCTTATTGTTTTGCCCTAGTCTCTTACAGCTAATCAAATGCCTCTTCCCCTTCTACGTTGCCCTTTTGTTGTCCTTATGTTTCACAAAATGGATGATTAAATGATCACATATCACCTCTTATTTATACAAAACAAGAGGGTTTCTTCCAATGTCATTCTAGGGTTTTCCAACTTGTCAAGAGGCTTATTTAACTCAAGCCGACCTTGACACATATGGTGTAAACTCACTCATGACCTTCGAAAATTCATATATCAAGTTCTAGGGCTCCGATTTGGGTGATATTTGAAGCGTTGGAATAAGCACACTAAGCCCTATCACCTCAAATTTTCCCATGCTCAAATTCTTGATGGTTTTAGCCCAAATCCCAATGGGTGCAAAACCCCATGTTTGGGTTCCAAGCCCACAAGCCTACTTGTGGTGCTTTACCCTCCAAACCCCGAACCCTAGGGCTTGGAGTATCTCCCAAGCTACACAAAAATCAAAACTCCCTCTTAGAAAGGGAGGTGCTTCCAAGACTAGGAAGTCACCATCATCATCTCTCGTGACACTAGCCCATTTGACATCCATCATTGCAGCATACCCTATAGAATGAATCCGACAATCTCGATAGTGCCTCTGCCTCATCACATCTGAACCTGAAGATCCTAAACCTCCATAGGGCTGCTGCCTTTGAGGTTAGACTCCCTCTGAGCCTAAACGATCTCCATTGGCTCAATCCTATATGCACTCATCCTCCTGGATCAAATACCAATCATGCAAATCCCTCCAATCTCGGATACGCAACATCACGATCTAATGAATAGTCTAGCCTACCAATATCTAGTCCATCACATGAAGCCATCTCGATCAACCTGATCTCGTCTATGCCAAAGAAACCATTAATTTGTCCCAACCACCCATGACAAGACATATGAAGTCCATGATCTACAAACCGCCACACAACATACTGAAGTGCACCAGGTTCACCACCAATCCACAAGAACTCCGAACCCAGATCATGTAGTCTATCGAGACCACATCTCCATGTCTTCAGCTGAATCCTCTGCTTTGTTAGCGCTTGGAATTCACCTAGGCTGAGATAGACAAACTCTCAAGGCTACATCAAACCATTTCACCTCGTAGCTAGCCCTACGAGGTATGAGAAGGCTCTCTCGGGTCAGATTCGATAGATCTTTCAATATGATTAGGCTGACCAATTAATAATAAAGATTTTAGGCTAGTAAATTGATAAGGGGGTTGATTTAATGATTTTTAGGGTTTTTGGTGGCAATTGGTGGAAGTGCAATTCAAGGTGCGGGGATTGAGCACAGTTTTCACAGGGGGATCTTAGGGGCAAGGTAGGAATGAGTGCTGATGTCTTAATCTGAGATGGATGATCAGAGATGATAGAGGAGAAGCTAAAGAGGGCAAACACACAATTCGAATCCTCTCTAGACAGTAGAAAACATTAAAATTGAACAAACTAAAAAGCTGAGCATGTCAAAACATGAGTTCAAACTTTACCACTTCATCTGTCCAATTTAAAAGCATAAGAGAGATGTGAAACACATAAACAAACTTACAAGAACATGTAGAGAACACACCATCAACAATCAGATCCACAAGAATCCTCAAAGATGTCTGTAAAACCCTGGCTTTCCTTGCCTTCAATTGCAGAAATAGATGCACAATATACAATAAAGCTTCCTTACACAAGAGTCCAACCATCAAAATGAGAAGGAGAGAGCACAATATAGACCATCTAGACCATCTAACTCCTTTCCCCACCTCTAGGGGTCGAGCTCAGCTTCCTAGGAGCAGTTTGAACTAATTCTAAACTAAGAACTAGAAAATAGGCAGCCCAACAACTTGCCTCTATTACTTAGCTAACTCATCCATGCATTAATTTTTCACTTTTTACATCATGGAAGCTTCTAGAAGGGTAAAGAAAGATAAAATCTACCAAAGTGCCATGAAAATATTACATTTATCCATCATCTACAAGTAAAAATAGTCAACCATAGTCAAAACAGTGTTTTTTGACCAAAAATGTGAATTCTGGCAAATCTGGAAGTTCTGGTCGCGCCCCTGGAAGTTCTGGTCGCGCCCCTTCACAGCTGTATTTGAGTGGGTTCCACTGGTCCAAATCAGGTGCAAGATGGCTCATTGGAAAGCTTGGCCTGTCTACTTTCCATCCCAAGTGGAATTTCTGAATTTGGTGTTGATTTGACCCCTCAAAAACCATTTCTCCCAAGGTCACTTTCTGCAACTCAAAAAGTGGGCAGAAAGTCATTTTTTAGGTGTATTTTGAGCTTTTGGAGGCTCAAAACTCAAAATCAGGCTTCTCCCAAGTATTTGTAATTTTTATTTTTGAATTCTCTTTCCAAAAATGCCAAGTTTTCAAAATTCCGAGCAGCCCTTCAAACTGGTCTCACCCGGGGTGAGACCAGTTCTTGGGAAAAACCTGTAAATTGCACAAAAAATTCACAAATGACAAAATTTTCTCCAAATTTATTGAAATTTGGGCTGGGAGTCCCCAATCAAGTACCATGCTGAGTCAAAGAGGCTTTGGCCGAAGTTTGGAGTGGATCGGGCGTTTTCCTTCGTTTTTGTGCTTTGGCCAACCGTCCTTGGAGCACCTTTGTTCTCGCCGGTATTTTTGACATTTCTCTCAAACCATGACACCTGTGTAAAAAGTGAAAGAGGTTTTTCTTCCTTGGCATGTTGTGGACAAAAACCTCTCTCAGTTTTGCAAAATTCATCTTTGATTGCTCTGGAACATCATTTGAGTGCGACTTGTCCCGATGTGTGAAGCAAGGAATTTTGTCGAAATGGAGTGAGATGAAGGGGATAGGGGGCTTCTAAATTCTTGGGGAAATTTTTGGGAGTGGGGAAGGATGTTAGGAAACAGGGGAAAGTGGAATCTCAGTGATTGAGTGAGGGGAAGGGGTCGAAAAGGGCAAAACACAGGCCAAACCTAGAAAATTGCCAGATTGTAGCTAGAAACTAGGGTTTGTGCAAAAATGAGAAATTTGGCGGATCTAAGGGATGGGAAGTGTTTGATAAGGTACTTTAAGGATAGGGGAAGGTGTATGAACATCAGGAAACAAGTTTTGCCGGTGATTTGACCATCCAAGAGAAATTGGCTTCAAAACCCTAGGAGAGGGAAATGACCTTGCCTGGGTGGCAACTGAAGCATGGACCAGATGTAAAATGACTCATTAGACACTGATATGATAATGACAACCATATGAATGATGATAGACTCAGCTGAATAGTGACATGGACTGACATTTAGGCAAACCCTAGACCTAATGCCTAGTGACCAAATTTTGCTTGAAGACTCACTGAAATGACAAAATTTGACCTTGACACTTCAAAATCACTATGTAAGAGCACATTTGATCACTGGAGGAAGGCTGTAAAGACTGACACTAACATTGGCTCCAATGGGGATGGCAGCTCCTTGGAGGTGCCAAGAACCTCAGACCTCTTGGGAGAGCAGACCAGTGCTTTATTCATTGGGCAATGGAGTCATAAACTCAAGCTGAAATGCATGACTGAAAACTGACACAAACTAACTTAACAACAAGACTAAAAATTGACTCATAAAGGACTCATGACTCAACTAAAAACTGACTCGATACTTAAACACAACCGACAAACTGAAAATGATGCTCAAAGTGGAGCTTATTAAACACAACCTACCCTAACAGTTTCATTCATCAGCGGATCAAGTGAAATGAAACAACCAGTGCAACCAAGTAAGTATCTCGTCTGCTGTTTGAAACCTCCACACATGTTTGTTTATGAGCAACAAGAGAGAACTACTGAAAGGCAACTCTGATGGCAACTGAGAAACAGATCCGTTGAATGATATGAACTCTCTATCCGCCTCCAAAAACACTGCATAAGGATCTTGAAATTCAAGCTCACTGGAACTTAGCTCATCCAATGGATTACTTCTCTTTTCCTCATACCATGCATGCAAACTTTGATCTGAGCCTTGTGACGAGACCCCTGCTGAAAATGATGAAGAAACTGGCTGCCGGATCAAATTCATATCAGCACATTTTTCAAGCTCACACATAGTAAATGGAGAAAGACTTTGACTGCAAAACTCATCCAAAACATCAGCTATTGGATCATGAAAAACTTGAAAAGACTGCTGCAACCCATTTTCTATTGGTTCCAATGTGACTACATGATTTCCTACATGCTGCTCATTCTGTTCTTTAGGGACAATATGAAAATTCTGCCTTATAAACTGAAATGCCTCGAAACAAAAAGGTATAGAATCTTCCTACATCATCACATCATGTATTTCATCTTCCACAACTTCATCTATAATCTGACCTTCATCCTCAACATTAAGACTGAGTGACTGTTGATTTGTTATAGGCTTTTCATTTGAAGATGTACTATGCAATCGATCCTTCAAAAACTGAAATGATTCAAAACAGAATGGTACGGAGTCACCTTGAATCATTAAATCATCTGCAATTTGACAATCAATGGCTTTCGGGGGTTGCAAATCTGAATATGAGAAGTCTTGAACGAAGTTTTCATCGCGCTCAAGAGGATCCAAATCAAGACTGGTCAACAACGGATTTGTGATTGCATGGAAGTTGTCTCTGATGAACTGACATGAATCAAAACAAAAAGGCAAAGATCCTTCACTTACTTCAAAATTTGCTGCACTTTCCTCGTCACTGTCATAGCTGATATATGATGGCTGATCATTGTATTCGAGCTGCTGAAAGTGAACTTCTTCCTCCCACAAATGAGCTGCTGATTTGTCTGCAAGATTAGCTTCTGTTTGGAGAACATAATCATCATCATACTGATCATACTGAGGCAAATCATCGATATAAAACACGTCATCAAGCATACATGTCATATCAACAGTTCTTTCTTCTCCAAGATGATCTACAAAACAATCACTATAAGTGCTATGACAACTAGGATGGGAAACAAAATGTTTTGGATCAGCAACTTGTTCTTCTTCAATCAGCGAGCCATGAAAATTATAATCATTCCTTGTGTTGATTCTTTGCATCATCTCCTCCACTGCACTTACCAAAACGTCAAGCTTTACCTCTAGAGATTCGGCTGGATCTATGCTTTTCATCTCTTCTTCTTTCATCCTTGCCCGTCGGATCAGCAGATGCGCTTCTACACTTACTGCACAATTTTGCATCTCGTGAAGTGTTGCAATATCCTTTTCCCTCAGCTGAAACTCCATCTCCGGATCAAAGGCACCCGAATAGTGCAAGAGAGTAGATCTAGGAGTAGGCCTTATATCAGCTGGCATTGAATAATAAACTTGATTAAATCTGGCCGAAAACTGTTGTACTGTCTCCCCTGGCAATCTTTTCAGCTGGTTATACTCTTCTACAATCAAGGAAAGGTTTTGCCCGATCATCCACCTATCGAGAAAAACTTTGACGAACTGCTGGAAATCTGAGATGCTTGCATCAGGCAGGGTTTTGAACCAACTCTTAACTTCAGCTTGCAAAGAAAGAGCAAAAAGCCTCATACTAACATCTTCATCATCAACTTCAAAAAGGTCAAGAAATAACTCAAAATTCTGCACATGTTGCTCAGCGTTGACATTCTTACATTCATCGTCAAACCTCGGCAAGTATAGATCATAATTTTTGGGGAAAGGATGAAGAAAAGAAGGTAAAACAAGAGGCTTATACCGATCTGGAATTCTACAAGGTATAGGGGTATTTACAGCAGATATAAAATCGATCTTGGTCTCTTGGGGCTCATCAATTTGAAGATGATCATTACAAAATTCGGAAAAAGGATCTTGATCAAGCTCAAAGGCATGCAAATCTTTGGTATTCACAATCTTCAAAGGGAAAGAGTCAACTGTAGGCCTGGGATCTCTTCTCAAATACAATATGCTTTGCAAAGCTTTCGTTACATTCTTGGGAAAAGAGAAGAAATAATTTACGACAAAGAACAAAATATCTTGGATGAAATTCCAACTTGAGTACCTGATCTTGCCATATTCTCCTTTCATGTTTCTGCTGGTTGGGATCATCCTCCAGTGGAGTCTTTGGATCTGATCTCGAAAATATTTTAGAGTCGCCAAGTGAATGATTTCAGCCTTGCCAGTGTCTGATCGTTGTTCACCATCAACAATCAGATCTGAACTTGATATATGTACTGGGGTAAAATGCAAATGAAGCGCTATGTTCACAAATCCCACAGAGATAGACTGAAGCAGCGTTTATCTACTTGCGCTGATGTAAAACAAGAGCGTTTTCGAAGGCTTCTGGCGTAACTTCAGGCTCCGTCTAAGACTTATGAAATAACACGACAATGAGCAAACGATTAATATGTTCTCCCCAATATGGTCGCCAATATGTTAGCGCTTGGAATTCACCTAGGCTGAGATAGACAAACTCTCAAGGCTACATCAAACCATTTCACCTCGTAGCTAGCCCTACGAGGTATGAGAAGGCTCTCTCGGGTCAGATTCGATAGATCTTTCAATATGATTAGGCTGACCAATTAATAATAAAGATTTTAGGCTAGTAAATTGATAAGGGGGTTGATTTAATGATTTTTGGGGTTTTTGGTGGCAATTGGTGGAAGTGCAATTCAAGGTGCGGGGATTGAGCACAGTTTTCACAGGGGGATCTTAGGGGCAAGGTAGGAATGAGTGCTGATGTCTTAATCTGAGATGGATGATCAGAGATGATAGAGGAGAAGCTAAAGACGGCAAACACACAATTCGAATCCTCTCTAGACAGTAGAAAACATTAAAATTGAACAAACTAAAAAGCTGAGCATGTCAAAACATGAGTTCAAACTTTACCACTTCATCTGTCCAATTTAGAAGCATAAGAGAGATGTGAAACACATAAACAAACTTACAAGAACATGTAGAGAACACACCATCAACAATCAGATCCACAAGAATCCTCAAAGATGTCTGTAAAAACCCTGGCTTTCCTTGCCTTCAATTGCAGAAATAGATGCACAATATACAATAAAGCTTCCTTACACAAGAGTCCAACCATCAAAATGAGAAGGAGAGAGCATAATATAGACCATCTAGACCATCTAACTCCTTTCCCCACCTCTAGGGGTCGAGCTCAGCTTCCTAGGAGCAGTTTGAACTAATTCTAAACTAAGAACTAGAAAATAGGCAGCCCAACAACTTGCCTCTATTACTTAGCTAACTCATCCATGCATTAATTTTTCACTTTTTACATCATGGAAGCTTCTAGAAGGGTAAAGAAAGATAAAATCTACCAAAGTGCCATGAAAATATTACATTTATCCATCATCTACAAGTAAAAATAGTCAACCATAGTCAAAACAGTGTTTTTTGACCAAAAATGTGAATTCTGGCAAATCTGGAAGTTCTGGTCGCGCCCCTGGAAGTTCTGGTCGCGCCCCTTCACAGCTATATTTGAGTGGGTTCCACTGGTCCAAATCAGGTGCAAGATGGCTCATTGGAAAGCTTGGCCTGTCTACTTTCCATCCCAAGTGGAATTTCTGAATTTGGTGTTGATTTGACCCCTCAAAAACCATTTCTCCCAAGGTCACTTTCTGCAACTCAAAAAGTGGGCAGAAAGTCATTTTTTAGGTGTATTTTGAGCTTTTGGAGGCTCAAAACTCAAAATCAGGCTTCTCCCAAGTATTTGTAATTTTTCTTTTTGAATTCTCTTTCCAAAAATGCCAAGTTTTCAAAATTCCGAGCAGCCCTTCAAACTGGTCTCACCCGGGGTGAGACCAGTTCTTGGGAAAAACCTGTAAATTGCACAAAAAATTCACAAATGACAAAATTTTCTCCAAATTTATTGAAATTTGGGCTGGGAGTCCCCAATCAAGTACCATGCTGAGTCAAAGAGGCTTTGGCCAAAGTTTGGAGTGGATCGGGCGTTTTCCTTCGTTTTTGTGCTTTGGCCAACCGTCCTTGGAGCACCTTTGTTCTCGCCGGTATTTTTGACATTTCTCTCAAACCATGACACCTGTGTAAAAAGTGAAAGAGGCTTTTCTTCCTTGGCATGTTGTGGACAAAAACCTCTCTCAGTTTTGCAAAATTCATCTTTGATTGCTCTGGAACATCATTTGAGTGCGACTTGTCCCGATGTGTGAAGCAAGGAATTTTGTCGAAATGGAGCGAGATGAAGGGGATAGGGGGCTTCTAAATTCTTGGGGAAATTTTTGGGAGTGGGGAAGGATGTTAGGAAACAGGGGAAAGTGGAATCTCAGTGATTGAGTGAGGGGAAGGGGTCGAAAAGGGCAAAACACAGGCCAAACCTAGAAAATTGCCAGATTGTAGCTAGAAACTAGGGTTTGTGCAAAAATGAGGAATTTGGCGGATCTAAGGGATGGGAAGTGTTTGATAAGGTACTTTAAGGATAGGGGAAGGTGTATGAACATCAGGAAACAAGTTTTGCCGGTGATTTGACCATCCAAGAGAAATTGGCTTCAAAACCCTAGGAGAGGGAAATGACCTTGCCTGGGTGGCAACTGAAGCATGGACCAGATGTAAAATGACTCATTAGACACTGATATGATAATGACAACCATATGAATGATGATAGACTCAGCTGAATAGTGACATGGACTGACATTTAGGCAAACCCTAGACCTAATGCCTAGTGACCAAATTTTGCTTGAAGACTCACTGAAATGACAAAATTTGACCTTGACACTTCAAAATCACTATGTAAGAGCACATTTGATCACTGGAGGAAGGCTGTAAAGACTGACACTAACATGCTCCATGACCCAAACACCCACAACTCCCTCTGAGTTGCTTCGCTATGCACACTCTGATTCACTTTCCCTCAAAGTAGCTTAGATACACTATAATACCATGTTGAATTTCCACAATCTTGGGTCTAGGATAGAATCTTAAAATCTCTGACACTACCAAACCAAGAATCTCAACGATACTACTTTTCACAATAGAATATAAACAACAGTAAATCATACATGCACAAAATATAGACAACTTTTTACAAATTTTAACCCAATTTTGTTATATTGAACAAAACATAATACAACAATCTAGGGCTCTCGTACTAGGGATAATGGCCCTCATACATCCACTAGTACAAGATACAAATTAGGGCTTGGTGTCAGTCCATAGACAACCTAACTACCCTCAACAAGATGCTTTGACCATCTGGTTGATGTAGTCGACTCTCTCATCTCCCCTCGGTCGTACCCTGTAACTGCCCAGTCCTTCGACTCCTGATCTACAGCTCCTACCTCTATCAATGCTCAAAGTCCATTTAAGCATTGAACCTCGGTTTTCAATATGCTCTCTATTTGTGCCTTAGTCCATCAAGGCCACAACACATCGAGACTCCTGTCGAATTGTTCACAGCTCCACTTGTGAACAACTCTCAACTTCCCATTGTTGCTCGTTAGCTAGTTAGGAACATCAACTCACTATGGTCTTCCTGCACTACATCGATGAAGACCAACATAGGGCACGAAGGGCTACCACCTATCACTGCAAGATGTCCATCTCCCACAATGAACATGGGCTAGGAGGACTGCCCATCATTTTTTGTAGAATTCCTTTTCCACACACAAGTCTCGGGCTCCACAACTACTCCTAGTTGATCAGACCCTTGAGCTCAACAACTGCCTCTCTCACAACTACCTTTGTCCATCAAGGTTTTGCTCATCGGGCTCCAACTTGGACACTATCATGTTGTCCTCCAGCAGACCATAAGTGCTCAATCCACGTCCACACTTGGTCCACTCTCACGCTGCCCTCCAATAGTCCACAAGTGACCAAGTCCATGATGTAGCATCTGCACCTAGTTAGGGCATCCCCACACCTAGGATACCCTTACACATGACTTCCCAAAAACTTCTCCACATTTGCCCTTTGCTCTGCAATAAAGGAGCTATTGCACAAATCTAGGCTCCAAACTTCACTATGAAACTGGCCATTGGTTAGGGCTTCTAACATGCCACGTGAGCCCTACCTCCTTGGCTTCCATAGGCTGCAATGACTCTGTCCACACTAGGATACCTACATCACTCCATAGCAGGATCTACTCCTAGTTTGAGTTCCTTCATGCCCAAGGCAACTCCAACAAATGGCTCCCAACAAACTGTAATGTAGATTGATCCAAATACTAGTCAAAACTTTGACCCAACACAAGGCAGACTCAACTTCAATTTTGATATATCTATTTTGTCCCTTGTTAGGGCACTTGCACGCTGCAGAAACCCTCAATATACCACCCAAACAACATTCAATCAATGTGGCCTAACCATGGGATCATGCCCACCTATTGTGATGTTGTTTTGGGCATATTCCACCCCAAAAAACCTTGCGTAGATGCCTTCCTATGGTGATATGGCCTACGGCCTACCACAGTTAAGCTCTAATGCCTACAACCCACACAAAACAGGGTTTAACTCACCTTGTCATTGTCATATCGGTCCCGTGTTTAGCCTTTAACACCCTCGGCCTAGCTACAACATGGGATAATCCTCAATGCAGTCACAAGGGGCTCCAAAACGGCCCTTCTACTCCTCGTTTTTCTTCCCTAGTCTCTTACGGCTAATCAATGGCCTCTTCCCCTTCTACGCTACCATTTTGTTGTCCTTATGTTGCACAAAATGAATGATTAAATGATCACATATCACCTCTTATTTATACTAAACAAGAGGGATTCTTCCAACATCATACTAGGGCCGTCCAACTTGTCAAGAGGCTTATTTAACTCAAGCCAACCTCGACACATATGGTGTGCACTGTAAACCCACTCATGACCTTCAAAAATTCATATCTGAAGTTCTAGAGCTCTGATTTGGGTGATCTTTGAAGCGTTGGAATTGGCACACCAACCTCTATCACCTCAAATTTTCCCATGTTCAAATTCTTGATGGTTTTGGCCTAAATCCCGATGGGTGCAAAACCCCATGCTTGGGTTCCAAGCCCACAAGCCTACTTGTGGCGCTTTACCCTCCAAATTCCAAACCCTAGGGCTTGGAGTACCTCCAAAGCTACACAAAAATCAACAATGGAGAAGGAAATAGTAGGGCTACATGCAATATTCATGGCAAGACCGACACTGAAGGGTAACCTTTTCATAATCTAAACCTTGTTTCTAGGTAAAAACATTGAATTTCAGAGGAATCCCTATATGAATATTCATTTCCAAAAATAATAGTACAAGGCATGTGACCAATTATGGGAGGTTTCATTGTCAGGTACTTTCTTAGAAAATTTCTAATACTCTTCAAGGTTGATTCATACCAAAATTTTGTTAACAAATTTAGGAGTCAAACACAAAATTACATAGTTTCAAATTTTTTATGAAAGGATTGAAATTTGAAATTTGTATGCCATGGTTTCAACCGAGGTTTTCCTTCCACAATTAACATGGCCCAACTTTCAAAACCACCAGTTTGTTTTCTTGTAACTCAAAAATCAGAATAGAGAAACCCCTACCATAGCATTGTATATTCATAAGGCCAAGCATTTTAAACACCAATCCTAAACAGTACTGAAATGAATTGACCAATGCAAAAATCTAGAGCTCTGGATAGCTATAAGCTTCTAAACCTACAGATCTGATATGTGCACAAAAGACAACAATGAGAGAACACTCACATAACAAGAAAATGCAAGAGAAGAATTGTCGCAACTATACACATTGTACCAGTGTAGTTTGACTCATCCAAGACTATTTTTTTGAGTCTTATGGAGTCTTATCTAGCCCCCACACTCACTAAAAAAATCACCAACAAACTCACCACTTTCTATACTCGCCATAAAATTTCCATGCTTATCGAGACACACCATATTTTTGGGCAATGAATTTATTGTATTTTGAGGTTCATTTGTATTTGTTGAGTCTTTCCCAAGTCACTGAGTCATGTCAAGTCATTGAGTTTTTTTGAGTCCTAGGCTAGTTGAGCCTTTGTCAAGTTTAAGTGTGACAACATTTCATTGTTGTTAGAGTTCCACAACCACCTTAATTTCCATAGTTAGTGGAATATATTGTTAATGTATTAACAACCATCTTTATTAAATAAAGCCCTACACAGTAGTATAGTGTGAAATCAATAAATGTAAGTGAACTTGTTAAAGAAGGTCCAATAGTTAGTGGTTGAGGCCTCATTAATGGAAGTCCATTAGGTGGTTATAGTTTTCGTCAATTAGAAACTATATATATAGTAGTAGAAGCTATGTAATTGGTTATCAAGTGAATATTGTAGTATTTGGAGCTCCTCATGTTGAATATTTTCCCCTACAAAAGGCAAGTGAACATTGCATTTAGTTTGGAATATCAATAAAGGATTGCTTAAAGTGTTATTTTCCAATTTTAGTTCTATTATTTTCTTTCCACAGTTGCATTCCATGTATCTTATTTAATTTCTTCCTGAATTTATATTATGCCCTTTTTGCTCTAAATATTCTATTTCAACTAACAAGAAACACCACAAATACAAGTGGTTCCAGAGCACTTTCTCATGCCAACACATGTTCCAATTTTAGAAAAACATTATTTAGGTTAGAGATGTGTTTCAACATCTTTAAATAACACAAATATCTATCATTCAATGGGAAAGCCTATAATTGGGGAAGAATACATGTAGAAAATAATAGAGGCATTACCTTGTTGAACACCTTTGTGACATCTGTTTGCACCCCTTTGTGTAGCACTGTATCAAATAACACCTACATATGGAATTATCTTCCATGTTCCTTCAGGTATATCAAAATCCCCCTCAGTACACTTGAAACCAACCTTACTTAACCCTATTAGTCATCCTATTTCCATGAGTACATGGAGAATAACACTTGGGAGATAACTCTCACATACTAGGGAATTGGGTAGTATGACTAAGGGTATAATCTATCACCATTAGTTGGTGCAATGAAAGATTCGGTTGATTACTATTGATGGAAACCATAGGTATATTAATATCTATAGAACTTGACACTCCTCTATCCTTAGTACCCTACAAATCCTAGCATCTTCTTCTAAACCATAGCTTTTGCAACACAGGTAACAAAGTTCCTACACATTTTGTAGTATCAAGAGTTTTGGAATTTCATCACTATAGTAATACTCCCCTCAAATTGAAAAAATATGTCTAGGGCCTGCCAATACTGTTACAGGAAACCTAGCTCAACAAAATCCTTGTGCAACATTGATTGTTTTGGTGTCACTTTACAATAACTAATTTTTCATTTTTTGTGGACCAACTCATACCATTACTTGTGGCCCCTCTCAACAAATTTCTTTTGGTACACTCATTATGTTGGGCTAAAATTTGGCTAACCCCTTTGATGGACCCAATGGTCCCATGATAAACACCCGTAGCATGTCAGCCATGAGGAAGTATAGAAAATAGTTGCATCTTTCACCTAGTCAATTACCAAAATGGAAACCAATATGTCTTCCCTCACGTTTAACATATCCCCCCTTTTCAAACCAATGGCCCTTTTTCAAAAGCTTTTCCATACAATGGTAATTGATTATTTCTATAGTGGTAACTTTGAAACCTTTGAGCATGTAGGAATTGCCATTCTCTTGAAAACTCATGTATAATTCCAAGAAATCCATGGTGATAGGTCCTAGTGTTCTTACCTATTCATCACCCAAAGAAATATCGCGGCCACCCATTTATAAATTTACATTCTCTTGAAAACTCATGTATAAGTCCAAGAAATCCATGGTGATAGGTCCTAGTGTTCTTACACATTCATCACCCAAAGAAATATCACAACCACACATTTCAATGGAAAACATGTGGCTTCCTTGTGAGGGAAGACATAATGGTTTCCATTTGCTAATTTAGGGAACAATTCCTTGCAAGCAAGGAGGAAGAGGTGAGCATAATACTAGGTGACAAGTGGCAAGTGGGAATGTATCAGTGTATTTGTAAACATCTAATTGTAATTCTTGTGTTTAGGAGACAAACAACCACCAATGACCCTGTTGATTTCTCCATCAATTATTCCATTAATTGACTTCATTATATTTTAGATTTTTTGAACTACAATGTATCTGCATTTGTGGCATTCCTCTCTTGTAGTCTTCCTTTTATTTTTTAAATTCCACCTATATTAATTCAAGGAAAAGGAGCAATTAGTTACATTTGTTATCATCATCTTATTTTTGTAAGTATTTTCATCTTTGTTTGTAAGAACATATACGATATTTTCAAAATATTGCCATCTTCTAGAAATAGTGTGATCTATTGTCAAATGATTATCACAAGCTAATGTGCATCTTTGACCCATCCAAGCTAATGTGCGTTGGGATTAGTTGAGGTTAGTAACTTGAGTTCCTTTTCGAATTGATTAGCATCGAGTTTGGATCAATGTAGCTGGGATTGTTGACATCAACCTCTAAGTCTCCAACCTCTCAATAATGCTTAGAAAGGAAGTATTTTTCCTTTCGGAGCTCTTTGGCCTAAATGTTTGACATTCCTTGTTGGAATGGGAAAGCTTCCTATGATAGGTGCCATATATCTTCTTCCCACAGTGGGTAGAGGATATATAATTGGTTTCTCCTTTGTTCTACCCAATATTGTTGGGCTGAGTAATTAGTAGAAAGAAAATGAGTACAAAATTCCCTTCATCTAAAAGAATTGAATGGTCTTATGTAACTTGGCTTTGATATTGGAACCAATTTGAAATTTTGCATAAAATGCTCCGAGGAGGAAATAGAATAAACTCTAACTTATTTCTAATACTAGGGAACAACCCAAAAAATAATTTGGTGTAGAGGTTATATTTTGGGCCCTTTGAGACTCTACCTTGAGTTGGGAGAGAGATCCATATCTGGCTCTCCATTCCTTTCTTATAAAGATCTCGTCTCCTTGGGTCATTCTGGTTGAAGGAAATATTGAGACTTTGAGGCCACTTTTTTTCTTCATTTTTCCATTATCTCCATTTGTTGACTCCCTACTTTATAGGTTCCCTTGAATTATCCCCCCCAAGGCATAGAATAATGAATCAATAAAGGAGGACATCTAATGTTAGTACATTCTAATCACCTCGTTTCTCCCTCATAATGTCTTAGATTTAAGCTAGCATTTTATGCTAAGCATTTTTTGCAACTTAACAGAGAATTATTTGTCCAACTACATATGAAGGCACTAATCCCATGGACTCAAGATTCCCATCATCAACTAAGATCATGCTACCACCATTTATGTGTCAATATATGTATCATTAGATTCCTTAAGAGGACAAGATTTGTCAACACTCCTCCTTCTAGGAGGTGGAGACTAAAGAGCACTTCATGTTTCAAGTTCCCCATCTAATACAAGATACTAGGGAGATTGAACTGCTTCTATAGAGACTCTAACAAGTCCCTTTCGACCTTTTTTTTAAAACCCAAACCATAGATGATTACCCAAATAGTGCAAGTTGTAGTTACTAATAGACAAGGTGTCCTACAAGGAACTTCAAGGCCTACTTGGTTGATAACTACACCTATCAAACATCAAAGGAATGAAGAGACTAGATACAGGGTGTGACTAGCATGGACACTGATAGATTATTGAAACAGAGGCCATGAACATGAGATATCATGAAACCACTTCATCCAATTGCTCTCCACATATGGCATAAAGGGACTACCACTCACCCTTGTTCTTAGCAAAGAGGTCATGGGCAGATTCCTGTTGAAACTTCCTTTAGGGATTTAGGAGGCTTGGGTAGCACCATAGCACGCTTGAAGCTTGAAGTGTGGTGGTTACTCTTGAAAATTTTTCACATGGCAGTCTTGATGTGAATGAGAACTATAGCTCATATGAGTTTGAGTCATCACTTTCTTCAAAGTGTCACTACCCTAGGAAAGTTGTCGATGACATCCATAAGAGAATGTGCAATACAGCAGTGGTGAATTCTTTCTATGCTCATGGTACAATTAAAAGTCTTTTGACTACTTTTGAAGCAACAACAGGTCATTCTCTGTGGATAGTACCATTTATGTCACAACAAGGAATGGAGATAGAAAATGACAAGCTAGAGCATGTACCTTGGTTGTTAGAGGCATTACAAATCTATTGCATGATTTTGGAGTACCTTATGAATTCTCCTTCACTATTAACTATGCCCTATGCATCATAGTTAGTGCAACCATTTGTTGGAGGCTCTGTCACTGTTCCAAGGGATCCAAAGTCTTGATGTGGATGAGAACTAGCTCATTTGAGTTTGAGTCATCACTTTCTTCCGAGTATCACTACCCTAGGAAAGTTGTAGATGACATGATAACAGTTATATATGACAACCATAAGAAAATGTGCAATAGAGAAGTGGTGAATTATTTATATGCTCATGGTACAATTAAAAGTCTTTTGACTACTTTTGAAGCAACAACAGGTCATTCTCTGTGGACAGTACCATTTATGTCACAGCAAGGAATGGAAACAGAAAATGACAAGCTAGAGCATGTACCTTGGTTGTTAGAGGCATTACAAAGCTATTGCAAACTTTTGGAGTACCTTGTGAATTATTCTTCACTGTTAACTGTGCCCTTTGCATCATAGTTAGTGAAACCATTTGTTGGAGGCTCTGTCATTGTTCAATGTTGTTCTACCTATCTGGAGCAATCCAATTTTTTGTCGATGTAGTCCATATTTGATTACCTTTGTTGTTTCCATTATTACCCATGTATACATTGCCATAGGTGATGTTAAAGGAAGCAGAAATAGTATTCCTAGAAGCACAAGTCAATGATTTAGACGTCATCCACGTGATGAGGCTTCCATTTCTATGATGGTTGAAATGGGATTTCCAAGGTCTAGGGCAGAGGAAGCATTGAGGCATGTTGAAACAAATAGTGTTGAACTAGCTATGGAGTGGCTCTTTAGTCATCCTTAGGAGCCAACGCAAGTGATTAATTTGCCTAGGATCTTGCCTTGTCATTGGGTAATTCTGAGGTTCCCAAAGACAATGCCAATGAAAAAGGAAGAGATGTTTCTTATGAAGAGAAGCCTCTAGAAAATCCTCCCATTGAGGATATCTTAACTACATGTATGAATCTGTTGCAAAGTACATATGTGATTGCTTTTTCCATGACTAATTTGATTGTGACTTTTTGCAACTGAAACAAAGGCCAATACCTTCTAAGAGTTTTTTCCCTTCTTATTCAACAACTAAAGCTTTGTAAGGTGGATGGATCTGAAAAAGGCACTAGTCCATTATCAACTATTTCTCATATTTTGGCATTAGTTTTGAGTGAAGACAGAAATACTAGAGATATAGGAGCCAAGAATGGACTTGTTGGTATTCATTGGACTTATTGAAATTTTTTATGCCAAATAACCTGACAGGGGAAAAAGTTTCAGTTCCCAAGTGGGTGATTGCGTTATTGCTCATACTTGACCATATGTTGCAATACAAACTTCAGATGACTATAGATGCCCAGAACACTGGTTCTATGGGAGGAACTTCACTTGTCTTTGATTTTGAAGATACAACTTTAGCTAGTGCAGGTGTTGTAGATAACAGTAAAAAGTCTTCCTTGGATGACAACATTAAAGGCAATAGTCCATTCATGAAGATTTTGGAAAAGCCTTTGGGATACATGAAAACAGATGAACAACAGAGTATTGATTATATCTTGCAAATATTTTCAACTACACCTTCCAATAGTTACAATTCAGGTGGTTCTTTAGTTGTGTGCGACTTACAAAGTCACATTCTATGGAAATGCAGTTTCTTGAGAGGGGTGGATTGTATTCACATTTCTCTTCAAGATTTCATCTTTGCTCCAAAACTCAAAATGCCCACAAATGCTATGTGAGAAAGGTGTGAGACAAATAGAGGGGTGGGAGATCTCTTTATAGCAATTTTCTTAGTTTAATGCTTTGCTTTTTTGAGTTTTTTAATTTAATACTAAATTTTTCTTGGATTTTGTATGGGGTCATGATGCATCTTCTTGGCTAATTTGGGCTTATTTGGTACCAAATCGGCCCATCGAGCCAAGTCAGACCAAGTTTTAGAGAACTAGTGTTGGGTCCTTGTCCATTGTCTCGTCAAATTCAAAACATGGACATATTTAAGATGATTTGAATTTGTAATTTAAAGAGGCACATATTTTAATTTTGAAGAGAAAATGATTAAAAACAAGGACAAATTTTAGAGCATATACATTTTCAATTTAAAGAGAGGGAAAACATGCCTGGAAATGAAAATAATGGGCAGTGGGCACAACAATTTGGTCCACAACTCCTCCAAGCTTCAAGATACATTATAACCTTTTGATTAAGCTGCCTAAATCCATTGCAAACAACTTCAAACAAATGCCAAACTAGCATGAAGCTCAAGCGTCACATTGCTCTTCAAGATTTCAGCTCTTCTATGTTGAAGCCTTGAAAATCGCTGCCACAACATGGGGCATGACCACTCGGTCTAGACCTTAAAGCAACTCCTTTTCCGTTTGGAATGGTGGTTCTGACTGGTTCAACTAGGTCCAGTTAACTTCTCTCAATCTCCAACGGCTTTAAAATATGATTTCATTCATCAATGGAAAAGAGACATCAGATCAACCCTCTTGCTGATCAGGCAAGAAATTGTTCATTAAGCTGATTTGGGGCTAAGTCAATGCACTAATAAAGTTTGCCTATTTGGGAAGAGGACTTAAAATAATATAGAAATCAATCTAAATGCAAATGTATTCTAAGATGAAAGAAAAAAGAACCATCTTAATCCTATCTTAATTAGGCAGATATAGATCTAACCCAACCAAGAGAGAGATATTTAAAGTATTGGGATTTAAATATGTCTCGCTTATAATGAATATAAAGCTAACGAAGTAGTTCAATTAACTGGCATTATAAATATCAAAACACATCCTATTAAGACCTATTAATTGAAATAATCAACCAACAACACTCAAGAAGATGTTCACAAAATAATATTGATCATTTAATCAATAACTTGAATTTAATAATAATATGCAGAAGAAGTTCACAACATATCACTATTCAATAAATCAATTTTACAAGACAAATTTCTGAGTAAATAGTTACTCAGAAATTAGAATTTAATCCATAAGAGTAGAGATACATAATAACATAAAATTGAGACAAATTACCCATACCGACAAAAGTGCACAAATATGAAAGTAAATTGACACAATCATGTCATCATAAAATGAAACCAGCATTTAAAATAATAGTATTATAAATACCAATTTATTGAATCCATTCTCTAGCTTCGGTCTCCAACAATCTTTTACAGTGCCTGAGCTTCTGCTTTCAAAACCAGAGCTACAATAGTGCAAATTCTATTCATTATACATAACTCAGAATGTAAAATAAAAACCTCAATAATCTCCAAATCTGAGATTCCTATCCTCCCACCTACAACTCTAAATCCTTATTATAGAAGTGTTTTTAGAATTCCATAATTGCAGAGGAGAGAAGCCCTTATTACATTTTGCAATTTGCTATTTATAATATTTGCAAAGGAATTCTTAACAAGAAAGTTTGTTGAAGAAGAGATCTGCTCAATCAATTTTCATCTGCTCAAAATTTCATTCTTCAATTGCTGGAGCATTCTCATTGATTGAGATCTTGTTCTCCTCATCTTTTCAACTGTTTTCCTGTAAAAACAAATCAAAACAAAATTAAAATGTAAAAATAAAATCAAAATGCCAAATCTGGAATTAAAACAAATCTAATCAAATTCAATTAAATAAATAATTGAAAAGGAAATCCAAGCTTTCTATTGATTCCTGTGATGATTTAATTGGCCAAGGATATCATTGACGAATGGATTTGCATTCAGAAGAGGCTTGGGCAAATGAAAATGCAGAAAATAAAACTCAAGAAAATTAGTTTTATTCAAAATTTTGAGCTTGATATTATGCTAGCTTTTAGACCCGATAAATGATCAAATTTGTTAATAAAACATACTCAAAAATATTCTTCCTGATTTTATCTTTCCAATGAGCCATCCTGGGCCTCATTTGGCCAAGTAAAACTCAATCTATGAGCCTCCAAAGTTGATGAGTCAACACTACCAAAATTCTGGAAATTCTATTGCCTAGGCCCAAAGATCAAAATTTATTAATTAAATTCTAATCCTAAATTAGATTTTAATTATTTACTAATTATTTCTAACTTAATTATTAGTTAACTAATATATAAAATTAATTTTAATTATTATATTAATCTAAATTATTTAAAGATTAATTATTACCCTAACTAAATAAAATTTAAACACTAAATAAAATATTGTTATATTATATTTAAATTATATTAAAATTATAATATAAATTATAATTATGATATAATAATATTATAATTTATATATAATATTTTAACAAACCATTAGAATCAATCCAAAGTGACTTCAAACTTTGAAATGTTTTAATTCCAAACTCACGTGGGGAGTGGAGTATGATGTGAGGGTGAAGTAAGGTGGAGGTATGGGAGGCATAAGGCAATCAATAAAAACTTAACTTAAAACCTTTTATCTTATTGGTCTATCACATATCGCATGTGTTAGTGTCAGTCTTTCCAGCCTTCCTACAGTGATCAAATATGCTCTTACAAAGTGGTATCAGAGTGTCAAGGTCAAATTTTGTCATGTCAAAGAGTTTTCAAGCAAAATTTGGTCACTAGGCATTAGGTCTAGGGTTTGCTTTAACTCCTTCTAAAGTTTTCCAAATGCTAATCTATGTCACTATTCAGCTGAGTCTATCATCATTCAGAAGGTTTTCATTATCATGTCAGTGTCAAATGAGTCATTTTACACCTTATTCATGCTTCAGTTGTGCCTAGGCAAGCTCATTTCCCTCTCCTAGGGTTTTGGAGGTAATTTCTCTTGGGCGGTCAAATCATTAGCAAAACTTGTTTCCTGATGTTCATACACCTTCCCCTATCCTTAATGTACCTTATCAAGCACTTCCCAACACTCAGATCCCCCAAAATCCTCATTTTTGCACAAACCCTAGTTTCTAGCTACAACCTGGCAATTTTCTAGGTTTGGCCTGTGTTTTGCCCTTTTGGACCCCTTCCCCTCACTCAATCTCTGAGATTCCACTTTTCCCTACTTCCTAACATCCCTCCCTACTCCCAAAAATTTCCCCACGAATTTAGAAGCCCCCTGTCCCCTTCATTTCGCTTCATTTCGACAAAATTCCTTGTGTCACACATCGGGACAAGTTTCACTCAAATGATGTTTCAGAGAAATCAAAGATGAATTTTGGGAAACTAAGAGAGGTTTTTGTCTAGAACATGCCAAAGAAGAAAAACCTCCTTCACTTTTTTCACAGGTGTCATTGTTTGAGAGAAATGTCAAGAATTTCGTTGCCTCAGGAGAATGAAAGACACCTCTGAAGTGACCTTGGGAAAATCAAGTTTTATCCTAGCCTAGTTGGTCAAATTATTTGCTTGATGGGTAAAATGATAACTAGACACAAATAGATTTCCAATGAGATATCATGAGCTCAATTTGGAGTTGAGGAAGGCATTCAAAAGTTGACTGCAACAGCACTCTTCCTTGAGGCAGCCTCATTTGGCACTTTTTTCCAGTCTTGGGAGATTTGATTTTTGACAGGACACATCAACTCCAAATTGCAAAATTCCAGTTGGGTTGGAAAGTAGACTCAAAGACCTTTCCAACAAGCTATCCTGTGCCCAATTCCGACACCGGGAAGGCCTCCAAAAGCCTCCTGCAAGGTGCGCGACCCGTTGAGCCAGAGGTGCGCGACCCGTTGGGCAAGGTGCGCGACCCGTTGAGCTGTCTTGCTGCAAACTTCAAAAAATTGCCCAATCTTCCTCCAAATCATCAAATTTGTTCAAGATAGACTCTTTACACATTGTTTTGGAGGTTGGTGATGGATGTAAGCCCTCATGCTATGATTTTAACCTCAAATCATGCAAATGAAAAGACTTATATGGCTGCTTGTTAATGTTTGTAAAATGCTAGGGTTTTGTGACTGTTTCAAGTGATTTTGTCCCATTTGGTCCCTTCCCTCTTTTCCCCTTTCATTCACAGTCATGCTTTCATCTCTGTCCCATATTATTTGTACATAAAATGTAAACTTTTTCCCCATCCCTAAACTATAAATCCTATCCCTCTCACAAGCACACAAAACCCTAATTCCCTCTACCATACACATGCAAAAATAGAACAAAAAGAAAAGATGCATTTGCAAATAAAGATAAGAGTCATGTGAAAATAAATGTTGCTGTATATCTAGAGTCATGTACATAACCCCTACATGCCCTTGACATCCCCTTGTACATGAAAACCTTCCCTCTATGTTAAAACAATGTACATGTACTCCTTATCAAAAAATTTGCCTTATGATACACATGAACTCCTATAAGTAAACTTGGTGTATGGTGTCCCTATGTCCCTATTGATACATGTATGCCCCTTCCATGTTCACTATCATACATGTTTTTGTCCCATATGAGATGTTCTTTGCAAATGATTTCCCAATGTTAAAATGTGTTCCTATTTGCATGACAATTTGTAAAGTTTCCCTTGAAATTCCCTATTATTTTCATATATTCCCATTCCTTGTTAAAAAGTTCCCTCCCCTAACATTCCCCTCATGTTTTTTCCCCTTGAAACAGCATAGAGTTCAGTACTTTTGCAGGCAGAGGCAGCAGTTCAATTTGTCCACTTTGCTCCTAAACCATGTCAGAAACTGAAACTTACGAGCAAAGTGATGACCATTCGTCATCTACAGAGGTTGAGGTACAGAGGAGGCCTCATAAGGGTGGAAAGGACGGTCATCATAGGTTATTGGGCAAGGATGCATGTCTGCAAGGCTAAAATGAAAGTTTTTCAAAGGAGGTTGACCGAGGCACTAAAACGGAGAAAAAGGCCAAATCCACTCCGTATCTTGGCTGAGGCATCCCTCAAGGAACATGGCACTCACTAGCATCATCTTCAGCACAAATCCCAAAAATTTTGGAGAATTTTGGGTAATTTTGGTATTTTTGGGAAATTTACAGGTTTTGGCTTCTCAACGGGTCTCACCCCCGGTGAGACCCTTTGTCATCGTAGCTCCGTTTTGCAAAAACTCAGCATTTTTGGATTTTTCATGAAAAGTTACATATGCCCATGCATTACCTTGAGTTTTCATGGAGTTTTGGGCCTCCAAAAGGTCAAAATACAGCCAAATTTTGACTTTCTGCCCCTTTTTTGAGCTGCAGAAGTAGTCTTGGGAGAATTGACTTTTGACTGGGCAAATGACCTCCAAATCCAAAAAATATAGTTGGGTTCGAAATTAGACTCAGATACCTTTCCAACGAGCTATCCTTCACCTCATTCTGACACCGGGAAGGCCTCCAAACAGGGCTCCAAAGTGCACGACCCGTTGAGGATGATGTGCGCGACCCGTTGAGGAATTTGTGCCAGATTTGACCAGTTCAGCCCAGAATTTGCAGTTTAGCTCCAGTTTGACTTGCTGAGGTCGATGGTAGTCCTTTTGACTGTACTTGTGGCAATTTTTGGATACTTTTTGGATACTTTTACTCTTGTTTTACTCTTCTAGAAGTTTCTCTCATGTAAAAGGGTAAAATTGACTGTATGAACTGGTTTCCAAGTTTTTAGAGGCAAGTTGTTTTGACTGCCTATTTTGTAGTGCTTAGTTTAGAAGTTGTTCAAACAGCTCCTAGGATAGTGAGCTCGACCCATGGAGGCAGGAAAAGAGGTTAGATCATCTATATTATGTACTTTCATGCTCATTTTCATGGTTGGACTCTTGAGGGAGAAGCTATCATTGTATATTTCACTTGTATCTCTGCAATTTTTGGCTAAGGAAGACCAGGGTTTTGCAGTCATCATTGGGATTCTTGTGGACTCATTGTGTTGATGGTGTATATCTTCATGTTATTGTAAGCTTTGTTATGTGATTCATTTCCTTTCTATACTGCTGCATATTAAACAAATGAAGTGATAAAGTTAGAATTCATGCTTGCCATGCTCTGCTTTCAAATTTGTTTAATTTCTATGTTTTCTACTCTCTAAAGAGAATTCAAATCCATTGTTTGCTCTCTTTAGCCTTCTTATCTTTCTTCCTGATCATCCATTTCAGCTAAAGACATCTACACAATTTTTTACCTTGCCCCAAAGACCCCCCTACAGGAACTGTGTCCAATCTCCGCACCCTAAATTGCAGTTCCTCAATTTGCCACCAAAAACCCCAAAAACCCCCAAAATCAACCTTTATAACGAGTTTACTAGCCTAATATCAGTGTTACATTGTTGGTCATCTCATCTTATTGAAAATCTACCGAGAGTGACCGGAGAGAGCCTTCTCCTGCCCCGTAGGGCTAGCTACGAGGCTGAATGGTTTGATGTAGCTTTGAGATTTGCCTTTTCAGCCTGAGGTGAAATTTCAAGTGCTAACATACTAGCGACCATACTGGGGAGAACATCTAAACCTTTGCTCATTGACGTGTTATTTCATAAGTCTTAGACAAAGCCTGAAGTTACGCCAGGTAGCCTTCGAAAACGCTCTTGTTTTACATCAGCGTTAGTAGATAAACGCTGCTTCAGTCAATCTCCGTGAGCTTGTGAACGTAGCGCTTCATTGACATTTTACCCCAGTACATGTATCAAGTTCAGATCTAATTGTTGATGGTGAACAACGATCAGACACTTGACAGGCTGAAATCATTCACTTGGCGACTCTAAATCATTTTCAAGATCAGATCCAAAGACTCCACTGGAGGATGATCCCGACCAGCAGAAACATGAAAGGACAACATGGACATATCAGGTATTCAAGTTGGAATTTTATCCAAGACATTTTGTTCTTTGTCATAAATTATTTCTTCTCTTTTCCCAAGAATGTAAAGAAGGCTTTGCAAAGTGTACTATGCTTGAGAAAAGATCCCAGGCTTGCAGTTGATTCTTTCCCTTTGAAGATTGTGAATACCAAAGATTTGCATGCCTTTGAGCTTGATCAAGATCCTTTTTCCGAATTTTGTGATGACCATCTTCAGATTGATGAACATCAAGTGACCAAAACTAATTCTATACCTGCTGTACATACCCCTATACCTTGTAAAATTCCAGATCGGTATAAACCTCTTGTTTTACCTTCTGTTCTTCATGCTTTCCCCAAAAACTATGATCTATACTTGCCAATGTTTGATGGTGAATGTAAGAATGTCAACGCTGAGCAACATGTCCAGAATTTTGAGAATTTTCTAGATCTTTTTGAAGTTGATGAAGAAGATGTTAGTATAAGGCTTTCTGCTCTTTCTTTGCAAGCCAAAGTGAAGAGTTGGTTCAAAACCCTGCCTGATGCAAGCATCTCAGATTTCCAGCAGTTCGTCAAAGTTTTTCTCGATAGGTGGATGATCGGGCAAAACCTTTTCTTGATTGTAGAAGAGTATAACCAGCTGAAAAGATTGCCAGGTGAGACAGTACAACAGTTTTTGGCCAGATTTAATCAAGTTTATTATTCGATGCCAGTTGATATAAGACCTTCTCCTAGATCTGCTCTCTTGCACTATCCGGGTGCCTTTGATCCGGAGATGGAGTTTCAGTTGAGAGAAAGGGATATTGCAACACTTCACGAGATGCAAAACAGTGCAGTGAATGTAGAGGCACATTTGCTGATCCGAAGGGCAAGAATGAAGGAAGAAGAGATGAAAAACATAGATCCGGCCGAATCAAAATCTCTAAAGGTAAAGCTTGACATTTTGGTAAGTGCAGTGGAAGAAATGATGGACAAGATCAACGCAAGAAATGCTTCTGATGTTCAAGCCCATGGCTCGCTGATTGAAGAAGAACAAGTTGCTGATTCAAATCATTTTCTTTTTTATGCCAATTGTTATGGATCTGATAATGATTGTCTTATTAATCATCTTGGAGAAGAGAGATCTGTTGATATGACATGCATGCTTGATGATGTGTTTTATAGTGATGATTTGCCTCGGTTTGATGAGTATGATGATGATTATTTTCTCCAAACAAAAGCTAATCTTACAGACAAATCAGCAGCTAGTTTGTGGGAGGAAGAAGTTCATTTTCAGCAGCTCAAATATAATGATTACCCATCACATATCAGCTATGACAGTGACGAGGAAAGTGCAGCAAATTTTGAAGTAAGTGAAGGATCTTTGCCTTTTTGTTTTGATTCGTTTCAGTTCATCAGAGATAACTACCATGCAATCAGAAGTCAGCTGTCAACAATTCTTGATCTAGATCATCTTGGAGGCAATAAAAACCTTGTTCCAGACTTCTCATATTCAGATTTGCAGCCCCCAAATGCCATTGGTTTTCAAGTTGCAGATGAAAGCATGGAAGCTGACATATTTGATCAAATGATTCAAGGTGACTCCGTACCATTCTGTTTTGAATCATTCTAGTTTTTGAAGGGTAAACTGCATAGTAAATCTTCAAATGAACAGCCTATAATAAATCAGCAATCTCTCAGTGTTAATGTTGAGGATGAGGCAGATGACAACTTTCTTGAGCAGCTTGTAGCATCAGATTTGCAGCTACCAAATGAAATTGAAAGGCAGATTACAGATGAAGTTGTGGCAGCCGAAATACATGATTTGATGATGCAGGAAGATTCTATACCCTTTTGTTTCGAAGCATTTCAGTTTATAAGGCAGAATTCTCATAAAATCTCTCAAGAAAAAGATGAACAGCTAGAAGGATGTCATGCATTTTCAATGGATACATTGCAGCAGTCTTTTCAGGTTTTTCATGATCCAATAGCTGATGTTTTGGATGAGGTTTGCAGTCAAAGTCTTTCTCCATTGACCACATGTGAGCTTGAAACATGTGCTGATATGAATTTGATCCAGCAGCCGGTTTCTTTGTCATTTTCAGCAGAGGTCTCATCACAAGGCTTAGATCAAAGTTTGCATTCATGGTATGAAGAGAAAAGTAATCCATTGGATGAGCTAAGTTCCAGTGTGCTTGAATTTCAAGATCCTTATGCAGTGTTTTTGGAGGTGGATAGAGAATTCATATCTTTCAACGGATCTGTTTCTAAGTTGTCATGGGAGTTGCATTTTATTAGTTCTCTCTTGTTGGTCATAAGAGAGAACTTGTGGAGAATTCGAACATCAGATCGGATACGTGCTTGGTTACATTGGTTGTTTCATTTCACTTGATCAGGTGATGTATGAAACTGTTAGAGTAGGTTGTGATGAATAAGCTCCCCTTTGAGCATCATTTTCAGTTTGTCGGTTGTGTTTAAGTGTTGAGTCAGTTTTTAGTTGAGTGAGAGTCAATTTGTGTTATCAAGTCATCATTTTTCAGTCATGCATTTCAGCTTGAGTTTTTGACTCCATTGCCCAATGTTAATGAAGGCACTGGTCAGCTCTTACAGAGATCTGTGGTTCTTGGCACCTCCAAGGAGCTACCATCCCCATTGGAGCCAATGTTAGTGTCAGTCTTTCCAGCCTTCCTACAATGATCAAATATGCTCTTACAAAGTGGTATCAGAGTGTCAAGGTCAAATTTTGTCATGTCAAAGAGTTTTCAAGCAAAATTTGGTCACTAGGCATTAGGTCTAGGGTTTGCTTTAACTCCTTCTAAAGTTGTCCAAATGCTAATCTATGTCACTATTCAGCTGAGTCTATCATCATTCAGAAGGTTGTCATTATCATGTCAGTGTCAAATGAGTCATTTTACACCTTATTCATGCTTCAGTTGTGCCTAGGCAAGCTCATTTCCCTCTCCTAGGGTTTTGGAGGTAATTTCTCTTGGGAGGTCAAATCATTAGAAAAACTTGTTTCCTGATGTCCATACACCTTCCCCTATCCTTAATGTACCTTATCAAGCACTTCCCAACACTCAGATCCCCCAAAATCCTCATTTTTGCACAAACCCTAGTTTCTAGCTACAACCTGGCAATTTTCTAGGTTTGGCCTGTGTTTTGCCCTTTTGGACCCCTTCCCCTCACTCAATCTCTGAGATTCCACTTTCCCCTACTTCCTAACATCCCTCCCTACTCCCAAAAATTTCCCCAAGAATTTAGAAGCCCCCTATCCCCTTCATTTCGCTTCATTTCGACAAAATTCCTTGTTTCACACATCGGGACAAGTTTCATTCAAATGATGTTTCAGAGAAATCAAAGATGAATTTTTGGAAACTGAGAGAGGTTTTTGTCCAGAACATGCCAAAGAAGAAAAACCTCCTTCACTTTTTGCACAGGTGTCATTTTTTTTAGAGAAATGTCAAGAATTCCGTTGCCTCAGGAGAATCAAAGACACCTCTGAAGTGACCTTGGGAAAATCAAGTTTTATCCTAGCCTGGTTGGTCAAATTATTTGCTTGATTGGTAAAATGATAACTAGACATAAATAGATTTCCAATGAGCTATCATGAGCTCAATTTGGAGTTGAGTAAGGCATTCAAAAGTTGACTTCAACAACACTCTTCCTTGAGGCAGCCTCATTTGGCACTTTTTGACCAGTCTTGGGCGATTTGATTTTTGACAGGGAAAATCAACTCCAAATTGAAAAATTCCAGTTGGGTTTGAAAGTAGACTCAAAGATATTTCCAACGAGCTATCCTGTACCCAATTCCGACACCGGGAAGGCCTCCAAAAGCCTCCTGCAAGGTGCGCGACCCGTTGAGCCAGAGGTGCGCGACCCGTTGAGCTGTCTTGCTGCAAACTTCAAAAAATTACCCAATCTTCCTCCAAATCATCAAATTTTTTCAAGATAGGCTCTTTACACATTTTTTTGGAGGTTGGTGATGGATGTAAGCCCTCATGCTATGATTTTAACCTCAAATCATGCAAATGAAAAGACTTATATGGCTGCTTGTTAATGTTTGTAAAATGCTAGGGTTTTGTGACTGTTTCAAGTGATTTTGTCCCATTTGGTCCCTTCCCTCTTTTCCCCTTTCATTCACAGTCATGCTTTCATCTCTGTCCCATATTATTTGTACATAAAATGTAAACTTTTTCCCCATCCCTAAACTATAAATCCTATCCCTCTCACAAGCACACAAAACCCTAATTCCCTCTACCATACACATGCAAAAATAGAACAAAAAGAAAAGATGCATTTGCAAATAAAGAAAAGAGTCATGTGAAAATAAATGTTGCTGTATATCTAGAGTCATGTACATAACCCCTACATGCCCTTGGCATCCCCTTGTACATGAAAACCTTCCCTCTATGTTAAAACAATGTACATGTACTCCTTATCAAAAAAATTTCCTTATGATACACATGAACTCCTATAAGTAAACTTGGTGTATGGTGTCCCTATGTCCCTATTGATACATGTATGCCCCTTCCATGTTCACTATCATACATGTTTTTGTCCCATATGAGATGTTCTTTGCAAATGATTTCCCAATGTTAAAATGTGTTCCTATTTGCATGACAATTTGTAAAGTTTCCCTTGAAATTCCCTATTACTTTCATATATTCCCATTCCTTGTTAAGAAGTTCCCTCCCCTAACATTCCCCTCATGTTTTTTCCCCTTGAAACAGCATAGAGTTCAGTACTTTTGCAGGCAGAGGCAGCAGTTCAATTTGTCCACTTTGCTCCTAAACCATGTCAGAAACCGAAACTTATGAGCAAAGTGATGACCATTCGTCATCTACAGAGGTTGAGGTACAGAGGAGGCCTCATAAGGGTGGAAAGGATGGTCATCATAGGTTATTGGGCAAGGATGCATGTCTGCAAGGCTAAAATGAAAGTTTTTCAAAGGAGGTTGACCGAGGCACTAAAACGGAGAAAAAGGCCAAATCCACTCCGTATCTTGGCTGAGGCATCCCTCAAGGAGCATGGTACTCACTAGCATCATCTTCAGCACAAATCCCAAAAATTTTGGAGAATTTTGGGTATTTTTGGTATTTTTGGGAAATTTACAGGTTTTGGCTTCTCAACGAGTCTCACCCCCGGTGAGATCCTTTGTCATCGTAGCTCCGTTTTGCAAAAACTCAGCATTTTTGGATTTTTCATGCAAAGTTACATATGCCCATGCATTACCTTGAGTTTTCATGGAGTTTTGGGCCTCAAAAAGGTCAAAATACAGCCAAATTTTGACTTTCTGCCCCTTTTTTGAGCTACAGAAGTAGTCTTGGGAGAATTGAATTTTGAATGGGCAAATGACCTCCAAATCCAAAAATTCTAGTTGGGTTGGAAAGTAGACTCAGAAACCTTTCCAACGAGCTATCCTACACCTCATTCTGACACCGGGAAGGCCTCCAAAAAGGGCTCCAAAGTGCGCGCCCGTTGAGGATGATGTGCGCAACCCATTGAGGAATTTGTGCCAGATTTGACCAGTTCAGCCCAGAATTTGCAATTTAGCTCCAGTTTGACTTGCTGAGGTCGATGGTGGTCCTTTTGACTGTACTTGTGGCACTTTTTGGATACTTTTACTCTTGTTTTACTCTTCTAGAAGTTTCTCTCATGTAAAAGGGTAAAATTGACTGTATGAACTGGTTTCCAAGTTTTTAGAGGCAAGTTGTTTTGACTGCCTATTTTGTAGTGCTTAGTTTAGAAGTTGTTCAAACAGCTCCTAGGATAGTGAGCTCGACCCATGGAGGCAGGAAAAGATGTTAGATCATCTATATTATGTACTTTCATGTTCATTTTCATGGTTGGACTCTTGAGGGAGAAGCTATCATTGTATATTTCACTTGTATCTCTGCTATTTTTGGCTAAGGAAGACCAAGGTTTTGCAGTCATCATTGGGATTCTTGTGGACTCATTGTGTTGATGGTGTATCTCTTCATGTTATTGTAAGCTTTGTTATGTGATTCATTTCCTTTCTATACTGCTGCATATTAAACAAATGAAGTGATAAAGTTAGAATTCATGCTTGCCATGCTCTGCTTTCAAATTTGTTTAATTTCTATGTTTTCTACTATCTAAAGAGAATTCAAATCCATTGTTTGCTCTCTTTAGCCTTCTTATCTTTCTTCCTGATCATCCATTTCAGCTAAAGACATCTACACAATTTCCTACCTTGCCCCAAAGACCCCCCTGCAGAAACTGTGTCCAATCCCCGCACCCTAAATTGCAGTTCCTCAATTTGCCACCAAAAACCCCAAAAACCCCCAAAATCAACCTTTATAACCAGTTTACTAGCCTAATATCAGTGTTACATTGTTGGTCATCTCATCTTATTGAAAATCTACCGAGAGTGATCGGAGAGAGCCTTCTCCTGCCCCGTAGGGCTATCTACGAGGCTGAATGGTTTGATGTAGCTTTGAGATTTGCCTTTTCAGCCTGAGGTGAAATTTCAAGTGCTAACATACTAGCGACCATACTGGGGAGAACATCTAAACCTTTTCTCATTGACGTGTTATTTCATAAGTCTTAGACGGAGCCTGAAGTTACGCCAGGTAGCCTTCGAAAACGCTCTTGTTTTACATCAGCGTTAGTAGATAAACGCTGCTTCAGTCAATCTCCGTGAGCTTGTGAACGTAGCGATTCATTGACATTTTACCCCAGTACATGTATCAAGTTCAGATCTAATTGTTGATGGTGAACAATGATCAGACACTTGACAGGCTGAAATCATTCACTTGGCGACTCTAAATCATTTTCAAGATCAGATCCAAAGACTCCACTGGAGGATGATCCCGACCAGCAGAAACATGAAAGGACAACATGGACATATCAGGTATTCAAGTTGGAATTTTATCCAAGACATTTTGTTCTTTGTCATAAATTATTTCTTCTCTTTTCCCAAGAATGTAAAGAAGGCTTTGCAAAGTGTACTATGCTTGAGAAAAGATCCCAGGCTTGCAGTTGATTCTTTCCCTTTGAAGATTGTGAATACCAAAGATTTGCATGCCTTTGAGCTTGATCAAGATCCTTTTTCCGAATTTTGTGATGACCATCTTCAGATTGATGAACCTCAAGTGACCAAAACTAATTCTATACCTGCTGTACATACCCCTATACCTTGTAAAATTCCAGATCAGTATAAACCTCTTGTTTTACCTTCTGTTCTTCATGCTTTCCCCAAAAACTATGATCTATACTTGCCGATGTTTGATGGTGAATGTAAGAATGTCAACGCTGAGCAACATGTCCAGAATTTTGAGAATTTTCTAGATCTTTTTGAAGTTGATGAAGAAGATGTTAGTATAAGGCTTTTTGCTCTTTCTTTGCAAGCCAAAGTGAAGAGTTGGTTCAAAACCCTGCCTGATGCAAGCATCTCAGATTTCCAGCAGTTCGTCAAAGTTTTTCTCGATAGGTGGATGATCGGGAAAAACCTTTTCTTGATTGTAGAAGAGTATAACCAGCTGAAAAGATTGCCAGGTGAGACAGTACAACAGTTTTCGGCCAGATTTAATCAAGTTTATTATTCGATGCCAGTTGATATAAGACCTTCTCCTAGATCTGCTCTCTTGCACTATCTGGGTGCCTTTGATCTGGAGATGGAGTTTCAGTTGAGAGAAAGGGATATTGCAACACTTCACGAGATGCAAAACAGTCCAGTGAATGTAGAGGCACATTTGCTGATCCGAAGGGCAAGAATGAAGGAAGAAGAGATGAAAAACATAGATCCGGCCGAATCAACATCTCTAAAGGTAAAGCTTGTCATTTTGGTAAGTGCAGTGGAAGAAATGATGGACAAGATCAACGCAAGAAATGCCTCTGATGTTCAAGCCCATGGCTCGCTGATTGAAGAAGAACAAGTTGTTGATTCAAATCATTTTCTTTTTTATGCCAATTGTTATGGATCTGATAATGATTGTCTTATTAATCATCTTGGAGAAGAGAGATCTGTTGATATGACATGCATGCTTGATGATGTGTTTTATAGTGATGATTTGCCTCGGTTTGATGATTATGATGATGATTATGTTCTCCAAACAAAAGCTAATCTTACAGACAAATCAGCAGCTAGTTTGTGGGAGGAAGAAGTTCGTTTTCAGCAGCTCAAATATAATGATTACCCATCACATATCAGCTATGACAGTGACGAGGAAAGTGCAGCAAATTTTGAAGTAAGTGAAGGATCTTTGCCTTTTTGTTTTGATTCGTTTCAGTTCATCAGAGATAACTACCATGCAATCAGAAGTCAGCTGTCAACAAGTCTTGATCTAGATCATCTTGGAGGCAATAAAAACCTTGTTCCAGACTTCTCATATTCAGATTTGCAGCCCCCAAATGCCATTGGTTTTCAAGTTGCAGATGAAAGCATGGAAGCTGACATATTTGATCAAATGATTCAAGGTGACTCTGTACCATTCTATTTTGAATCATTCCAGTTTTTGAAGGGTAAACTGCATAGTAAATCTTCAAATGAACAGCCTATAACAAATCAGCAATCTCTCAGTGTTAATGTTGAGGATGAGGCAGATGACAACTTTCTTGAGCAGCCTGTAGCATCAGATTTGCAGCTACCAAATGAAATTGAAAGGCAGATTACAGATGAAGTTGTGGCAGCCGAAATACATGATTTGATGATGGAGGAAGATTCTATACCCTTTTGTTTCGAAGCATTTCAGTTTATAAGGCAGAATTCTCGTAAAATCTCTCAAGAAAAAGATGAACAGCTAGAAGGATGTCATGCATTTTCAATGGATACATTGCAGCAGTCTTTTCAGGTTTTTCATGATCCAATAGCTGATGTTTTGGATGAGGTTTGCAGTCAAAGTCTTTCTCCATTGACCACATGTGAGCTTGAAACATGTGCTGATATGAATTTGATCCAGCAGCCGGTTTCTTTGTCATTTTCAACAGAGGTCTCATCACAAGGCTTAGATCAAAGTTTGCATTCATGGTATGAAGAGAAAAGTAATCCATTGGATGAGCTAAGTTCCAGTGTGCTTGAATTTCAAGATCCTTATGCAGTGTTTTTGGAGGTGGATAGAGAATTCATATCTTTCAACGGATCTGTTTCTAAGTTGTCATGGGAGTTGCATTTTATTAGTTCTCTCTTGTTGGTCATAAGTGAGAACTTGTGGAGAATTCGAACAGCAGATTGGATACTTGCTTGGTTACATTGGTTGTTTCATTTCACTTGATCAGGTGATGTATGAAACTGTTAGAGTAGGTTGTGATGAATAAGCTCCCCTTTGAGCATCATTTTCAGTTTGTCGGTTGTGTTTAAGTGTTGAGTCAGTTTTTAGTTGAGTGAGAGTCAATTTGTGTTATCAAGTCATCATTTTTCAGTCATGCATTTCAGCTTGAGTTTTTGACTCCATTGCCCAATGGCTGAAGGCACTGGTCAGCTCTTACAGAGATTTGTGGTTCTTGGCACCTCCAAGGAGCTACCATCCCCATTGGAGCCAATGTTAGTTTCAGTCTTTCCATCCTTCCTACAGTGATCAAATATGCTCTTACAAAGTGGTATCAGAGTGTCAAGGTCAAATTTTGTCATGTCAAAGAGTTTTCAAGCAAAATTTGGTCACTAGGCATTAGGTCTAGGGTTTGCTTTAACTCCTTCTAAAGTTGTCCAAATGCTAATCTATGTCACTATTCAGCTGAGTCTATCATCATTCAGAAGGTTGTCATTATCATGTCAGTGTCAAATGAGTCATTTTACACCTTATTCATGCTTCAGTTGTGCCTAGGCAAGCTCATTTCCCTCTCCTAGGGTTTTGGAGGTAATTTCTCTTGGGCGGTCAAATCATTAGCAAAACTTGTTTCCTGATGTTCATACACCTTCCCCTATCCTTAATGTACCTTATCAAGCACTTCCCAACACTCAGATTCCCCAAAATCCTCATTTTTGCACAAACCCTAGTTTCTAGCTACAACCTGGCAATTTTCTAGGTTTGGCCTGTGTTTTGCCCTTTTGGACCCCTTCCCCTCACTCAATCTCTGAGATTCCACTTTCCCCTACTTCCTAACATCCCTCCCTACTCCCAAAAATTTCCCCAAGAATTTAGAAGCCCCCTATCCCCTTCATTTCGCTTCATTTCGACAAAATTCCTTGTTTCACACATCTGGACAAGTTTCACTCAAATGATGTTTCAGAGCAATCAATGATGAATTTTGGGAAACGGAGAGAGGTTTTTATCCATAACATGCCAAATAAGAAAAACCTCCTTCAATTTTTGCACATGTGTCATTGTTTGAGAGAAATGTCAAGAATTCCGTTGCCTCAGGAGAATCAAAGACACCTCTGAAGTGACCTTGGGAAAATCAAGTTTTATCCTAGCCTGGTTGGTCAAATTATTTGCTTGATGGGTAAAATGATAACTAGACACAAATATATTTCCAATGAGCTATCATGAGCTCAATTTGGAGTTGAGGAAGGCATTCAAAAGTTGACTGCAACAACACTCTTCCTTGAGGCAGCCTCATTTGGAACTTTTTGACCAGTCTTGGGAGATTTTATTTTTGTCTAGTCAAATCAACTCCAAATTAAAAAATTCTAGTTGGGTTGGAAATTAGACTCAAAGACCTTTCCAACGAGCTATCCTGTGCCCAAGTCCGACATCGGGAAGGCCTCCAAAAGCCTCCTGCAAGGTGCGCGACCCGTTGAGCCAGAGGTGCGCGACCCCTTGGGCAAGGTGCGCGACCCATTGAGCTGTCTTGCTGCAAACTTCAAAAAATTGCCCAATCTTCCTCCAAATCATCAAATTTGTTCAAGATAGGCTATTTACACATTGTTTTGGAGGTTGGTGATGGATGTAAGCCCTCATGCTATGATTTTAACCTCAAATCATGCAAATGAAAAGACTTATATGGTTGCTTGTTAATGTTTGTAAAATGCTAGGGTTTTGTGATTGTTTCAAGTGATTTTGTCCCATTTGGTCCCTTCCCTCTTTTCCCCTTTCATTCACAGTCATGCTTTCATCTCTGTCCCATATTATTTGTACATAAAATGTAAACTTTTTCCCCATCCCTAAACTATAAATCCTATCCCTCTCACAAGCACACAAAACCCTAATTCCCTCTACCATACACATGCAAAAATAGAACAAAAAGAAAAGAGTCATGTGAAAATAAATGTTGCTGTATATCTAGAGTCATGTACATAACCCCTACATGCCCTTGGCATCCCCTTGTACATGAAAACCTTCCCTCTATGTTAAAACAATGTACATGTACTCCTTATCAAAAAATTTGCCTTATGATACACATGAACTCCTATAAGTAAACTTGGTGTATGGTGTCCCTATGTCCCTATTGATACATGTATGCCCCTTCCATGTTCACTATAATACATGTTTTTGTCCCATATGAGATGTTCTTTGCAAATGATTTCCCAATGTTAAAATGTGTTCCTATTTGCATGACAATTTGTAAAGTTTCCCTTGAAATTCCCTATTATTTTCATATATTCCCATTTCTTATTAAGAAGTTCCCTCCCCTAACATTCCCCTCATGTTTTTTCCCCTTGAAACAGCATAGAGTTCAGTACTTTTCGAGGCAGAGGCAGCAGTTCAATTTGTCCACTTTGCTCCTAAACCATGTCAGAAACCGAAACTTATGAGCAAAGTGATGACCATTCGTCATCTACAGAGGTTGAGGTACAGAGGAGGCCTCATAAGGGTGGAAAGGATGGTCATCATAGGTTATTGGGCAAGGATGCATGTCTGCAAGGCTAAAATGAAAGTTTTTCAAAGGAGGTTGACCGAGGCACTAAAACGGAGAAAAAGGCCAAATCCACTCCGTATCTTGGCTGAGGCATCCCTCAAGGAGCATGGCACTCACTAGCATCATCTTCAGCACAAATCCCAAAAATTTTGGAGAATTTTGGGTAATTTTGGTATTTTTGGGAAATTTACAGGTTTTGGCTTCTCAACGGGTCTCACCCCCGGTGAGACCCTTTGTCATCGTAGCTCCGTTTTGAAAAAACTCAGCATTTTTGGATTTTTCATGCAAAGTTACATATGCCCATGCATTACCTTGAGTTTTCATGGAGTTTTGGGCCTCCAAAAGGTCAAAATACAGCCAAATTTTGACTTTCTGCCCCTTTTTTGAGCTGCAGAAGTAGTCTTGGGAGAATTGACTTTTGACTGGGCAAATGACCTCCAAATATACAAATTCTAGTTGGGTTGGAAAGTAGACTCAGAGACCTTTCCAACGAGCTATCCTGCACCTCATTCTGACACCGGGAAGGCCTCCAAACAGGGCTCCAAAGTGCATGACCCGTTGAGGATGATGTGCGCGACCCGTTGAGGAATTTGTGCCAGATTTGACCAGTTCAGCCCAGAATTTGCAGTTTAGCTCCAGTTTGACTTGCTGAGGTCGATGGTGGTCCTTTTGACTGTACTTGTGGCACTTTTTGGATACTTTTACTCTTGTTTTACTCTTCTAGAAGTTTCTCTCATGTAAAAGGGTAAAATTGACTGTATGAACTGGTTTCCAAGTTTTTAGAGGCAAGTTGTTTTGACTGCCTATTTTGTAGTGCTTAGTTTAGAATTTGTTCAAACAGCTCCTAGGATAGTGAGCTCGACCCATGGAGGCAGGAAAAGAGGTTAGATCATCTATATTATGTACTTTCATGCTCATTTTCATGGTTGGACTCTTGAGGGAGAAGCTATCATTGTATATTTCACTTGTATCTCTGCAATTTTTGGCTAAGGAAGACCAGGGTTTTGCAGTCATCATTGGGATTTTTGTGGACTCATTGTGTTGATGGTGTATCTCTTCATGTTATTGTAAGCTTTGTTATGTGATTCATTTCCTTTCTATACTGCTGCATATTAAACAAATGAAGTGATAAAGTTAGAATTCATGCTTGCCATGCTCTGCTTTCAAATTTGTTTAATTTCTATGTTTTCTATTGTCTAAAGAGAATTAAAATCCATTGTTTGCTCTCTTTAGCCTTCTTATCTTTCTTCCTGATCATCCATTTCAGCTAAAGACATCTACACAATTTCCTACCTTGCCCCAAAGACCCCCCTGCAGAAACTGTGTCCAATCCCCGCACCCTAAATTGCAGTTCCTCAATTTGCCACCAAAAACCCCAAAAACCCCCAAAATCAACCTTTATAACCAGTTTACTAGCCTAATATCAGTGTTACATTGTTGGTCATCTCATCTTATTGAAAATCTACCGAGAGTGACCGGAGAGAGCCTTCTCCTGCCCCGTAGGGCTAGCTACGAGGCTGAATGGTTTGATGTAGCTTTGAGATTTTCCTTTTCAGCCTGAGGTGAAATTTCAAGTGCTAACAGCATGTTTAAATGTTCATGCTTAATGTTTAAGTTTTTGCAATAATATTTTGCAAGACAGCTTTTGCGAGAAAGTTTTTTGCAAGAAAATATTTTTGCGAGAAATTTTGTTTGGGATATGAGATATGTTTTTTGCGAGAAATGTTTTTTCTTATAAGTTTTTTGTGATCTGGGTCTCAAGGGTTATTAAATTAATGAAGATGAGCGGGACCCGTGTCAATTATTAACCCTACAAATTGAACTATAGTTATTTTGCATTTTTGAGAATCCGGTCTTGGCATTTTGTCTTAAAATGATAAATTGGAGTAAATTATGAAGATCTCGAAACATGATTTCATCCATTGTATGATTTAGCTGGGTCATTTTGTAGGACCGTTGGCAAAAAAATGAAAAAACCAAAAGCCAATATTTACAATGAATGACTATTAAACTTAATTAGCTACGAAGGTTGAAATATTATACAGTTATTTATATTTTTAGTCCATGCGAGAAAACGATCAAACTTTAAAGGAGTTCCATTTGCAACCCAGCTGACCAAATGAGTCAAAACAAGTATCGATGGAAAGCTTGTGAAAATTTGGACCTAATGAAACAATCAAAATATGAATCCGACGAGAATAAAAAATAATAAAATTGTATGACAATCTTAAATAAAAATAAAAAAGATTCTTAGCCAAAAATTTATAGAAAGGGTCCCCATTATTGAGGTACATAAATAAAAAATGGGGGGGTTGCGTTTTACCACAACATGCTCCAAAACTTGAAATGATCACAAATGCTCTGTGAGAAAGGTGTGAGACAAATAGAGGAGTGGGATATCTCTTTATAGAATTTTTTTCTTGGATTCTGTATGGGGTCAGCATGCATCTACTTGGCTAAGTAGGTCTTATTTGGTATCAAACTGGCCCATCGAGCCAAGTCAGACCAAGTTTTAGAACAATAGTGTTGGGCCCTTGTCCATCGTCTCATAATATACTCAAAAGAAAATAATACTAAGTATAGTTGGGTTGTTTTCCACTAAATATAATAGAAGCAAGACATGTCAGTGTTGTATATAGCTTTGCTACTAGCCATTAAATCCTATGCTATTAGACAATAGAAATAAAATATATAAACTAAACCCTCATAGAGAGGGGGACCTAATATTCTTCATGTTGTTCATTCACTTCAAGGAAATGGGATGGTGGATGTCTTCTCCAGCCTCGTGGTCTTCCCTTTGTATCTCATCCCTAGCTTTTGGAGCAAGCCCTGAACCTTGGAGGGCTTTCAACAAGTAGTATTCATCAATGAATTGTTGTAGCTTTCCTTTGATACCATTTAATAGGGGGTTCTTCTTTGAGGTTGATTCCATGTGACAGGATATCATTTCTTTGGCATGCTATTATAGATCTATGGTCAAAGAGGGGTTTTTCTTCTTGTTTCTTCAAAACTCTACATTGGGGATAATGTGAGACAAGTCCTTTTCTATATGCTTATTGTTGGTATCAACTTTTTTTCCATTAACCTACTCCTCTAGTTTGCCAAGATTATGAACTGCGTTGTATTTGTGTCACTTATTGAAACCTTGTGCTATACATTGAGACTCACCTTTTTGCATTTGGTTCCTATTCTTTCAACAAAATCTTCTTGAATGCTTATCTTTAGTGAATTTATATCCATAAATTCTTTGGCCTAAACATATCTTTGAATCTATAATAAATAAAGCTTTTCAATATTTTATTTTCAATTGTTAAGTTATATGTATCATGTTTTATAAATGTTAAATTTAATATATTTATCATTTGATATAATGTTATATTGAAAAAATTATATGTATGTTTTTTATAAAGATATTTTTTGAATTTAATGGTGAATTTTATTGAATTTTTGTATGGGGTGATTTTTTTTAATTTGATGTTCAAACATGAACACAAACTAGGTAACTATGATTCTGGGAGATGTACAAGGTGAAGTGTGCTACTAATGATAGTGTTGAATACCCTTCCACATCTCTTCTCTGCTAGAGCTTTATGAGTCAAGCCTATGGTATCATGGGTTTAGTGCAATAGCATTAAACCTTAGTCGAAAGAGGCTTCAATCTTCCTAGCCACTTTGACTTTACCAAAAAACCATTTTGGATCGCTCAACCTAAGTAATTAGTGATCTTCTCATTCTATACATGCAAACCTTGAATATGGGGTGTAACTCTAACAACAACCTTGGGATTTTACCATTGTCTAATGCATGCTAATTTATGGAATCTATCTGATCAATCATTATTTATATGAAAATCTTGGTTGAGTATCATCCTTGGCATTTCACCATTTTTTGATGCATGCTATTGGGTGGAATCCCTCTGATCAAACATCATTTATATGCAAGTCCTGGTTGAGTTTTATTCTTGTGTCTCCAATGGATTCTAGAAAGGAAAGCAGGAGCCTAATGGCATGAATTCCACTGTCTTTCTATGGCATAAGGTTTGGAGTGTGGTTTACAACATTCTCTTGTGTGGATATATTGACATGATTGTTCTTGAATGTTTCAACAATATGAGAAATAAACTAATATCCAAAATTAAAGACAAACAATATCATTCAGCCAATAATGAAGCTTTCAAGACCTTGCCAAATTTTTAAAATACAACACCCTAGAGTCAAGGTAACGATAATGTGGATTCCTTTCAAAGATTGTTCGTTCAGAACACCTATCTATATACAAATCTATGCATTTATGTTAGTTTAATACTAACAAAAAGATATAATGCTTAGCAAATCCATGATATTTAAGCAGATATGTGCTATGCAATATTTGATTGGCTTCAAGGATCTGCACAACAAATGTATTGATCAAGACAAACAAACAATGTTTTAGAAGTTGGAATTGGTATTGAAATTAAAGGGTCAGACTGGACTAGAACCATCTAATAAACTAGTGACTCTAATAATTTATGAAGGATTTGGGCTATGTGATTCTCTTATAACCCATCAATAGTAATTTATTGGAGTTTGAGCCCATACGCATCAGCAAGGGCATTATGTTCTATGCAATACATAGTAGTCTTCTACCTTTTCATTGTTCAATTTGATAACTGCTTGTAGGAAACAAACCATGTGTACCAAGTTCAAATTTATAGGGATTATCTGGTAGCCAACTATTGGGCTCAACCCCCACAAGTAGCTTTCGAAAACAGCTTTAGCATACCCTCAAAATTCATGGTAAGCTGACAAGTGGCAGTTTGGTTTGATATTGAAATACGTGGATGACATGATAAGCATAATAGTGCAGCTTCGAGGCTATTCATGGATATTCATGCTAATTGGTATGGTTTCCCAAAGTGTTTGTAGCAGAATTTGCAACAACAACTTCACAAATTATTGGATCTCTTTTGACTTTGAGATCCATTCATCACAAAGAATACAATCCATTTGCTAGAGTCATTTCTTATATGGAGGAACAAAAAGTTATTTATCTTTCTAGTCTAGTACTTCTAACATTGATGTCCAAGGTGGAATTTTATGCATTTATTACATACATGGCTACTTATTTGGGAGAAAGCACACTTTTAATGCACTAGGTCATGGTTTGGATCTATTGCATGTGCACCATTTACGGAGAACCTTTGGCACAAACAATTCAATTATCCATGCCTAACTTGACTTCTAATGTTAACTACAACATAAGAAAGGCACATTAATTGCTTCACTCACTAATCCTCATTGGAACAACATTTTGCTTTTCATTTGTTTCTAGGTTCACAGGTCCCTACTCAAAGGTTTAATTAATGACCGATGTTGAAAAATACTCAACTTGGACAATCATCACAAGAAAATTCCTCACCCCACAATCTTTCCATCCCTGACGTATCAAGTAGAAACATTTGGCATGTGAAGGGTTAATTGTTGTAGGTGGAGTTGTGATTGAAACAAGACTGCAAGCTAAGGAAAATTGGAGCAATAATATCAAATTAGATGTTTCCCAATATGAACTCTCTCACCTCTCAAAGAGTATGGCATGATGATATTGGTCACTTTCATAGTTCTCCTAAACAGAAGCTTGAATTCTGGATCATTGATTTTGGGTTGTAATGCATTACACCAAACCTAGTTAAGTTCCATTTTGTGCAATTGATTTTCTTTGGAAAATGCTCAGTGTGCAAACTTGACTACAGTTAGTGCCATTGGTGTCATGGAAGTAGGCACAGAAGGTGCTACTAATATTGCAGTGGGAAATTTATAGTCTCCATTTCCATTCCCATTGGTGGCATGCCTAGAAAAACACTAGTCATGCCCCATCTTTCATCTTCTAATTTGCAACAAACTAGTAGCAGTAGTCTTGTAGAAAATTTCATTAGCACTATCATGCAACAGGCCAAATGGGAAGGTGTTTTGTTTGAAAATAATGGTGATGTTGGAGGATCATCTGATTATGGAAATAATGCATCTAATCATCTTTTTCTGATAACAAAAGCAAGTTCTTGTAACCCAAAATTTTAAGTTCCATCTTCACTCCTTCTAGTTACAACACAACCAAATTCTAATTTTATGGATCACTATAGTAACACTCCAAGTGTCATTTACTTATTTGATGATGACTAGAGCTATTGTAAAATATTTGTTGTTTATTACTTTTGCAGCTAATGCTAAAAATCCTTCAAAGATTTTATGTAAATATACATTTTTTGTGATTGCTTGCTAGAAAATACTTTTTGTTAGATTAAGAAAGTGGATAGAGATGTTGGAATTCCAAATTGCTAACAAGTTCTATGTGAGGTAGCTACCAAAATTCTATATTCAGGTTTTATAGTTATTAGGAAAGTGTTGTTACAAACACATTGTCACCAGGAAATTGAATCATTTCAATTTTTGTGGATTAATCAAACGAGGCACCTCAACTTTGATGTTGACGTTGGGAACATGAGTGGATGTAGCACTAACACACTGTTAAGAAAGCTTATCCCTAGCCAATAGGGCTTGGTATTGTATGTGCAATCCCAAAGGCCTTAGAAACAACAAAGACTACAAATTTGTTGAAGGTATTTTAACTGGAATGACCATTTAAAGTTCTATAAGTTGAAAACATATTTTCCCTACATATTGAGACTCCGAGTAGTACTAGATCTTATATTTAATGAAGAATTAGGGAGCATCATTACAAGGAACACTTAATTAGGAACTCTTGTATATGGAAGGAAATAAGGCTTACTGTGTAAGAATGGGGATTGAATAATTGTACTCAAAGGAAGGAATAGATGAAGGAAAGTCTAGAATTGATAATTTTTTGTGGATACTAAAAAAAGGCTTGCCAAAACCTCCTCACTTACAGAGAATAAAATGTCATTAAGCTCACTTTGTTTTGAAAGTGATGAAACACTAATTGGTTTTGCTACAGAGTCATCTAGAAGAGGCCTTGAATGGTGAAAGTCAAGCTAGAGGATGTTGACTTGGTTTTGATGTGTACGTCTACTCCAGATGATATTTTTGGTGGTGCTACCTAAGTAAGTATCATGTGATATTTATTCGATCTATAGCTGAATAATTATCGTTAACTTTTCTATGACACTTTAATGTATTTGTACTCCATATTTCTTTGTTTTCCCATGTTTCTGCTTGGTTCAAATTGTTTGAGTTAATGTTTTCCATAATATGGGAGCTACTTGGACTAAAGATATTATGCTATATCATTAGAATTTTTATGGGAATTTATTAGTTATAGAATCTATATCATGATGGTATCATATTTTATTGATGTTATAACAGTGAACATGGAGTTTAGATGCATTTCATTGAGTGGCAAACAATTAATTTTTTACCATGTCTTGATTGGCTTGGTGAGAAATTGTGTTTGTCTAGAGGTGTTGGATTTTCAAATTATACAATTCGCAATTTTGTTGATATCAAAACTCCTCACATTTCCATGTTTTTGGTTTTGAGATGATGTTTGTAGCCAACATTTGGGCTTTGATGTGACAATTTTTGTGTATAATTTGATATAAGGGAATGCCTTTAATGTTTAAACTCATTACCTTTGTTGCATTGATTAAAAGAGAAGAATTTGCCTAACCTAAAATGAACTGTAGTGACATTGAAGTTAAATGTGAAGTTTTGTGTGCATTTATTAGTTAACTTGTTAATGTTAGTTTCTGTTGTAGGGAATCGCTTTGATGTTGGGTTGTTTTGTTATAATTACCATTTCAATGGCTAGAAATGTGTCTTGAATTCATGTAAGTGTTTCCTTGGGGTGCGTTGAAAATCCTTGGAAATAGGCATATGGGGGAGTGTTGACACCTAATCATCAGGATTGGGTGAATAAATATAATCAATGTAAATAAATAATAAGAGATATGAACAGTCATCGGAAAATGAAGTCAACAGTCTCCCTCATGTATATAATAAAGGCCAACCTAAAGAATAACATGAATTGATTTGTTTTGAGGAGTTACTGCCTGGTCTAACATGGTATCAGAGCCAGCTCTCGAAATTAGTTGTAACTCCCTTCTACCATTTTCTTGTAGTCTGTCCCCCTGTGGAGTATGTCTATTGTGCTCTTTGTCTGCCATAATTATTGTCTACACCATTATGTGCTCTATGTTACCCATTGCGTGGCTTTTGCGCATAACCATTTTCTGCCATATTCCATATATTCTGACCTGCCCCCTCCATAATTGTTGCCACTGTCTAAACGCTTCATTATCTACATCCTCTAGAAGGAGTTTTGGGTGTTAGAAGAATTTTCTTTTGAGGGGACAAGTCGTGGTTCTTAGAGTCTTTTGACTGTCCGACTGCATCTCGTCTCTGGCTATCGCGTACGCATATGTGTTACTAGAATGCATTCTCTCCAGCGTTTCAATAGGTGCTACGAGATGCTCGCATGGTTTCAATTAAACAATTCTCCTGCACATTGATTCCTTTTACAAACAGTTGGAAGGGGTTTTGTAATTATAATGTCTTGGTGTTGTACATTGAACGCTGCCCATATGTTGAACGCTATCCATATATATTGAAGTATGTTGTATTTACACTGCCTTAATACACAGTCTTGGTGTATTACATTGATCTCTGGTCCGACCATATATTAAACATTGGTATCACCATATGCTGCCCCACTTGTGTGTGTGTTGAATTTTTTTTTACTGTCGTGGTTCTTAGAGTCTTTTGACTATCCAACTGCATCTCATCTCTGGCTATTGTGTATGCATATGTGTTACCAGAATGCATTCTCTCTAGTGTTTCAATAGGTGCTACGAGATGCTCGCATGGTTTCAATTAAACAATTCTCCTACACATTGATTCCTTTTACAAACAGTTGGAAGGGGTTTTGTAATTATAATGTCTCGGTGTTGTACATTGAATGTTGCCCATAAGTTGATGCTATCCATATATATAGAAGTCTGTTGTATTTATGCTACTTTAATACATAGTCTTGGTGTATTACATTGATCTCTAGTCCGATCAGATATTGAACACTTGTATCACCATATGCTGCCCCACTTGTGTATGCGTTGAAGTTTTTTTTGGCATATAAAAATCGTTGAATTCCATGCGTTGAATAGAGTTTTTTAAAACAAGGACGTGGGTCAAAGCACTGTGGCATGAAGTGCTGAATGCATTGTACAGGTTTGTGTATTTACAGTCTTAGGTATTGACATTTGCTGTCTAGTAGAATTTGTTGTCCAGTCATATCATAATTATATTTTTTTCCCATTAAGGGTAATATTTTGCAGTAGAAGTTTTTGTTATAGTATGCATTCAATCATATCCATTGTGGGAATAGTTCTCACTGGCAAAGAGAACTATATTGAGTGGTCCCAGATGATAAAACACACCCTTATTTTCAATGAGTTGCGGAAAGGAGTGTGCATTGGAGACAGAGACAAACAGCCAGAACAACGTACATTAGACAAAGAGCTCGCCATTTGGGAAAACAAGAACAACAAAGCCTATGCATTAATTGTAGCATCTATAAGTGAAGAGGTGAGTCACCATATTACGCCATTTTCAACTGCTTTTGAAGCCTTACAAAAGCTGAAAGAACTCTATGACTCACATTCTACACTTGAAGTTGTTTAACTCATGATTAAACTCTTCACTCTTGAATTGCAAAATAATGATCCTCTTGCTCTTGCATCTGAAGTAAAGTATATAATGCATGATATCCAAGCCACTAAAATTGATTTGGATATTCCTCTTATTGCTTTTCTCAAGGCACTTTATCCTACTTACTCCAATTATCTTGAGTCATTGCAAGCAAATGGAAATCTTAAAGACATTACCTTTGACTCTCTTGTGAAAAAATTTGTTGAAAGAGAGAAAGCTTTTGGAAAGAAGACAGCCCCTGAATCCTCTGAAGAGGCTGTGTGCCTTGCTCATAAAAAAAAGAATCCTACTCAAGATTCTTCAAGAGGAAGAGGTGGTCGAAGAGGAAGAGGAAGATATTTCAGAGGCAGGGGGGGTGGCAAACAATCTCAAGGAGAAAAGGCAGATTTGCACTACATACACTACAAAAGAAATGGATCACATGATGCCTCTACATGCAAGTTACCATGGGACAAAATTGAGTAGCAAAGAAACCAACATAAAGGTAAAAATGATGATACAGACAAAGGTAAAGTTCCTGAATCCATTCACTATGTTGTGGCACAATGTAATATTGGAGTAAATGAAGATTTATTCAATGCTTCACTTGCTTCTTGGAAAAATGATTGATTGCTTGATTCAGGAGCAACTTGCCACATGAATCATAGAAAAGATTTTTTTGAAGAATTTACTGACAATGTTGATGGAGCAGTATACTTTGCAGACCAATCAAAAATCAAGCCATCAGGGCTTGGCACAATCAGGCTTAAATTGCCTAGTCTTCCAGACTTTCTTCTGCATCATGTTCTATATCTCCCACAGCTCAAGAGAAACTTGTTGTCCTTGGTCCACATCCACTAGCAAGGTCACTCCATTCATATGTTTGATGGCAAGCTTTAGGTGAGAAAAGCATCTGACCACTCACTTGTCATGAGGGGAATAGAAGAAGAAAGGCTTCTCAAGCTGCAACGTACCTCTGCTCATGCACAAAATTTCTCATACAATTCTCATTATGAAGAAGGTACACTTCCTTCAAGTTTATAATGGCATGCTAGATTTGGACATTTGAACTATGACAACTTCCACTTGTTGAAAAAAAATGGTGTTGCTGGTTTGCCTACAATTCCTAGGAAATTTAAGCAATGTGATGCTTTCATTCTAGGAAAGCATAGCAAACAATATTTTCATGATTCACATTCAAGAGCACATAGAAAACTTGAAATCATTCATTCAGATTTATGTGGTCCAATGCCTGTTCCTTCTGCAAATGGAAATAAATATATGATGACATTTATTGATGACTACACCAGAATGTGTTGGGTTTATTTATTGAAGAACAAATCTGATGCTTTTCGAACATTCAAGAACTTTCATAAATGGATTGAAAATGATGCACAATGTCATATTGGGTCTATTCGCACTGATAATGGAAAATAATACACATCAAATGAATTTGAAAACTATCTTTGCCAACATGGGATCAAAAATCAAACAATTGTACCTTATAATCCCCAACAAAATGGTGTAGCTGAAAGAATGAATAGGAAAATATTAAATATGGTACGATCCATGCTCTTCTTAAAAATGTAAAGATAATGTTTTGGGCTAATGCTGTTCTATGTGCTACATATATAAAGAATAGATGTCCATCTAATGCTATTAGAAACAAGACTCCATATGAAATGTGGTATGGACATGTTCCTTCGATAAAGAATCTCAGGGTATTTGGTTCCACCTATTATGCCTTGATACCAAAGGTACATAGAAACAAAATTGGTGCAAGAAGTCGTAAGTGTATCTTCTTGGGGTATTCAAACACCTCCAAAACATACCGTCTCTATGATGAAGTCAATAAAAAGTTTTTTGTATCTAGAGATGTAATTTTTCTTGAATCATCCAAAACTGACAATGTTGTTGAGCGACAACTTGATCGCTTGGATAGATTCGCAAATGCAAAATCATTTCAAGAATTTGATAATCAGATTCCACATCTTGAAGGGGGGATTTCTATACTAGATCAACATGTGGAATCTTCTTCTGAAGAACTCTCTCCCCCGCATGAAACTCCAACAACGAATGATGCTTTAAGTGATGTGATTGATAGAATTGGGAGACTCAATCTTGATTCAGTCCCAACTCAATCAACAGAGCAGCCTGGACCACCTGAGAAAGGTCCCCCAAAGTGGCTGACAAAGACACTTGAAAGTGTTCATCCTTATGAGGTTGGAAAGATAGGAACTAGAAATTCAAACCGGAAAAATGGGGGTGATGTAGATGACTCTAATTCACCTATTGATATGGATGTTTCTTATGATTGTGAATTGAACTTGTCTATAGATTTTGAACCAACTTCATTCAAAGAAGCTACTTCTTATGATGAATGGAAAGAAGTGATGCAAAATGAGTATGATGCCCTCATAAAGAACGACACTTGGAAGCTAGTTGATCCTCCATTAGGAACCAAACCAATTGGCTGCAAGTGGGTCTACAAGAACAAGTATAAAGTTGATGGCTTACTTGACAAGCACAAAGCTAGGCTTGTGGAAAAAGGTTTTGCATAGAAGGAAAGGGTCGATTATGAGGAGACTTTTGCCCCCACAACAAAATGGGCTACCATCCGGACACTCTTTGCCGTAGCAGCTCAGAACGGTTGGAAAGTCCATCAAATGGATGTAAAAACTGCTTTCTTGAATGGAGATCTAAAAGAGAATGTTTTTATGTCCCAGCTTGAAGGCTTTTCTGTGAAAGGACATGAACATAAAGTATGAAAGCTTGTGAAGTCCTTGTATGGCCTCAAACAAGCACCGCGAGCCTGGTATGAAAAAGTAACTGAGCATCTTCTAAAACTCATTTGCAAACATTATGATCTTGATGATACAACTTTATTTGTCAAGAAAGTTAGCAAAACAGTTGTATATCTTGTGGTATATGTAGATGATCTTTTGATGACAGGGAACAATGAAAGCTACATTGCATCCATAAATAAGGAATTGGGGAAAAGTTTTGAAATGACTGATTTGGGCTATGTTCATTACTATCTTGGTATTGAAGTAACCCAACATCCGAAGTCCATATTTCTTTCCCAAAATAAATACATTGGAGATCTATTGAACAGGTTTGGCATGACAGAATGCAATCCTCTTACTACTCCAATGGAACAAAACTTAAAGCTCACATCTATTGAAGGAAAAGAATTTGAGGATGCAACAAAGTATAGATAGCTTGTAGGAAGTCTCAACTACCTAACTACTACCAAATCGGACATTTCGTTTGTTGTTGGAATCCTCTCCAGGTTTATGCGAAAGCCTTGTGAGGGACATTGGTCTACTGCAAAAAGAGTTCTAAGGTACTTGAAGGGAACTCAAGACTTTGGAATCAAGTACACACAGGTGGACGACTTCAATTTGATTGGATACTTTGATTCAGACTTCGATGGAGACAAAGAAACTGGGGTATCTACTTTAGGATATGCTATGAGTCTTGGATCAGGAGTTGTCTCCTGCAGATCATGCAAACAATCAGTTCCAGCAGATTCCAAAACAGAAGCAGAATACGTGGCAATGGCTGAAGCAACAAAAGAAATTGTGTGTCTTGGGAAAATTCTTGAATATTTACAGGTAAAACAAGTACAATCAACTCCACTCATGATTGACAATACCTTTGCAATAAACTTGGCCAAGAACCCAAAGTTCCATGATCGAACGAAGCACATCAATACCAAATATCATCTGATTCGACATCATATTGAGGCCAAAACAATCCATCTCTGTCATTGTTCCACTAATGAGCAAATTAACGACATCTTCACCAAAGCACTTGGAAGAGAAAACCCGGAACGATTCAGAATGATGCTTGGACTCACCAACATCCCTTCAGATTGGGGGGGGGGAATGTTGACACCTAATCATCAAGATTGGGTGAATAAATATAATCAATGTAAATAAATAATAAGAGATATGAACAATCATCAGGAGATGAAGTGAACAGTCTCCCTCATGTATATAATAAATACCAACCTCAAGGAATAACATGAATTGATTTGTTTTGAGGAGTTATTGCTTGGTCTAACAAGGAGTAGGTAAATGCAGATTTGATCAAGCTTATTCTTAAAGTAATAGAAAGGGATATGGTGAGAAACTGGAGGCCAATCATTTTACTTAATGTTTTGTACAATTTCAAGGTTTGAGAAGGTTTGATCTATCATCATGTTAAAGGTTTGTTCTGAATGTCTATTCTACCCTTATGTGCTACAATGTTGGTCACTTCACTAAAACTGTTATTTAGTCTTGCCATAGTCTTCAAGACACCCATTTATTCACTGTTGATATGGACATGTGGATGTTTCTTACAAAAATATTGTTATGAATTGTGATGTTCTCATGCCGAGATGGTCTTCAAAATTATCAATAGTCAATGGTGGTTATGAATTATCAAATTATTAGTTATAATACATGGATGGCTAATAGTAACATGCATTAGAATTTTCTTTTTTGGTTTTGGTTATAAACTTGTAGTTTTACCCTTGTCATTCCTGAATGGTTGATTATTGACTGTTTTTTTTAATTATCTCTCTTTATATATATTACCAAATATTTTTGTGCTTGCCATTTTCCTACTATATCTGGATCCTGGCTTTTCAAAAATTTGGCAAATCTGTGTCCAAATCCCTATCTGTATCCTGCTGAACTTAGATTACAATTTATATTTGCATCATGTCACCATCTAGCCATGCATTCCCAAGCAACTTCCTCCATTTGTTATCAATGGTGGGCTAAGAACTAAGGGTTTTGTTGCCTGTTGGATACAAAGATTGAGTCAACTCTTTTCCTGTTAGGATTGTGTTCTTTGTGCCATAATCACCCTCATGTTTTGGATGGATTGGGATTCTAAAGGTATCCCTAGCAAGATGAGTAGTGGAGTCTTTAGAACTATGGGTTTCATTATCATGTTCACTTCCATTTCTTCCTATTTCTTCTTGCATATATTTTGCCTCGTGTTATAGCTTTCAATAGCAGCTTGCATGTCAGATTATAATTTGGCCGAGTTTTTAGATAAATATTGAATTTTCCCTAGTATATTTTCTAGGTGTTGTTTTGACTGTCAGTCTATGTATAACCACCGCCCCACCAATTTCCATGGGACAATAGTTGCATAACATTTCATCCCCAACTATTTGGAAATGGTTCCATGTAGGATCCTTTTTATGTTTGGGAGCCATGGCATTTTTTCTACCACATAAATAATTTGCAAATAAAGCCTTACATTTAATTTCTAGATTTTTTTAACAAACTCTCTTAAGAGAAATAGGGTTTGAAGAATCTTTTAAAATACCTTTATAAGTTCCAAGTCTTCACTCTGAATCAGTTCCAAGAGCATATCTAAATCAATTGCAAGAACATATTGAATCAACATCTGGAATAGGCAAAAGAATATCTTCAAAAACCAGTGTTGCAACATTGTGATTATCATGGTCCTGGTATTATTGCAATGTCACAAATTTTACCCCAGAACGATATTGTTGACGATAAACTGTGCAGTGTTTTCATTCTTGAAAATAGCATGAGAATATTGTAAGTATATTGATATTATCATGATATGCATGAAATTATTTTCCCTACTCATCGATGGAGGGGCATAAAGTCAATTATTTGTGTCTTTGAATAATTTTGTATTTTTTAAATTTGCCTATTTTTTGTGATGTTTTCTTGATGTTTTCAATATTTTCTTTTCCTGATTCTTGGTGATATTTTCGCTGACATGATGTTTACAACATTACCAAAAACACAAGAAGCATCCTCATCAAATCTTCAAACCAATACTCCAAGTCTCAATCCAAATAAGGTTTAGTAATAGATCCAAGAAACTCCCCAATCAAATCTTGAGTGCTTCAAACCATCGAACGAAACTCTCTGAATCAGATTGAGAAGCACCATGAATCAGCACAAGAATATTGTTGAATCAACGCTATTTGCTACTCAAATGATCAATAAGAAGGTTGTGAAGAAAATATAGGGGGAATGATTAAATAGATGGGAAATGAGGTTTATGGCAGTTTTAGGATTTTTTGTAGGTTTATTTTTTCCTTTTTCTAAGGTTGGGGCTGCAATGGTACAAAATTGGTCAAACTGTCCAGTTTGATCAATTTTTTCCTGAACTAGAAGTTTTGGGAAAAACTGATCAATTCTAGTTTCATGGGTGGGTTTTGACTGGAAATGCTCAAAGCAGTACTAGAACTAGTTGCTTCTAGTTTGGATTGTCCATTTTCAAATTTTAGCAACACTGAGCTGAACATGGATCTAAAGATGTTAACTACAAGTTGATGATAAAATGGTTGACATTATCCTTTTCTATTCTTGCGTGCCCCCCCCCGCCACCCCAAAAAAAAAAAGAAAAAAAGAAAATGAAAATATCATACCCACTGTTCTAGTTTTTTGGGGAGTAAGGAAATGTCCCTTTGTGCGATGGATTTCATTGGGGATGAAGGGACTTGCTGGCCATACCCGAGACATTCCTGGAAAATTTCAGGGATGTTCTTGTATATAATTTCTCTTATATAGGGTAGGTCTTGTATATAATTTCTCATATCAAAATTCTTTTGCTGCATATGGAGGAATTTGTACATGTTGTGCAAATTTCTAACTTAAAGCATATGATTGTTATCCTAGTTTAGTCTGTTGCTTCTCACAAATAGTTTGTATTTCCTTGTGAAAATCCTTCTGCTTTCTGAATGAACTTGTGCCTCTTGTTTGCAAATCTATGAGTCAAAGATGATCATTCTATCATATTTTAGTATGTTATTCCTTACAATTAGTTTATAGTGCCTTGTCATAATATATGCAAAGCATCCTTATTTTCCACATGCTAAGCATCCCTATTTTCCTTATTTTATTAGCTTGCTTCTTAGTGACTTAAGAGACTTTTTTATAACAACATCGTTGTCAATATCCTCTATCATTTTGGAGCATACCTGTATTTACCATTTAGCCACCTATTCATGAATTTGTTTGAGTTGAGTTTCATAGCAGTTCAAAATCCGATCAAAAAATCATTAAGGAAATAACTTATAAGACGTATAGAAAAAAAGCTTGTAATTGATTTTTCATTCCCTAAGGATACTTTTTGTTCCCTTTTTTAAAGTTGAATTTTTGCTTGGACAGTGAAACCCTCATAGCTGAGGGTTTCCACTTGCCTGCATATCCAAAGAGGTTTTCAATACCTTTGCAGATCTAGACATGCCCTATCTGATGTGCAAAGGTATTAAAACCTCTTGGCATATTGCATAAAGACAAAAAATTACAAATGGTTGAAACAATTGATACTAGATGGAGGTTAGAACACAGGAAAACTAGAAGCAGACCATAAACAAGACGAGGAAGTGAGCATATTTTTCATGACTAACTAGGCTAACCAACACAACATATGAAATATCACAGTTAAGTGGATTCTATTTTAATCATTCAACAAAATTTTATGGTCCTCTAACCCACATGTCCCATGGTCAGTAAACCACACTTCAATCAATAGTTAGGTTTAATGTTTTGAATTTTCAACAAATGAGCTTCCTTCAATGTTGTGGGCCTTGTGATTGAGGCTACATTTGTTACCTATGCAAGGTAGAAACCAATTTCAAATGTATTTACATGGACTTAATCAAAGAACTTCACTGTAAGAGTTTCTCATTGGGATACATTTTGCAATCACTTGCATGATTTGGTATCTTCAAAACTTGTTCTTGTGTGCATGTGTGTATTATGTTTTTTAAAAAATTCCAGTTCTTTGTTAGTAGTATTTGCTTCTCACATATGTAACAAAATGGTACCACAAAGTATTCCACCTATATCAATAATTATGTTGGTATATGAGCATCTTTCTACAACTACATTCCTATTGGGTTTGAATGAAAATTGCATGTGGTAGCCACCACAAAGTGGATTGCCTCGTGATATCCAAATGAAAATTAATTGATATTAGTGATTGTGCATGTGTTGATTTTATGGAAATATATAATTGTTCTAGTTTTTAAATGGGATCCAACCAATGGTCTATAAAATATTTTATTTTCTGACTCTCAAAAGTTCCCATTTTTTTGGATTTCATGTTAATGTTAGGATTAAGTTTTTACATGTTGACAACCTATGTCTTTATGACATAACCTTTTTCCCCCTTAACCATATTAAATTGGCATTTTTTGTGCCAATTTGTATAATTTTAACAAATGCAGTTTACTACGTGTAGATTTTAGATATTTTTCTGTAAACTTTTGCATTAATTATTCATACTCATGATTCTATATTATAAAAAATGAAATTTTGATATCAGGTACAAAGTGAGGTGGGTTGTATAAAATCCTTGGCTTTCAACATTACAACTTCTTTTAATGGCTTTGTGTTGGGTTTTGTAACAACTACATGTTTCCTAAAAGGTGAGTCGTTGTGTCTATTTTGATTGCTGATAAATCCAATTTTTTTGTATAATTCATTTACTTATGGTTAGTCTTCTTGGAACAATGACAGGTGGTGGATTTAAACATGTTTCGGCTATTGGAGCAGATGCTCTTTCTAGATATGTTGATTGGATAGACCGGAGCTCCTATGTTCTTTTCAGGGATGGAGCTGGTGTTGTGTTGTTACAGGAAGACATCCTATTTTAACCTTGCAAATTAAATTACCTTTACAAAAGTTTCATTGCTTTGACTAAAATAGCTCCCATATTTATTAATCCCTTTCTGTTGTTAAACATTATTTTATACCTTTCTATTTATATGTAAACTAAAAACTTCTTAAGTATTTGACATATCCTTTCAAATGTTGGTATTTTTACCTTGTTGTCGCTATAATATTACACACTAGAATACATAATTAGATGCTATATTGATTAGCTCATTGTGGTTGTCACAATAACTGTTAGGGTTGAAACATCAACCATTTTGAAATAATGGCTACTTGCATAGCCTACACAACTTGCATGATGACAAACTCATAGTTTTCAAAGCTCTTTTCTAAATCTATTTTCTTGAGAAAATTTGTTTTTTTACTTTAGGTACTGTAGATTGCTACTATGTGACATATGCTATGATATAATTGCCTGGATACATAGATGGAAGTGTTGTACAACATAGTCTTTTTTAAATATAAAGAAACAATGTTTCCAAATATAAAGTTTATTAATTAAGAACATCTTTTAGACTTCTTTGCTAAGTTATGATTATATTTCGGTAGGGGATTTTGTGTACGCTGATATTGTGTTGTCTCTTTGGTTTCTGTCAGGTAACAATGGTTAATGATGAATTTGTTCTTGATCATCAAGAACACATCTTATTCTACTATTGATAGGAAAGTCCATGGTTTTCATACATGGAAAAAAAACACAGATGTCAGTGGGATATCCAAAGTCCATGTTGGATGATTTAATACTAGTGATAATTTTTATTCCTTTTTAGATAAAGAATGTCATGAGTCAAATTCAAATAAACAGAAGAAACTCAAGAATGAAGGTGAAGCTATTTCTTTCTATCCAAGTCAATTTATTTTATTTGTTGGTTGTTGTCATGTTTTGAGTGCGGACTTGTGAAGTTTCAAATTGCATGTTGGTTTATGTAAAGGGGATATATCTATATATATATATATATATATATATATATATAGAGAGAAGAGATAGAGAGAGAGAGAGAGAGAGAGAGAGAGAGAGAGAGATAATGTTTTATATCATATGTCGTTCATGGTTTCCGGAGATCCATGTTACATTTGCATAGAAGTTTAGATATCATTCAAATATCTAAACACCAAACAACAACAACATTGAGATTTTTCTTTCACTCAACCTATAACATATTGCATCTGCCTTCATCAATGTTTTTCTTCCATATGCTATTCACTTATGACATTTCCTTTGCAATATTTGGTGCATTTTTCTAGTTATAGATCATTTATAGATTATAAATGTCTTTAGAATTTCACTTCTAATTGAGTATTCAACTAAACATATTGATTCCTTTATACATAATTATTTTTCCCTCCACCCACTTTTAATAACTTCCATAACCATTAGGCAGGGCTTGCAACTTCGATGTTGTTTTTGCTTGTTTAGTAAAATATTGCCAAGACTTCAATTTATTGAAAGTTGTAGAATTTACAATTTATGAAGTTTCAAGGTCTAATTTTTAAAAGTCTAATTCTTTAAAGGGTGCTAGCTCAATGGAAGAGCACCTGCTTCATAATCAGGAGGTTGGTGGTTCAATTCCATCGTGCCCTGACATCCATATGGAATGGCAACGATAAATTTTTGGTGACGGAGGCTCTTTTGACCATCACCAATGAGATTTGGTGACATTTTTTTACCCTCACCAAAATATGAAATGGTGACGGTCAACGAACGCCACCATATATATGCATCAATAGTGACGGCTCTTAAAGGTCTGTAACCATAAATCATTGTTGTTGATATGAAATGGTGACAGTCGTTGTCCGTCATTATAGTCATTATTCGTGACGGACCTTGAATGTCACCGCAACACCTATACTTCTAGAAATGTGGCTTTTGGTGACAGTCAACGAGCATCACCGTATATATGCACTAATAATGACATCCATGGAAGATATATCACAATAAATCGTTGTTGTTCATATGAAATGGTGACAATCACTATTCGTCATTATAATCAATATTCATGACAAACCTTGAATGTTACCATAACACCTATACTTTTGGTGATGCCACATTTGGTGACGTTCAGTTTTTGGTGGTGGAGGATATGATCTGTCATCATTGCTCATATGAAATGGTGATGGTCACTATCCGTCATTATAAATCATTATTGGTGATGGAATTTGAATGTCACTACAACACTTATACTTTTGGCGACGCCTCCTTTGGTGACATTCAATTTTTGGTGACGGAGGCTATGGTCCGTCATCATTGCTCATATGAAATGGTGACGGTCGTTATCCGTCATTATAAATCATAATTGGTGACATACTTTGAATGTCACTACAACACCTATACTTTTGGCAACGTCACCTATGGTGACGTTCAATTTTTGGTGACAAAGGCTCTTTTGACCGTCACCAATGAGCTTATGGTGACATTTTTCGCCCTTCGCCAATGTCCTTTTTTCTTGTAGTGTAGGAAAATAGTTATAGATAATGCTCCAACATTCAAATCACAGAAGATGGTGGAATTTTGCAACAAATATCAAATAACTTTGGAACACTCTACAACCTATTACCCTTAAGGAAATGGACTAGTAGAGTCTTCCAACAAAAGTCTGGTTAATATTATCAAAAAATTGTTGCAGGATAACAAGAAATCATGGCACAATAAGCTAGTAAACGCATTATGGGAAGATAGACTTACTACTAAGAAATCAATTGGCATGTCTCCATACCAATTATTTTATGGGATGGATGTTGTTTTTCCAACTTCATTGGGTATTCATGTTTTGAAAATGATGCAAGAATTGCAAGTTGAACCAAATGACCTACAAAGAAGAATAAATCAAACAATTCAACTGCAACAGTCAAGAGAGGAAGTTCACAATAGGACTCAATTGGTCCAGGAAAGTATTAAGAAGATATATGACAAAATAACTAAGGCAAACTATTTTTAGATAGGAAACCATGTTTTGAAATGGGATTCAAGAAGAGAAGAAAAGGGTAAGCATGGAAAATTTGATAATTTATGGATGGGACCTTACATAATTCATGCTTACAGGGGCAATAATGCATTTTTTGAAGGACATGGATGGAACAGAGCTACCTAGTGGACCTGTCAATGGAAGGATGTTGAAACATTATGTTTTTTAGGAATAGAAACATTTCTCATCAAAATCATTATAGATAACATTTTTTTTGTTTGTTATGATTGGGGTGGCTCATGTTTGAAAGTTGAAGCCTGTGGGGAAGACACTAAGCCTTTAGACATCTTTGCCACCATAACTACAACAACAATAATAACAATTATTAGATGCAATAAAACACTGAAGAGGAGGATTCAAGGCTACTAGTCTACTGTTCTTGACACCTCACAAGGAGAGTGCCATCCCCAGTTGGAGCCACTGTTAGGGTCCTATGATTCACAGGATCAAATGATGATTGAATGTTTTCTCAATATATCCAATTGTAAATAATATTGTATATTGCAAATGATTTCCAAAAAAAGATATATAAATAAAAATAAAAAATAAAAAGAGGGTATATATAAAAAAATGGAATAGAAAAATAAAAATAAAAACGATAAAAAGAACCCCATAAAAAAAATAGAACTGAAAGTGATGCAAATTCAAATGCCACTACTAGATAAATGTTTTAATTTTCTAGAATAAATTGATTGTTATGTGCAGCTTGTTTAAAATGCCACAACCATGAGTCATTGTTTGATTCACACAGTGTAATCATGATCAAATAAGTTTCAATTTCTGCTAATTAGATTAGAGAATAAAATTAGCCAAACTGTGTAATCTTGGCTAATGATAGCTAGGTAGATTAGGTGAATAAATTGATCCAATAGTTTAAACTGGATCAATGAATTACTAAGGTTAGGTTACAGTTAGATCATATGAGTTTCCCTTTTTAAAAGAAAGAAAAATAAAACAAGGTTTGGCCCCTCTAAATGCACCCTTGGTTAGTCATATCAGTTAAGCGCGCTTGAGCCAGAGGAGTTCTGGGATGGGTGACCTCCTGGGAAGTCCTGGTTACCGGGTGCAAGCCCCGAAGTGATGATTGATGCTATGTGATTCGTTCTCCACATTTCACTAGTTTCAATCCCAATTCTTCACCCCTGTGAGCATCACCCGATGCAATGAGTGCTGAGTGAACTATTCAAAAATCATGAGAAATTAGTCACTTTACGACTACCTCTCATGGAAATGGTCATACTTTGAATGACTTACTTAACGCAGTTGAATCCCAAAAATGATCTAACATAATGCACTGCGAAAATCCCCCATACTTAAATTCAAAAAGAGTCAAGGGATCTCTACCTGAATGGTTCATGAGGCACAATACTTGCTAAGGTTTTGCAAATGGGGTAGCAAGCTAAGTGGGCTTGATTGTGGGGAAAAACTCCACAGTTAAGCGCGCTTGAGCCAGAGGAGTTCTGGATGGGTGACCTCCTGGGAAGTCCTGGTTACCGGTGCAAGCCCGGAAGTGATGATTGATGCTATGTGATTCGTTCTCCACATTTCACTAGTTTCAATCCCACTTCTTCACCCCTGTGAGCATCACCCGATGCAATGAGTGCTGAGTGAACTATTCAAAAATCATGAGAAATTAGTCACTTTACGACTACCTCTCATGGAAATGGTCATACTTTGAATGACTTACTTAACGCAGTTGAATCCCAAAAATGATCTAACATAATGCACTGCGAAAATCCCCCATACTAAAATTATCTTAGTCTAGAGGAAAATGGAGATCGCAAAGGTGGACATAAAAAAAATTAATAGTTCGAGTCATCTTATGCTTGGCCTGAAATATAGGTTTATCCAATGTCTGGACTTTATATTATAAAGTCACAAATGAAAAAAGTCATTTTTTTGTATTTGGTTAAATCTCGTGTTCCATCCAACCACAAATTATCATTGGTGACTAGATCAATGGCCCCGAGGGCCTTTCGGCCCCCCGCCTCATCTATATTTATCGGTGGGGGGGTCTGAAGAGGTGTTTCCCCATCTAACCGAACGCCTTTGTGCCGCCCCCTCATTCTTTCGCACCCTCCCTCACCATATCGCATACTGCTTACATTCCCCCCCGTTGAAAAAACGCCTCACCACCATTCCTTCCCACCAACGTTCCCTGCGCCTATTCTACCACTCCCTTCATGACACCTGTCCCCCTATCCCCTAACCGTTAAGCATTTATTCCCTTGCTTAAATTAACGTTAATCTCTCTAATGTCCTCACGCCTACAACGAACCCATTCTTAACCATAAAAACACTAGAGTTTCCCAGATTTTTTCCCTTCACTGTCTCTGAAATCTGCTAATGTTAAACTTCACAATTTACCCATTTGTCCAACTAGATATGATCAGAGGACTACCAGTGGCCAAATCATCATTCTCATTACAAGCAACCTTTGGTTTTCAATTTTTTCCAGTCAATTCCCTAAATCATCCTATTTTTTTGTTCATCACATTTCTGGATATGGCTCCCAAAAGTCAAACTGCCACTAGTGTTGAAACCCCATGATCCCTTGACCCATTGACCTGGATCACCTTCCCTTGGTCGATTGAGAATATAAGATCTCAGAACCAAAGTGTGAATTCAATTTTTTCGAGTTGCACAATTGGATCAAAGATCTTCAACTTAACCAAAGTGATGAAATCAGCCTTTGGGAATCAAATCAACCACTTTACATGTTTCCCCAAGCACATTATTTTCTTGAATTCATCCTCAAATGTAAAGTTGACTACATACCTAATAAGAGAGCCATTATAGCCCCCACAGGTGAAATTTTGTTTGAAATTACTCCTCGGTCCATCTAGCAGATGATGCACATTCCTCAAAATAGTACATCCACCCCTTTCTCAATAGAAGCCCTAAATGAATTATATCAAAAGTTAGATTTTTCCCGAAGGGCTAGCATTTTTTAGATTTTCCTACCTGAAGATACACAGTTTCCCCAAAAAAACCCTCCCTATCCCTCTTCAATGTTTCCAAAAAGAGCCAAACAAATCATATCAATGCTCTCTTATTTATTAGGTTACTATTCTAATGAGTGGGTATATGAACCCATCTTAGGTTTTCTGTCAATATTTTCCATAGAAGATAATCCCTCAATCGTGTTTGATTTCAGTGAATTTCTTGCTGATAGGATCCATGAACAATTCCTTAAACTCTAAACTGAATGAATGTTCAGGTATGCTTCTGTTATAATGTACTAACTTTTATTTTTTCAAGCAGACAAATTCCCATTTGCAGTGCAGAAACTAAATGAGCAAAGGGAGCCACAATCAGTTATATTTTGGACCTCTATCTTAAGAAGAAATTCAAAGGAATGTGATTTCAAATACTTCATAGATCAGTTTGTGCATACATCTACTTGTTTGTTGACCAGTCAGATAGAACCCAGGGTCATTCAAGAAATCCAGAAAATCTTACACCTCAATGAGCAAGCAAAGATAGGTGACTGGTACTTGTACTAGAATTACACCGAAATCAGAGTATATGGGTGTGAATTTCCACCCTATAAGCTACCCGATAACTTCCCATGAGGATTGTTTCCTTGGAATACATTAGGAAAATGATTAATTTTGATGAAATCCATTTTCTTGCACCCAAGAAAAAACAATTCAGGATAAAAGCACAGGTGGGGTCTTTTATTTGTAACAACAGGACACCAGGGCATGAAGTAGATGAAATTCTAAAATAGATGAAATTTTCCCTAAGCTTTACCTGGTCATATGGCCCATTTCAAATAATTTCAAAGCTTAGGATGGAACAAAAGACTACACCATATGTGCATGCTCAGAGACCAGAAATTGAAAAATATATGGACCAGGATCAGTGGGAAGAGAACACTTTACAAGAGGCAGAAGAGAAACTCCCAAAGAGGACCACTTCACATACTCCTATTCCTCAGGAAAAGATAAAGAAAAGACAGGGAGAAGAGGACTCACCTTCAATTACATAAATCTTAGCCAAGGAGTTCAATATTTACACAAAAAAGTCAGGAAGAATCCTACAACATGGTTTGCAGAACAAGAAGAACAAGGACCAACTACAATAGTTATGAAAGGTCTACAATTTCAAACACATTCAGAGGATATATCAACAGGGCCCCCAACTTCATCATTTTCACAGGGAAATCCAAAAAATACTCTAGCATCAGAAATTGTCCAGAAGTAGAAAGAATTAAATATTTTTGAGAAATACAAAGAGATCAAGAAAAGAAATGAAGCCCTCAAGCACAACACCTACACACAATTTTGGAAGAAAACTTCCACCACTCAGCATAGGCTCATGTCAACATTTGACACAAAAAAGGGGAGAATGCATAGGGAATTCTTACAAGCACAAGCCCCCCATCCACAATCAGCAGCACATTACAAGCAAAGCACATTTGAGTTTGAGGCAAAGGATGCCCATCCTTTGGACTATATGGACATGCATAGGCAAACTGGAGAGATGGTTTACTCCACATTCACATATACTACAATAACTACTTCCAAATTGCAGGTATCTTTAAGTAACATTCAATCACAACTAAATCTTGAGAAGGTTTCTTCTTTGGCTAAGGATAATAGAATAAAATCATTAGAAGATCTAGTTATTAAAGTAGGGTATGATCCACGCAACATCAAAGCAGTGGAATAAATCATCAAAAAGAAGAATGTTGGCATTGCTTCTCTCAGAAAACAATTAAAACTGCCATCTACTGAAGATCCTCAAGCTAAGGAGATGGAGAATTGGAAAGTCAGAAAGAAAATATGCTCATGCTCATCATGGAGCAGAATGCTCAAATAAAGGAAATGGAAGTAGAAATGGACAAACTCATCAAGGAGAAAGAGCATAATTCTCAGCTCGCTTTGGTACCTCTTGATGTAGTGCCTATTGCATCAATACTTCAAACATGCATTTCTACATCAACTACAACAGCAGGAGAATCCACCTCTACAACACCCTCTACTCAACTATAGATGATTCTATCAAATTGGCCCAATGAATGGAAAATATGTCAATACAAGGAGAAGAAATCAAAAAGATGCGAGAGGATGTAAAGGTCCGACAAGAAGGGAACATGAGATATGAAAATTCTCTCCTAACAGAGATGTAGAAATCCCAAAGGCTTACCCAAAGAATGCAACAGATAGAGAAGGAAACTGCCATGGGTAATACCCTAGCCCAGGTTAAGGAGAACATCTAGAAAAGGATAAATGAAGCCATGATAGAAATATAACCATCTATACATATCATATTTGAGCAAAAGGAATTAATTGAGAAATCTAATGAAGCTATTGAACAAATCAAAGAGAAGCTAGGTGATAAACCAAGTGAAGCTACAGAGCTCATTAAGTTCCTCAATTCCAAAAACAAGCAGGAGTTATAAGAACTAGAGATTAAGGAAAAGTCTGAGACAATACTAGAGGTAAAAGAGGTGCTAACCAAAAGAAACTTAATCAGGGAGTTGGAAGAAAATTGTCAAGTTCTGGACATAGGTGTACATAGGTTCTTTAGTAAATTGGAAGTCCTCTACAAAAAGGGACTTCCCAGTTTACTAGTGATAAATGACAAGCTCAGCACATGGCCAGATTATAGCCAGAAATTGATGACCATTGCTAAAGACGGTACTAAGTTTGTAGGAGTGAAAGGCAGCATAACAGGGAAAGCATTTTTAGAAGCATTGACATATGATTTAGACATCCAGTATGAAATCAAGCACATCTTTATTTCCAAGCCAACTTTTTCCAAATATACTGAAGTGGATGAGGTCTACAAAAAGTTACTCAAGATGTCTATCCCTAGTGAACAACATTGGGATAAATTGTGTGAGTTACTGGAGTGAGAAGATGATTTTATTTTTCCAACACAAGCCCAACAATGCAATAGAAATTCAAGGGCCAGATATTCAACAGTTCCACAAAGCTAGGGCCACCAATCTAAGCAGTTTTAATTTTCCTATATTTTGTAACAAATAGATAGAATTGGTTTTAAAAATTCTTAAAATACATCTTGATCAGGTTTGACAGGATATTTTGTAAATAAACTTATAAATACTTTTCTTTTTGAAGTACAAAGGGTTGATTTTTGCATTCCAGAAAGCTATTATACTTTTTCATTTGATGGGTTGATCAGTAATAAAAAGGGCATTCTTCACAGGATTCATGTGTTAGCCAATTTGCTGAAGTTATTCTCTCACTATATATGTGTTTATTTATTTGTTTTCATGCTTATGTGTTCTTTAATCTGAATTATTTTACAGAAAGTTGATGAACAGAATTTGTTGAAAGATACACTCTAACTCTGGCTGTGGATAATTTAAATGTTTTCCTCTGATATTAAGTTAAAGAATTCTTAATTGTTCTTTCTCTTAATTGAACTTATTTCTCTTATTCTATTACATTTCATTTAAATATGAAAGATCCAGTTAGTTCAACTACCTTTCCCTGTGAAACTCCTTTGAAAATCTAAGACGGATCCTTGTTAAGTTTGCAGACTTCATAGCCCAATGGAAGTTTCAGGGATTTAATCAACTAAACCAATTTTAAAATCAAACTCCTAACTCTCATAACTAGCCTAAAATCCCAAATACAACAAAGTTAAATCTGAAAGAAAGATCCCTCTTTGAGTTTAGGAAGGCTAGATCCTAATCTCCAAAGTAGTTTTGTGGTTACCTCCATGGATTCTCTTACAACCTCATAAAGTACATAGTGCTAACTAACCACTGATTATTGTCTCTATAGATCTTGGTTGTTTTCTATTGTGCATATTGTTTACCGTGCTACCTACAATTTCTTAATTTATTGGGTGATTGAAAATAATTGGATAAATTGATTGTTATTGAATGAAGAAATTGTCTAAGTGATTGTTACAACATAGAACATTGGAAAATTAACAAGAAGCTAGGGAAAAGCCCCCATGGGGAAAACTCATCAATCCTTTCCTTATAGATCCTTCACCAACAAGAGAAATCCAAGTCAAACTAACCATTGATCCAAATGCCAAGTTAACCCTCCAAAATATACCATGTTTTGTCCACAAAATAGTTAACCAATATTATTCTTGCATGTTCTTTAGATTCCTTGTCTCACAAAGATATATAGCTTATATTTTATAAAAATCATGACCTTCCCATAGCTCGCATTACACAGAGATAATAGCTTGCATTACCCAGAAATTGGTGTCTTTCTATGGCTCACATCAAAAATATATTATGGTATTCCTGTAACTCACATTGCAAAGATATTATGGTATTCTTGCAACTCACATCACAGAGATATTATGCCTTCTGCAATTCGCATTTACACAAAGAGAATATGCCACATAAAACTCATTTTATGTCCCTCAGATTCCATTCCAAAAACTCGAATTTTCTTTCCTCGGAATAGATCCAAATTGGTTTCCAAATGGTTGAGGATAGGTGTCAATATATATTTGTTTCCTCATGCGAAAATACATGAATCTTGGGCAAGTTGTCTTGTCATCCTAGAGAGCCAACATGGAAACTTGGAGGGACAAATAACACTTAAAAAATTCAAATTTTCTTATTTTCACATGTTCATGAAGAACATGCCCTTTGAATTCTTTTTTTCTTTTGATAAAAAACAAAGCATGAAGAACATGCTACAAAATAATAATAATAATTCTTTTCTTTTCTTTTACATAAAATATATATTGATACAAGTATAATGACAATTATGAAGATCGAACCTAGTTAAAATTCCGATAGGGTGCATGGTGTGCTTCTTACCATTGATTGTACCATGAAAAACACACACATCAGAGATAGCTTACTCATGAATCAATAGACCTTGTCTTGGTTCTTCTGAGGCACACACTTCCTTGATGTTGAAAAAGTGTAACTAGGTTTAGTATTCATAATGACATGTAATTATGATTTTATGTAAAGAGATGTCAATAAGAAAAATGAAATTATTATATTAACTTGCTTCATGGGTTTCATGAGCAAGGAAATTTTTTTTTGAGTCAAGAATCCCATTGAGAGTTTAGGGTTTATTCATCTAGGCAGAAAAGAGTCATTTTCATGTAAACAAAGTCATTTTACACCTAGCAAAAGGTCAATATTGTCTATGTAAAATATCCTCCAATAACCTTTCACCAAACCCCTTCAAGTCAGCCTACAAACTATGAGGAAGCTATGATATGAAGTCGGCCTAAACTCTAGTTGTCAAGTCGGCGTAAAGAGCAACGAAGTAGGGTATATATAGCCCTACTCAGCCGCATTTGGAGACACATTTTCATACAATCATTCACTGGAAAAGTGAAAACAAGAAGGAAGAAGAAAGAGGGCTAGAAGGAGGACAAAGAAGGAGTAGTAAAAGGGAAGGACAAAAATTATTTGGGTCATCATCTACTAGGTACAACGAAGATTATTCTAGGAAGTGTGGAGTCTGGGCAACAGAATCTTCTAGAAATGCAAAGTCTGGGTAGTACGAAGTCTGAGCAACATATTCTTTTGGGAAGTGTGAAGTTTTAGAAATAGATTCTTCTGGGGCAGCAAGAGAGAAAATCTACTAAGTGATCGAAGTAGAGGCTGAGGTTCTCTCTAGAAGAACTAGAGACTGAGATTCTCTAGGGAAGTTGTGGAGGTGTAGTACAAAAAGATAGATACTGAGTTTCTATAGGAGGAAAAACAAAGGGAGAAGAAGATCAAGGTGGGTGACAAGTGTCATGGAAGGATACTATAGTCAAGGGTTCAGTGTCATGGTCTTGGTACTTATCAATTGAAGATCTAGAAGAAGAATTTTATTGGATTCTCCTCTCAAGAGGTGAGAGGTTTTGGCCCTGGCTGGAGAAGTCTATACTTTGTGTCACTTGTATTTATTTTGATAATTGCCTTGATGAAAAGAACACACTAATAAGCTAACAAAGTAAAAGATCATAAGTAAAATAAGAACATGCATATCACAAGCAATTATCAAGCAGAGAAATGGTTAACATTGAATGCCCTAGATTTCTCAACATGGTATCAGAGCTAAGGTGTTGAAGACAAGAAGGGGCAGACAAAACAAGCTGACACACAAGAATCAATCTTCAAAGGAGGAATCAAAGTAAGTTGAATGTTATCAAGAAGGAAATCTAGATTCTCATGAAACCAAAACCATGTTAGTTATTGGTAGCATCGAATGTGATCTAGCAATGAAAATTGGTGGAGAGGCTAAGGCACATGAGTTCTAAAGAACCACGAAACCGTTTGGTGAAATTCCACCCGGATTGTATTTTATTAAAATAATTAATATTTTTAATGGGGTTCCTAAGTCTAAACTTAAGAAAATTAAAGTATTAATTGGCATTAATCAAAACATGGGTGATGTTGAAGAAAGTGTAACTAGGTTCGGTCTTCATAATGACATGATCTTTGTAAATAATGTAATAAAAGGAAATAACTTATTTTCGTAATCTTGCTACATGGATTTCATGAGCAAGAAGTGTCACTAGGTGAAAGAATTCTTCTTGATGTCTTTAGGATTTATTTATATGTCAAAGAGTCATGTCATGTGTATAGAAACTCTTCATGAGTTTATGTAAATATGTACAAGTCTTCAAAGTTGTGTAACAACCCTCCAAGACCAAGATCAGTGCCTCAAAAGAAAGCATATCAAAGTCTGCAAGCAAAACGATAAGGAGATGATCATGTCGGCTTCAAATAAATGAATTAAATATATAAATATATGTCATGTCAGATTGAAGCAAAAGTCATGTCGGTTCATGATCATGTCGGCTCATATATGGAACACTCATCACTATAAATACACATAAAGGGTCAGTGCAAAAGTGAGAATAAAAAATTCGTATGCCTATGTAATATTCGCATATTAGGGAAAGCCACAATAAGGTTTGATTGCACCTCATTTGGGTTTTATGTGCAATCACAACCTCGGATACATGGAGCGGTAAATAACATTATATGATGTCACCACATTGATTTAAGTTCTGAACCCTTTCAGCATGTCTATGATTTGAAGGTGGTGTCCTCGAATGGAGAAAGCAAAAAAGGATGTATGTGATCTAGAGATGTCACTGTCTCATTCTCAGCACATCTATCTCAGATAGATGAAGCAAGAAAAACTTCAGATGAGGATGCAGTAGATGGACTATCCTCGGCCTACACATATAGTACTGTCTTGGCTTAGTAGAGATTATGTTGGTCTTAAGGATGATATCCCTTTAGTAGCATGATGAATTGTAGCAGTGAAGATCTATACTATCTCAGCAGAATCATGAAATGAGAAACCCTTAACATACCTATGAAAAGAGACATACAATCTCATTGGTTACCAAACATTCAGATTGAATATGATACAGTCTTGATGTACTACAAAGAGAAACGACAAGGATCACAATCTAGATCATGACATAACTATAATCACAGTAGTTATATCTTGATCTCATTGTCTTGGAGCGCAGAAGTGATATCAATGCAGCAAGAGATGCATTAGTAAATAATCTTGGTGATATTGTTGTGAAGGTCTCTATATTTCAACAATGGTCTCGATGAAGAAAGCAACGAGGATGATCTCAGTTAAAGTACAGAAGCAGTGCAACTATGATGACATAGGTGCAAGCAGTAGTGATGATGATGATCCTAGCAATGGCAAGGAAGAGGAATGATGTCTTGGTCTTGGAGAGGAAGAATGTGTCAAGGGTCATGGTCTTGGTCTTGGTATTTGTCAATGGAATCTATATAAGAAAAAAAAATTCATGGGTTTTCCTCTCCAAGAGGGAGAGGTTTCGGCCCTAGCAGAAAGCCGAACATTTGTGTTCTTGTCTCTTTTGTTTTGATAACAGTTTGATGAAGTAATCACACATACTAATAATGAATGGAACATTAAGCTAAGATAAATTGTATAAATGTTTCACAAATTTTTATCATGTTAAAGAAGAATCACCTTAATATGCACACCCGAGATTCTTCAACAGGTGAGAATGTTCTAGAAAGCGGATCAAGTCAAGTTTTTAATCTTAGCCATTGATTAGAGACTTAATCTCGGTCGTTGAAGTCCCAATGATAAAATTATAAGAAGGAGGCTTGGGGTTCATTCAAAAGCACATACCGTTAGAACGAATTGATCTAGAGTTCGATTTCTGGGGATAGGAAGTTGAGAAATTCGAACTAAGTGATCATTCTACATTAGACGAGCAGGGATCGTTCTGGAATATTGGGTAAAGAGGTGGAGAGCCACTAGTGGAGGTAGCGCAACACTTAGAGGGATTAGCGTTGGGCCAGTTAGGGCCCATGCATGCTTGACGCAAAGCCAGAAGGGCCAGTGCAGGAAGGAAGTTGCCTTCACATAGAAATCTAGAACTGTCGGGGAGTTGCTAGAACAGTCGGGAGAGGTTGATGTAGAACCTCCAGGAGGCAGAAGAGACAGTATAGGGTTGATGCAAATCCTGTAAGGCTAAAACAGGGTCAGCGTAGAGATAGCCGGGGTTTGCCTGTTCTGTTTCTGTATGAGCCAGAAACTGTTGGGTGAAGTGAGGTAATCTCACTCAATTTTTTGCTATTATATTTTTCTCTATAACTAGATATCTGGGAGGGCATCCAAAATTGTATTCAAAACTAGTTGATCCAGATTTAAACAGGAACACAACAAATTACAGAGATAACCATAAACACATAGATGCAGTGGAAATAATACTTCATTTCATTAATGTAAAATACTGAAATATGCTTACAAACAAACATGGAAATAAACCAGCTAGGGCGATGGTAGCTTATCTCTGAGAAGAGATGTGGTGGCTACATGCCTCTGAAATGTGTTATAATGAGGCTTGAATGCCTATTTATTGTTCAAAAATAATGGAAAAACCTAAACATCCAAAAACCTAACCCTAGAAGATGAAACACCAAACTGTGGGCCCCGTTTGGGTAAATTGGTACATCAACTTCCCTAGGTTGTAACTTTGGCATACGATCTTCGTTTGACGCACACAATATCTCATTAGAAAGATCTATATGAGAACTACAACTTTGGGAAGAGCAACATCGGTCCATGGACCCATGTTGCTCCCAATTTTCCCAAAAAATGTTGTTTAAGGCCTCAAAATGGCTCCGGAAGTTCAGGACCCAAAAAAATGCTAAGAATAGTAAACTGTGTTATAATTAAGGAAACTGAAAAGTTGAAAGAAAAAATGGTGGGGGCCCAAGTGGACTTGATGGGTGGTCACCAATATCCACCTGGATCATTCCTCCCCCCTTAGGAAGCAATGGTCCCGATTGCATTGAGTTCCTCCATGAGATGAGGAAACTTCTACTGAACTTGGTCCCTAATGAGCCACTTGCCCGGGTGAAGGAGTTGGCCTACTTTGACAACTCGATACAGTTGGATATTCTGCTGGCGAGTGTGCTTGATTTGTGTGTACATGATCCGATCAGCTGTAGCTTGTTCCATGCAATCTGGATTTAACTCTGTGGGTGTGAGTTGTTCTACAATGTTGGATGTGTCTAGTAATGGTGGAAATTATGGCCGAAGGCGGTCCACATTGAATACTGGGTACAGGCCAAGGAATGGGGGAATGCTAAGATCAAATGCATTATCTCCCATAGCCTTGGTAATGGTGTAAGGACCATATCAGAGTGGTCTGAGTTTCCAATAGGCTCTGGTAAGGCATTCCTTTTGCAAATGCAACCAGACTTTGTCGCCCACCTGAAACTTGTGTGGCACCTGCTGCTGATCATGTCGTTGCTTGTACTTGGCATTTGATTTCTTCATAATGTCATGCACCTACTAGTGAATATGTTGGATGTGCTCAATGAAGCTATTTCCCTTATCTATTTCGAACTGGACATGACCTGAATCTACGTGAGTAGCTGCAAATGGCATGGCCACATCAATGGGACATAGTGGTTGGAATCCCAAGCCCACCTAAAAAGGGTTGTGGCCAGTCGAGCTGTGGAGAGCCTGGTTGTAGCTATGCTGAACATCGGGGGGGCTCTCGTCCCATGTGCATGGATGCTTTGAGTTGTACATGCGAAGAATGTGTATGATCACCCTGTTGACAACTTGTGTCTGGCCATCAGTTTGAGGATGGAAGGTTGTGGACTTAGTGAGTTTGGTGTCCAGCATCGACCAGAGACTGAACCAAAATGTACTGAGGAGCTTGTTATCCCGATCTGAGATGATAGATTGTGGGATCCCAAAGTGTACCCACACTCATTTAAAGAAGAGTTTAGCAGTGGCTTCTGCTATGATATTCTTCTTGCAGGCCGGCATAATGGCCATCTTCGAGAAACTTTTGAAGACCACAAAAACACAGTCATTTCCATGCTTAGTGGAAGGAAGGCATGACATGTAATCCATGGAGATGGATTCCCAAGGTCGACTAAGGGTAGGTAGTGGGGTATAGAGGCCTTGGTTCTTGATGGTCAGTTTGGCAATGGCGCAGACAGTGCATGATCTGATGTACTTCCCAACATCCTGTCGAATATTAAACCAATAGAAATACTTTTGCAGTACTGCCACCATTTTCTCGACCCCGAAATTCCCAGCAACACGACTGTAGTGTGCTTCCCAAATCATCTTGGCACGCTCACTTGAAGGAACACAAAGGTGACCCAGGTGGCATAACAGGGCATCCTGGAGGTGGAAATCTGGAACATGTTGACCCTCTAAGAGTGTCTAGTATGTGTGGCTGAATCCTGGGTCGCTTTTGTAGAGAAGTGGCAAATTAGAGGTCTCGTACCCACAAGATTTGAGCACGGTGGTTAATGCCATGATCGGTGGTCGACTAAGGAAATCTGCAACATTATTAGTGCTACCCTTCTTATACTTGATATTCAAATGAAACCATTGTAGGTATGTGGACCACTTCTGATGGCGATCATTCTGCAATTTCCCTTGGATCTGTACGAACTGTAGGGGTTGATGGTCTGTGTGGATGACCATTTCCTTCCCCAAAATGGGTAAGGCTTCCCTTGTTGGCAAGCCTGCACAATGGAATACATTTCTTTGCCATAAGTGGGATACTTCCGAACTCTGTCTGAAAGTGTCTCACTATGATATGCCACTGGATGCCCATGTTGAGTAAGGACTGCCACAATAGCATAGTCAGAGGCATCTGTCTCGACCTCAAATGGTTGTTGCAAGTCTGTTAATGCGAGCACTGGTGCCGAGCAAAGACGATATTTCAACTCTATGAATGCCTTCTGTTGAGATTCAGACAAAAATAATTTTGCTTTCGCTCCTCCCTTGGTGACTTGACTCAAGGGCCAAGTGATATGAGAAAATCCCAACACGAATCTACGGTAGAAGTTGGCAAGACCTAGAAAGTTGCAGAGCTCTATCAGAGTGGTTGAAGATGGCCAATCCCGAATGACTTGGATCTTGGCTGGATCCACATGCACCCCCTGTTCATCAATAATGTATCCCAGATACTGAACCTTGGTCATGCCAAAAGTGCATTTCTCCAAATTGGCACATAACTTGTGTTGCCGAAGTGTTTGGAGAACCTATCCGATGTGGTGGAGGTGCTCTTCCCTACTCTGGCTACAGATCAAGATGTCATCCAAGTATACGACTACAAATGAGTTGGTGAATGGTCGTAATATGTCATCCATTAGCCTCATGAAGGTTGCAAGAGAATTCGTCAATCCGAAAGGCATAACCAACCTTTCAAAAAGGCCCTCCTTAGCTTTGAAGGCAGTCTTCCACACATCGGAGGGTTCGATTGGTACCTGATGATATCCCGACTTCAAATCAATCTTGGTGAAATATTTTTCCCCCTTCAGTTGGTCCAAGAGGTCATCAATCCGTGGGATTGGGTACCTATTACGGACAATGATCTTGTTCAACGCCCGATAGTCAATACAGAGTCTCCAAGTCCCATCCTTCTTCTGTACCAACACGATTGGGCTCCCACAGGGTGATGAAATCGGACGGATGTGACCTTTCTGCAACAACTCCTGAATATGCCTCTTAATTACATCGTTCTACTGAATGGATCACCGACAGATTGGTCCATTGGGCAGCGACGCATCTGGGGTCAGATTGATGGAGTGCTTGACCTGACAGTGCAGAGAAACCCCTGCAGGGGAGGTAAAGATGTCCTCGTACTCCTCCATGACTGTGTGCATCTATAGTTGTTGTGTTGAGGGGCCTTGTCTGGAGTTGTGACCACCGTATTCTTCTTTCCTTGAGGGAATATCATTAGGAAAAAAAATTTCCGGTTTTGGAAATGAGCTTACTGCATTGTTTTGCACTAACCAAAGAGATGGCGGTAGGTGGTGCTACCTTCGGTATCCTGTACAACTTATTTCCCAAAGTAACAATAACAGCACGAGGCCTTGATTCATACACAACATGTTCCTTCCACAAGTATGGTTGTCCTAATAATACATCACAAACCTCAAGGGGAGCAATGTCACACAATACCTCATCCGTGAAGGGCTTGATGTTGTATGGAAGGTGACACTACTTTCTCACGCGAAGATCTCGTCCTTGGTGAAGCCACCCATGGTGTATGGTTGTGGATGTTTTGTGGTCGGTAAGCCCAACTGCTTCATGACCTCTGTCGAAATGAGGTTCTTTTGGCTCCCACTATCGACAATGAACTGTAGCAGGGAGCCCTTCACCCACATTTGGGAGTGGAAGAGACGCTCCTCCTCCTCTGGATCTTCAGGTTCCTCCTTTTGGATCTTCGTGCTGGCAACAGTGGCGTTGGGCTCCGCATCAATAATCTACTTCCCTTTGTCATTCCCCTTGTCGGGTTCTAACTCCGAGTTGGAACATGCATTTGATTCTGAAACCTTTAGCTCGACCACCAGTGACTGCTTGGCCCGACACTCACTTGTGTTGTGAGTGGAGCTCTTATGGAACTCACACCACTTTCCCGTGTCCTTTTTTGGCTTCATGGCACTATTCTTTGCTTGCAGCTTTGGCGGGTTGTCTTGGGCTGCCCCGCCTTGGCTTTGTCCTTTGTTCTATAGTTTGGGGGCACCTTTCCCTTGCTTCAGATTCACAGATCCAAAGTCTTGCTTCTTATGTTTAAACTTTTGCTCGACCTTGACGGCATATTGGTATGCCGTGCTGAGCGAGGAGATGTTCAGGAATTCTATTTCTTCTTGGATGTACTTGTGTAGGCAACCGTGGTATTTGAGAATCAAATGTTGCTTCGAATCCTTGATACCCAACTTTATGCAAAGGGTATGGAAAATTTTGGTAAACTCCACCCGTCTTGGTCCCTTCCCTGCCACAGCGTGGTCCACTTTATGTAGTGATCCTCAGAGCTTCTAACAGGGTAGTACTGCTCCTTGATGGCATCCCATAATGAATTCCAAGTGGGTGCGGCTAAAAATAGTGAGCCTGTACTTTCATCCTTTTGCTCGCAGTAGGTTTCCCACCAATCTTTGGTGTGGTGGGCTGCTTTGAGAAGAGCAAAAATAATCTTTTCCCAACTGGAAAAATCATGAACAGAAAAATAACCCTCTAGTAGATTTAACCATTTATCGATGGCATCTGCATCTATCTGACCCTCGAATATGGGGATTTCAAAATTAACTTGTACCTTAAACCGTGTGGTGTTTCCAGAGTAGTTGTTGGAAGTCGATGTGTCGCCCCTGGGTAGCCATTGAAGGATCTAGGCAAAGTTGTCCATCATCATGTTCCTTTGTCACTCGAGGGCTTCTTTGAGCAATATTTTGATAGGATCTCCTGCCTCCTCGTCTTTCTTTCCATCTGCCATGGGAGGCCATCGGGATTTGTGAGGCTGGTCTTGCAAAGGTTTGACCAGTTCAAGCCCTAAGTCCTTATATCCGGACCTCGTTGGGGACATGCAAAGAAAAACAGAGAAAAATCAGACCGCTCTGATACCACTGATCTAGATTAATAGGAATGCAAAAAATTACAGAGATAACCATAAACATAGAGATGCAGCGGAAATAATACTTCATTTCATTAATGTAAAATACTGAAATATGCTTACACACAGACATGGAAATAAACTAGCTAGGGCGATGGTAGCTTATCTCTGAGAAGAGATGTGGTAGCTACATGCCTCTAAACTGAATTACAATGAGGCTCGAAGGCCTATTTATTGTTTAGAAACAATGGAAAACCCTAAACATCCAAAAACCTAACCCTAGAAGATGAAACGCCAAACTGTGGACCTCATTTGGGTAAATTGGTACATCAACTTCTAGGGGTCGTAACATTGGCATACGATCTCTGTTTGATGCGCACAATATCTCGTTAGAAAGATCTATCCAAGAACTACAACTTTGGGAAGAGCAACATCAGTCCGTGGACCCATGTTGCTCCAAGTTTTCCCAAAAAAATGTCGTTTTGGGCCTCAAAACGGCTCCGAAAGTTCAGGACCCTAAAAAATGCTAAGAATAGTAAATTGTGCTATAATTAAGGAAACTGAAAAGCTGAAAGAAACAATGGTGGGGGTCCAAGTGGACTTGGCTAGTGGCCACCAATATCCACATGTATCAATAGTACTTAATAATATAAAACCCTCAGAAATGTTGCACTGATTTTCTCGCATTGGGTTTTTCTGGAGACTATTTTGTTGTTATAAACATATTTGGGCACTGCAACCCCAAAATCATATGTCCATAAACAAAGGGCTCTTTAGTCCCTAAAATTTTTGTTTCATACCCTAAAGGATCATGGTCAACTGATTACATCATTTCCCGGAAGTTCCACCTGAAAAACTACTAAGAACTAGCCAAAACTGGACCATACTAACTGCTCCATGGTCAAGGTGCGATGGATCTCACTTTCTACACACAGGGGTGCAATGCATACTGAAATGGCCTTATGTAGGGTGCGATGAGTGAGAATAGACAAATGGCAGAGACAGTTTGCTAAGTGGATGATCATGGAATCTTCCAGAAACTTCTCATATGACACTTGCCTCTCTGAATTCGCCCAGGGATGAGTAAGAGATCAATGAAATCTCCAAGTGGAACCAAGAACTATCAGTGGAATGACACTAATAAAAAACCCAGAGCTGAATCACACCCTTGCAAGACATCTATAAATGGATCCCTCATCTGAGATATCTGGGGGCTGGAATTTTGTATTTTGTAAGGAAGTGTTGTTGGTTTGTTGGTGAGAAGAGACATTGCATTGTTGGGTGATTTGCTTGTACATGAGGTGAAGAGGGCTTCTACAACTGGGAGGATGATGTTGGATCAAGCAGCTAGGTTGTAATCCTCTCTTACATTACTATTAATAAAGTTCTTTGAGTTTTCCTCCGTATGATCTTGTATTTGTGAATCTTATTGTTTATGAATGCAATTGTATCGTCAATGTGTTTCTGATTTATGATGTTTTAGATAGAGATGCCTTGATAGTTTGCTGTTACTTTGACCCTACAGGTACTCTTTAAAGTGGGACAAGTAGGAGAGGAGTGGAAAATTCTATCAAGGAAAGGAGAAATCAAGCTAGGATCAAAGCAGAAGATCCAGGTTGGTCCTCTTTTCTTCTCTTTCATTATCACACTTAAAGGAAATCTTGAAAAGCTTTCATTGTTTGTTTCTAAGATAGATACCCATCTTAGTGGGACTAGAAGTTCGAATAGACACTAGTTTTCCTTGAAACAAAATGGTGACTCCACTGGTGAACGAATAGTTTGTTTTGTTTGTTTATTGTTTTCTTTATAAACTACAGACGGAGCCTGAAGTTAGCCAGCTAGTCTTCGAAACGCCTTTGCTATGCAATTGCGAAGTAGATAAACGCTGCTTCAGTCAATCTCCAAGTTGGTTTATGAACTGAACATCTGATTTACAAAGCATCCTAAGTGCCCTTTTGGTAGCTCAGAACCTCATCATATCTTACCCTTATGCTTTGTGTTTATTGTCCATCATTACCCGCCTAAATCACTGAACTTAGCTGCGAACTTTGAGCAAAAACCAAGCTCAGTTTCGCTCCCTGACCCCTTGCACTGTCTGTAACTGTGAAACCTGGATGCATCGCACCTCCCGTGTGTTGCAGGTGAGATGCATCCTTGTTTCCCTGTGTTGTAGGTGTGATGATTGAGTGATACTGCTTTCTTCTCTAAAAATTGGTTTTTTCCTCCTTGTTTTCAGATTTATTCAGTAGTTTTGTTGTTCATGATCAGTACCTTCTTTCTTAAGCCATCTTCCTTGACATTATTTCAGCCTCCATCAGTTAGGAATTGTAAATGTTTTTGTGTATTTATCAATCATTTACAATCTTCCTTTGTCGAAAGTAGCCTAATCGAACTATCGTTTTTTATGCAAGTGTCGTAATTGTCATTTTAAATCAAAAGAAGAGTGTCGTAAAGTCTTCCTCTGCTAGATAGTTGATTGTACTTTTGTCATTGTACTTGATTTTGAAATTATTAGTATTTCAAGTGTCAAAAATAGTTTTCAATTCGAAATCGAAAAGTGTCACCTTAGTCTTCCTTTCGTTTTGAAAAGAAAAATTGTTAGTATTGTCGCTTTGAAAGAAAATAGTTCAAATCTGTTTTTAGCATTCACACATTAAGAAAGTGGAAAACAAATACATGCATGTGCATCTGTATTTTGACTTCTTGCAAAATTTGATTTAGGAAAAGTGCATTTAGTGTGTGCTCTATGCTCTCTGCTGAAAGAAAATCATAATCTTCTTTCCTTTGTAGCTAGGATTTTCATTGCTAAAAGAACATAAATGATTGTTTATCATTTTAGATTGCATATTTAGGAATTTCACATTTACATCACACAGTGAACCTTGAAAGAAAAACTTCTAAGCAAGATCAACTCAAAAATAAACCTAAATGAACATAAAAACACTTTGGAACTTAATGCAACACATCTAGAAGTCTAGGCTAGAGACATGTTCCAGTGTCGTAAAACCTAGTAACTATCGTTTTCATCGAAGGTTGGGTGATTCATCCTCTTTGATACGACAAGTGCTAGTACGGACTTGTGCTACCCGTACTGTCGAGTATATATTGGGAGACCACAATAGGATGATATCCTTTATCCTTAAGAAGTCATGTCTGCCGCCATATCGATCATAATGCACTAAACATAGCATTCGGGAAGATTGACTGTCGTACATAAGTCCTTGGTAATTTCTCTATCATTTATCACCAAGGTGTATTTTGCAGTTTTACGATCAATTTGGTAAACCCTCTATCTAGACTTCCAGAGCAGTCACTTTCGTTCCTTTTCGACTCCTTAAAAGAAAAGTTCAATTTGAGCACTTGTCACTTTAGGGTCATTAAAAATTGAAGGTGACTAGAGTCACCTTTAGCTTTTTCTCAACTCTTACAAATTGAAAAAGCAAGTTAGGTCAAAGTGTCTTAAAATTAATTTAAATCGGAATAACTTTTTCCCCTTTAATTTTTGAGTTGATCAAGTAATCCGCAATCATGGAAGAAATTCAATCAAAACCTCGTCATTCGCGGAGACTAGCGAGTCAACCATCTTTGACCCCAGAAATGAAACCATCCTGGGCAAAACAGTCTCATTTAACTGAGTCCAATTCACCTGATTTATTTGAAACTTGTGTTTCAACATCGTCAGAGACTACAGTTACTCCAATTATCTCTGGTACATCTGCCTTTACAGAAAAATTTCTGCAGTTACAAGAGGACATTAGAACTGATCCTAGTGTAATGGTAGACACCTCTATTCCTGAAGCAGCTCCACCTAGGACTGATCCAGAAACTAAAGTTCACTTGCCTGAACATCTGGAAGTTGAGTTCCAGAATTCAGAAGGTGTCACCCCTCCAGTATCTGTTACTGCAGAAGCTACACTTTCTTTGGCTCCAGAAATATTTTATAGACTTGACGGTCTTCCTCTTCCACCTGGATTGATTGCCATAGAAGAGATAATAGAGGATCTTCCACCCAGTACTCTAGTGTATTTTGGAACTGGGATCCACTTATATCCTTCTACTACATAAGTTAGTTATTTTTCATCGCAAGTTCCTGTCGAATCATTAGGAAATATTTTGGATAGACTTAATATGTCTGAACAACCATTAACATCTAGGACTGTGTCAGCTGACACAACTACAATGGAGCTTCCTGCTGACGTTCCTACAATGTTTGCTGGTATACCATCTGTCCCGACTAGTTATCAACAACAAGCCGGAGTCCACTTAAGGACTGTTTCGACGACATGGTATGTTCTTATTCCTTCATCCGGAATCTCATCTGGTATTTCTTATGTTGAAACTCAACAAGTTGATCAAATGTGTCTTTAAAGGCCGATCTACCCTTTAAGCACTGGATTTCCACTGTATGGGGGGCAGTATGCCTTTTCATTGTTTCCTCCTGGAGAACAACCATATGGGAGTTTACAACAAAATTCAGGTCAAACTGGAATTACATCCAGCAGTTGGGTACCAATACTGCCTCAACAACCAAGGGTTGTATATTCAATGCAACCAATCTAACCTGTGTCGGATATTCCCACTACACCTGCTATTGTGACTGTATCGCAAGTACAACTGCTACCTATTGTATGTCAACCTCAAGTTTCTCAGGTTGCAATATAACAGCCTCTTGTCTCCGCGGTTCAATCACAATATCAGGTTAGTGCCTCCTTATCTGGAGCGACTCAGGCTCAAACAGGTACTATCACTCCGCATCTTGGTCAATCATTTAGTATTGGACAACATAAAATGGTCCAACAACCATGGCTAGTGCAATATCAACAACTGCAATTCCAGCAATCATACCAAGGACCTAAGCAACAAGGCTTTGTAACTAACGAGCAATCGCATTTCCAAAGTGGTTATCAACAATTATACTATAATGGTTATGCCCATCAACCTTATCAAATTTACCAGCATCAAATACATTATGCTGGTATTCAAAGACCTACTACTCAGGCGATTCCATATTATCCTCGGTATGCTTCACCTAACCTGAATCAATAGTTGCCTTTTGTAGCAACTCTAGAATTACCAGATCTAAACCGGTTGATGAATGATCCAATTGCTTACTCCCCTTGGTGACCTGCGATTCCTCATAAACTTCCCTTTGATATTCCTAAATTCAATGGAAATCCAGGTGAAGATCCATCGAATCATGTGATGACATTCCATTTGTGGTGTTCATCCAACACCCTGAATGATGATTCGATTAGGCTTCGCCTTTTTCAGCAAACGTTAACTGGTTCGGAAGCTAAATGGTATATAGAATTGCCTAAAGCTTCATTTTATAACTTCAGCACCCTTGCCACTACCTTTTTAACCCATTTTCAGTTACCCATAAGGTACGAAACAGGGACAGAACTCCTTACCAACTTTAAATAGACGACAGCCACTCACATATCCGATCATATTCATGAGTGGCGGCGTCGTCGAAGAATGGTAAAGATGTACGTTCCTGATCAACTTTTAGCTGAATGGTTTATAAATTCATTATTACCCTCTATTATAGAGGATGTGGCTAAGGGAGGAGTTGTCACCGAAGAGCAAGTCATTGCTCATGCACAATATTTAGACTTGATCTATACTCAGTCTGGCATGCCCTATGACAAAATTCTTGATGCTCCTAGACCAGAATTTTCCTTTCCTCCCCCTCCTAAATCAATCCGGGACACTTATGTCGGTGATGGCGTGATCGGTACAACAAGCACGAAAACCGCAAAGGCTACATCTAAAAAATCCCTTGCAGTTTCTAGTGAAAAAGCAAATGAAGAACCTCTTGCCTCGGAGATTAATGTCGTGTCATCTGACAAGGGAAAAAATCCAAAGCAACCATGGGGCAAGAAGAAAGGGAAAAATAATAAGAAGAAACAGGAAAATTCACCTCCTGAAAAATATTCTGAAAACCCTACTAGGCAAAAGAAACCTCATTATCCATGTTACATATGCGACGACGAGCATTTCACAAAATATTGTCCACATAAAGCTAAGGTTATGAAATTTTTAAAAACTTCAAATACCCCAGTGGTGTTGACTAATCCATTTATGAGCCCAGAAAAAACCTGGTTGCTATCGATAATGCTTCCCCATCCCAAGTGCTTATGCTATCCATCTCGAAATAGCAAAATGATGCTTTGATATCGACAAGGAATAAAGATTATGGTAATCCATAGTCGTCAAACAGCAAGGCTATAGATCAACCTAGTAGTTCAACAACAACTTCGCCAGAAGTCGTTCCACCAATCATTCCTGAATTAACAATAAAACCGCCAAGGGAGTAGTACATAAATCGACATTTAATCCTCGTGCCCGAGCAACACAGAATTATGATATAGTGGAGGATCTGGTCCAATCGCCATCCGCATGTCAATGGTTGAAGTACTGCAGAATTGACCCTCCCAAAAGCAGGCTTTGTTATCAACGATAGGTGGGATTGATCGAACGGATTCTAATTTAGTGGCCTTTAATCATAAATGATACGAACCTCAGTTACTAGCCCAGCTTAATTTCCTCATATAGGTAAAAGCCCTCAACAAAACTGTTCATCGAACAATCATTGATGAGGGGGCATCTACCTGTATTATGTCAATCAGTTGGTGGAAAAATTTAGGCTCTCCACCCTAGTCACAATCATCAACGACATTAAAAGCGTTCGATGGAAGAACATGCACGCCATATGGGATATTAAGTAACTTGTAAGTCGAACTGGGGGGCAAGAAAATAGAAATTGAAGTTGAGGTCATTGATGGAAACCTTGACTACAATATCCTACTGGGTAGGCCCTGGATTTATGCTATGGCTGCTGTTGTGTCAACATATTTTAGAAATATTGCATTCCCCTTTCAAGGCGAAATTAAAATCATTGACCAAATGAACTTCCTCTCCAACAGTTTGCAAGTTACTAGAAGCATTCCATTGATCCATGGTAGTTCTCAATTGCTTCAACATGTCGGAGTAGGTCTCCTAAAAGACTCATCCTTAATGGGTACTTTTTCCCTCCCGCCTCCAAGTAATCTGGCGGAAGTGGCCACAGTGGAAACTTGTCATATGATATCTTCTACATCATCAAATATTAAGAAGGACTCTGACCATTTTGATAGTGTCGATCACAGTGAGGTTTTCATAGTTGAAAATCCGACTGACATGACTCAATTAAGTGATGTTGTACAATATGTACTGGGGGCATTGGAACCAGATCTTTCCTTCATGACCCCTTATGAGTTGTGATCAAAGGTTTCCAGAGGATATTTTGTTGATTGGTGTCAACCTCGTTAAAAAATGAAACCAAGGATCTGAGCAGAATTCCTTGCCTTGTGTCAAGCTCATTAAAAAATGAAACAAGGCTAAGAAAAGTTCCAAGTCGAGTCTTTCACTTGATCTCGTAAAGGAACCTTCATTCCATCCACCTAATTACCCTGAGTAATCTAGTGAATGTAATGAATCTTAGGGGGGCATGCACCCTTGTCTATTTTGCGGACAAACCCAGCTGTAGAGATAAGTTTCCCTGTAAGTTATGTGATCGGTCTGAGTGACCTTTCACCTTTGTCTATTTGGCAGAAAAAGTGCAGGAAGTGTTTTGTCTAAGTATTGATACAAAATCATCCTACTTAACCACAATAAGTTTCCATATGGTTAATGAAGACTTTTGTTTATGCTGGGGGCATGCAAACCTTTTTATACAAGAAAAAATGACCAACTTCATTTTTTTAGCTTTTTAGCTTTATAGTTTGGTCGTTCCTAGCTTACATAAAAAGGAAAAAGAGCAATGTTCCCGCAAGGTTCAAGCTCGTTAAAAAATCAACCTGCACTGAGCACATGTTGGCACGAGGTTCAAGCTCATTAAAAAATAAACCCGCCTTTGGTAAATAACCTTTGTGATCACTTTGCTATCAACCCTTTTGAACTTTGGTTGTGTTTCTTCCGTCACCTCCATTCATTTGGCTGACCATACGCTTCCACTTGATTGTTTACCCTTTTCAGGAACATCTACGACCAGTGATTCTGATTGCCACCCTCTTCACACTGCCATGTTTTGAGAAGTTCCAAACTTACCTGGAACGAGTTTCTACCCAAAAATACCACTCGTTCCTCAAAAACGATTCCCTTTTAAAATCTTTTTAGACTCATTAAATATAAAAATATTGTCAAGCTATTGGCCTTTCCAACTTGTTAAAGTAAAGGGATTGCCATCCCTCTCATATATTTTAATCTTTTTGGACCTGAGGGATTATTAAATTAAAATATCGAGCACTTGTCTTTGTCGGCTCGTTAAAACTATCGAAAATTCATCCCTTTCATATTATTTTATACTTTTTCGGACTTAAGAGATTATGCCACGAAAAAGGACTATTGGAGTCTCCTTTTCGTCCCTTTTCAAACTCTATAAACATGAAAAGGACCGAGTTATCTTTGTCGTTAAACTCGTTAAAACAATAGCGACGAATTTGTCCACCCAGACAAGAACAAGTCTCACTAACGCTAGGCTCACTAAACACAAAGCGACGGGTTTGCCCGAAGGGAAAATTATATACCAAGCATATGTTATCCTCCTCAAGCTTGTCAAAAATAAAGAGGTACTGGTCAGCAATGATTGGGGAAAAATGGGAAGAAAACTTGAAGAACTTTATTGGTAGCAGATTTCTCTTGAACATGACACTTCACTCCATCACCGTGATTGAGTTGGGTGGGGTTTTTTCATTCACCATCACCATTAGTCCTCCGTACCATCCTTGGGGTTAACGCTACCAAGTCCATATCAGTGTCGCCAATATGTTCAAGAGAAGTCATTCAGAGAATTCACCATCCAGCAAATGCCTCATCCACTGCATTACATCCACCCTTCATTTTTCACGGCCGCCATTCCTGAACCTTATATCATCAGATCATTTTCACCTCCACAAAATCATTTGCTCCGTTTCGCGTCGTAGATGTGGGATACATCACGGCCCTCCTATGAAGGGTCACTTCTTGTCGACATTAGCTCATTATCCAAGAAGTTGACTTAGAAACAACCCTTTCAGTACTTTGAAGCTTGCATGCCTCAATGGCAAGTTTCTCACTTCCGGCGATAGGTTTACATCAATGACCTTCGACCAAAAGATTTTGCCTAGTGTTCGACATCAGCTCATATATTCACACCATGTGAATTGTACTGTAGTACCTTAAGGTTCATCATCATTATCGGTGACTCCTCTCGCGTCTGTTAATAGCTTATATTATTGGCTGGTAATCAAGCGATGTCCTTCCATGTTCGACTTCAGAAGATCTTTTCACATGGATCGACTTGTACATCGGGCGAAGATTGAACGAGTTTTGAAGACCCCAGATCTAGTTTCATCCATCTGGACTGTGATATATTCAAGAAAATAAAGACATCAATTTTACATAGAAGTTGCATAGATAGTCATCTAAGCCAGGGAAGATGACTCTTCATGCGAAGAATCACCAGTCTGCACCAACAGACGATTGTCTGTCCTATGTACATGAAAATGAATTTATAAATGCTGAGCATGGGAATGCCCGCCTCAGCTAGATCATGAAATTAATATGATGATGATGTATTGTAATGTATCTTATATAGGTCACCTTCCAGTTGAAATACCTCGGATCCTCATGATAAAGCATTTCACCCGACATCAAAAGATTTACAACCTCATGCTTTAGGGAGCAGTTGTTATAGACATATTTGGGCACTGCAACCCAAAACTCATATGTCCATAAACCAAGGGCTCTTTAGTCCCTAAAAGTGTTGTTTCATACCCTAAAGGATCATGGTTAACTGATTACATCATTTCCCATAAGTTCCACCTGAAAAATTACTCAGAACTGGCCAAAACTGGACCATACTGACTACTCCATGGTCAGGGTGTGATGCATCTCACTTTCTACACATAGGGGGGTGTGATGCATACTGAAATGGCCTTCTATAGGGTGCAATGAGCAAGAATAGACAAATGGCAGAGACAGTTTGCTAAGTGGATGATCATGGAATCTTCCAGAAACTTCTCATATGACACTTGCCTCTCTGAATTCGCCCAGGGATGAGTAAGAGATCAATGAAATATCCAAGTGGAACCAAGAACTATCATTGGAATGACACTAATCAAAAACCCAGAGCTAACTCACACCCTTGCAAGACATCTATAAATGGATCCCTCATCTGAGAGATCTGGGAGATGGAATTTTGTATTTTGTAGGGAAGTATTGTTGGTTTGTTGGTGAGAAGAGACATTGCATTGTTGGGTGATTTACTTGTACATGAGGTGAAGAGGGCTTCTACAACTGGGAGGATGATGCTCGATCAGACAACTGGGTTGTAATTCTCTCTTATATTACTATTAATAAAGTTCTTTGAGTTTTCCTCCATATGATCTTGTATTTGTGAATCTTATTGTTTATGAATGCAATTGTATGGTCAATGTGTTTACGATTCCGCATTGTTTATGATGTTTTAGATAGAGATGCTTTGATAGTTTGCTATTACTTTGACCCTATAGGTACTCTTTGAAGCGGGACACGTAGGAGAGGAGTGGCAAATTCTATCAAGGAAAGGAGAAATCAAGCTAGGATCAAAGCAGAAGATCCAGGTTGGTCCTCTTTTCTTCTCTTTCATCTATCACACTTAAAGGGAATCTTGAAAATCTTTCATTTTTTGTTTCTAAGATAGCTACCCGTCTTAGTGGGACTAGCAATTCGAATCGACACTAGTTTTCCCTGAAACATTTGTCCAAAAATAACATTGTCCTATGTATCTTGTTCTTTGCTCCGTTTCTTGTTTCATGTAATCAAATTAAATTAGAGTAGGCTCCAAAAGTAATTTACTTCGGTATTTTTCAAAAAATAACTTGATAATGTATATTAAAATCATGTAGGAGAATTAAATTAAGTTTTGTTATAGTAGTGGTTCTTGACGGTAGGAATTTTCACAAACCCTAGATCTAAAGCGAGAATCTTGAAATCATCTTCAATAAAGATGCAAAAACCCTAAAAGCATTTCAGATATCATCACATCATCAAAGGAAGTGGAGGCTTTAAGAAATATTGAATTAAAAGTCAGTCCTCTCTCTTGTGAAGCAAAGATCTCATTGAAGACAATCCTCCCTCTCCAAAAGAATTGAAGCAAGAAGCAATGAGTTCATCATCAAAGTTGACTATTTGATCTTCTCAAGTAAGTACCTCTTATTATAATACAATCTAGGAAAATGACTTCATGTTTTAAGGAATATCAAAAATTGGTTGGGGAATCAAACTTCCTTGCTTGGAAAAATAGGATAGACATTGTCCTTGAAGTAAATGAAGTCATTTATCATGTTCATGGGAAAGTCTCCAAGCCATGCGAAGGACGATTATTATCTAAATACATGAAAAAGGATCTCAAGGCTCAAAAGATACTCAAGGAATCCATCCAAGATTCACTTATTTCCTATGTAAAAAATCTAGAAACATCAAAAGAAATATATTATACGCTGAAAGAAATTTTCTCTAGAAGCTTGGTAGAAAACATCTTAACTCTCAGATCCGAACTTCATAAGTTGAACATAAATGAAGGAACATCATCATGTCTCTCTAAGGCATCTTAAATAAAAGAACAATTGAAGGATCTATATAACACCCTCATCCTACAACTACCTAAGCAACCAGCCAACCGGGGTAAACATGCGACGAGAAGCCACTATGATATGATTCGACCTCCTAAGTCGTGTTAAGGAAGTGGAACTAATAGAAGCACACTATACATACATTAATTATCAGCTATAGGACCCTTAGGAACCAATCCAATACTTTAGACAACATGCCTTGGGGTCCCATTGAGCTTTTGGACAATTTAAGGCTTAGTCACTCCCATGCTATAGGCATGAGAGCGTCCAACAAACCAAATTCGCTCTCATGGGCTTTCCTACCAATGACCAGAGACCAAAATTGTCAGTACTATGCCATAAACTCTGGGATTTGAGCCATTTTTTCAAGCCTAGAGCCCATGTCACTGCCCATAAATGAACAATCTCTTTAGATCAGTGAAATAACATGGAAATGAGAATACTAAATAAAATACTTGTTCAAGACCTTGACAGGACCCATGCTATCCATGACAGAGATTTCGTCAAACATATTGCAAATTTGTAATCTACGGGTGTAATTAACAGTTCTTAGCATAGGGGTCTCGTACTTAGTTGAGAATCGCTAAGAACCATTGATGCCTCAACACATAAAATTCCATTCCATCTATTAGGTCATAGATACATTGATCGTTCAATTACAAGTAAAAACATGAGAGTCATACATGGTTGTTGTCATAAAACACATACATAGTCAGTAGCATAGGGACACAAATACTCATGAAAGTACAACCATATAGACCACATACAACCCATCAAAATGCTCATAGAAATACAAGGAGAAATAATATTTCATTAGTTATGAAAAATCCAAACCCGGGATGGGACTTCCACGCTCCACCTGGCCGTAGAATGGCTGAGTCAAATCTCTCTTCAACCATTCACCCCTGTGCCATATTTCAATCATGAATGTGGGATTTCACACAATACATCAATAAAAAAACCATCAAGGGCCTCCAGAGGCCATCTACCTCAACCCATCAAACAATGATTCCACCTCATGGTTGGGCATCACAAAACCATCATCAGATCAATCTTTATCCAAGCCTTGCAGGGCTCCAGAGCGTTTGTCCAACCAAAGCTCCAAAACTAGTAACTCGACCCACAACTTTTAATGAGCTCTAGAGCGTTTGTCCAGCTAAGGCTCCAGGACTAGTAACTCGACCCAAGCTGTTCTAAGGCTCCAAAGCATTTGTCCAACCAATTCTCCAAGACTAGTAACTCAACCCAAACTAAGGAAAAATGAGAACCAACCAAAAACACAACTATGAAAATAAATCCACAATCACCATGATTATCTAAGAAATGGCAAGGCTAGGAAATCCACTGTCAATCCCAATCATCCTCCATGCCACTAACAGATCACAACCAAAAATCCACATGCATATGTCATGCATGCCAAAACTAGTGAAGGAAACATACATGCAACTCGGTACCTGCAAGCAAATATGATGTAGTTGTTGATCTTGATGCCTTATTGCTCCAAGAATACAAGTATGTCACACCCTCCAAGAGTGCTCCAAGAAAACTCTAAGTCTCCAAGAGTATGAGAGAGAGAGATAATAATGAGAGAGCTCCAAAACTAAACTAACAAAAGGTTACCAACTGATCCTCATAAGCCTTTTTATGAATGAGACCTCTATATTCTTCATTTTCCATTATTTTCCTTCAATTTCCTCCTCACATGCAACTTGTAAGCTTTCACCTCCATTTTCTCCTAATTTCCATTATTTTCATAAATAATTGTGCCAGAAATTCCACTTTTTCTTTCTAAAGCCTTATCCATTGCCTTTTCCAATTTCCTTATCCATAAACAATCACAAGTGATCCCCATCACTAGGATTTTTCCCAACATTTAGCCTGGGATAAGTGTCACATCATCTGTGGTTATTATTTTTAAGTTTTATTACATGGAATTTTCACCAGGGTTGTTACAGAACCCTCCCCCTTGGGGGACACCATCCTTTGTGTTCAATCACACATATACCTCAACAATCTGCTGAAAGAAGACATACTACTCATGGAGCTTTATAACACATATCATTACGATATTTACAATGATCATATTTGAGTGTCACTCCACATGACATCATAACATCATGATAACATAACCACATGATAGCATGTAACATGACAACATAATCATAATGGCATAACACACGTATTGCATAGTGGAGCTTTATAACATAGTTCTTGTTCCTGTTCATTATTATATGGTACTGACATTCAAATTAATGGTCAACATATGAAGAATAAATTAAATTATAAATCTAGAGGGAATATTGAAAAGAATTTGATAATACTGATTCACCCCCCCTCTCAGTATTATTTCCAACAATTGGTGTCAGAGCAAGTCCTTCAGAAGAAGCTTGATCGCTTGAAGGAAGATCTATCATCATGAGCAACTACGAGAGAGAAGCATTGATCAAGCCACCAATTTTTGATGGAACAAACTTCGTATATTGGAAGGTAAGAGTCACTGCCTATCTCTAATCTCTTGGTACAGAAGTCTGGGATATCATAGATACAGGGTACACTTTTCCATCAGCAACACCTACAGATCCGGCTAGTAAGAAGCAATATGAAACAAATGCAAAGGTTGTTAATACTCTATTAGGATGTCTATCTCAATCAGAATTCATCAAGGTTATGCAGTATAAATCCGCAAAAGAAATATGGGACAAGATTGTTCTAAGCTATGAAGGAGATGAACAGGTAAAACGAGAAAAACTTCAAACCCTCAGAATTCAGTATGAAAATCTCAGAATGCACAATGATGAAAGTGTGGCTAACTATTTCCTTCGTGTAGATGAGATTGTTAATTGTATGAAAAACTTGGGTGAAGAAATAAAAGAGGCTGTTTTGGTTGAAAAAGTTCTAAGATCTTTGTCCCCTAAGTTTGAATCAAAAGTTTCTACAATAGAAGAAAAGGAGAATCTATGGAACCTTACCATGTCACAGCTGCATGGAATTCTAGCTGCTTATGAAATGAGGACCATCAGACAGGAAAGAAGCTGCATTCAAGGCTTCAGGCAAAGGAGATTACTATGAGTCAGGACATCTATCAGAAGAAGAAGAAGAATCAAATTTTGTCAAGAACCTTCAACGAGGTGCTGGAAGATTCAGAGGTAAGTTACCTTTCAAATGCTTTGCTTGTGGAAGAGTCGGTCACTATGCTGCAAAGTGTCCTCATAAAGATAAGCTTGATAAAGGTAAGGAACCTGTCACATGGAACAAGAAACAGAATGTAAATAAGAAAAGTTATTACACTCATGAAGACAGTGATGGACTTTCAAATAGTGATGAAGATGAACAAGGTAACAATTATATAATTTTAATGGCTTTTGAAGATGATGATTTCATGGATGCTATAGATGAAGAAGGTATGTATGAAGAGATTTCTAAACTCAAAATTTGTTTAGAAGATAAAAATATGATTATTGATACTCTGCAATTCCAACTGGCTGAAAAAAGAAAAACTTCATGAAAAGCTAGAATGTGAAATTGTTGGTCTTAGAAAAGAGATTGAGAAAACAAAAACTCTTAATCTTAGATTTGTTAAAGGATCTGAAACTCTGGATGAGATTATCAATGTGCAGCGTTCTCCACTAATCAAGACAGGTCTGAGATATAGTGAAGAAGCATCTCAAGCATCCACCTCCAAAAGTTATCTTGATGCAGCAAGGAGGAGCGAGCAAAGGCCTAATAGAAATCATCAGGTAAATCAGGGACAGTTTACCTCAAGAATGAACAAAGACTATCAGGTAAATCGGGGCAATCTACTTTAAGGACAAATAGAAGCTATAACCAGCCTCAGGTAAAACCTTCTCAATTTGCCTCAAGAATGGATGTCAATAGAAACTACAATCATTTGGCTGGTAGATTTGATAATCACAGGAGTTTCTTCAATGGCCAATGTTTCTCTTGTCATAACTTTGGCTACAAAGCAGCTCAATTTGTTGCCTATAAGACAATCATGAATAGAGAAGCTCAAAAACAAAGGAGTATGATTGGGATCGTGAAAATAACCTACAATAACTTTTCTGCTCTTCAAAATGAAATAGAATGCTCTATTTGTAACAACTTCGGTCATGAAGATTCTGAATGCAGGAGTAGGTTTCGGCAGACAACTTAGAAGGAGAAAACCTCAAGTGTCAAAACATGGAGAATGAAGGAACCACAACCAGAGAGATGTGGTATAGCTTTATATGCGAAAGGGCAAGAAAATCAATGGTACATCGACAGTGGCTGTTCGAAACACATGACGGGTGATAAGGAAAAACTTCAGTCATATAGTGCCTTAAAGAAGGAGAAGAAGGTCTCTTTTGGAAATGACACCCCTGCGCTCATAAAAGGTAAAGGTTCTGTTCAGTTGAAAGAAAAGGTCAAAGCTGGAAATGTTATGTATGTTGATGGGTTAAAGCATAATTTATTGAGTGTCAGTCAGATGTGTGATCAAGGAACATAGGTAATATTTCGATCAAATGGATGTAGTGTTCGTGATCTTGATACAGGAAAAACAGTGATCAAAGGCATAAGGACTCCAAATAATTTATACATATTCAAAGAATGACAACATCAACGCTATCTAAGCAAGAACGATGAACACTGGTTATGGCACAGAAGATTGGGGCATCTTAGCTTCTCGCAGATAAGGAAAGCATGTAAATACCAGGCAGTTCATGGTCTTCCAAACATCAAAATTCCAAATAATACAATTTGCAAATCATGTCAGTTTGGTAAGCAAACCAGAACTAACTTCCCTGAGAAGGAAGGATCAGCTAGCAAGCCACTTGAACTTGTCCATACTGATGTATGTGGCCCATCTAGGAAAAGTTCACCTCAAGGAGAAGAATATTTCATATTATTCATTGACGACTTTTCCAGGATGTGTTGGATAGGACTTATGAAGCACAAAGATGAAGCCTTTGGAAAGTTCAAATCATTCAAAGCCTTAGTGGAGAACGAATCAGATCACAAAATCAAATGCCTCAGGTCTGATAGAGGTGGGGAGTTTACCTCGAATGAATTTTTCAACTCTCGTGAAGAACATGGAATAAGAAGGGAATTCTCTACAGCTAGGACTCCTGAGCAAAATGGAGTAGTGGAAAGGATGAACAGAACGGTTCAACAAATGGTTTGTGCTATGCTTGATGAGTCTGGAACTCCCGCAACCTTCTGGGGTGAAGCCGCATTTGCTGCAGTTGTTATTCTCAACAAAAAATATCCGGGTGAACAGCACTAAAACTCCTCATGAGCTCTGGTATGGTGAAACTCCTTCGGTAAAACATTTCAAAATTTTTGGAAGCAAATGCTATATTAAAAATAATGATGAAAATCTTGGCAAGTTTGAACCTAGAGCAGATGAAGGCATTCTCCTTGGTTATTCTCCTCACAACAAAGCATACAAATGTTACAATAAAAGGCTTGTAAGAATTGTTGACAGCATTGATGTAGTGGTGGATGAAAAAGAAAACACTTCCAGGCAGGTAATATCTGAAGACTTCGAAGATGATGAAGACTATCCATCAACATCAAATCAGATTCATGATGAAGAAGAAACCCATGAGGCACCAGAGGAACAGATAAGGATAGAAGAAAATACTCCATCTAGGTATGTTCAAAAAAATCATCCAGATTCTCAAACTTTGGGGCAAAAGGAGGTAGGCACACAAACAAGAAGAACAATTGCAGAAGCTTCAAACTATTTGGCATTACTTTCCTCCATTGAACCAGAAAATGTAATAGAGGCATGCAAAGATGAATGTTGGATCAAGGCAATGGATGAAGAACTTGAATAGATCGAAAAGAACAACACTTGGGAGTTGGTTCCTAGACCAAAAGATAAAAATGTCATAGGGACAAAATGGATCTTCAAAAACAAGTTGAATGAAAATGGGGAAGTAATTAGAAACAAGACCAGACTTGTTTGTAAAGGGTATGCTCAACTTGAAGGAGTAGACTTTGAATAAAATTTTGCTCCTGTTGCTAGACTTGAGGCCATCAGAATGTTCCTTGCTCTCTCTAACTTTCAGAAGTTCAAAGTATTTCAAATGGATGTGAAATCGGCCTTTTTGAATGGAGACTTAGAAGAAGAAGTGTACATTGAGCAACCAAATGGTTTCATTCTTGGGAATGATCCAAATATTGTATGCAGACTAAAAAAGGCTCTCTATGGTGTTAAACAGGCTCCAAGAGCTTGGTACTATCACTTGGACAAATACCTTCATCAACAAGGTTTTTCGAAAGGATTAGCAGATAGCAATCTTTATATAAAAATTGAAAATGACAAATTTCTAATACTTGTTGTGTATGTAGATGATATTATCTTTGGAAACAACGAAGAAGCTATGAGTCAAAACTTTGCCTTAGTAATGCAGAAAGAATTCGAAATGTCATTTCTTGGAGAGCTGACATATTTTCTTGGTCTACAAATCCAACAAAATGAAGGCGGTATCTTTTTATCTCAGACCAAGTACCTCAAGCAGATCTTGAAGAAATATGGCATGGAAGATTCGAAACCAGTATGTACCCCTATGGTTACAGGATGTAGCGTCAGTGCAAATGATGAATCGGTAGCAGTGCATCAACCAACCTATAGATCCATGATTGGAAGTCTGCTTTATTTGATAGGTACCCGACCAGACATCATGCATGCAGTTGGAATAGTTGGAAGATTTCAGGAAAATCCAAAGGAAACTCATCTTCAGGCAGTTAAGAGAATCTTCAAGTACCTTCAAGGAACTCAAAACTATGGCTTATGGTATCCTAGAGATACAGATCTCACACTTCATGCTTATCCAGATGTAGATTGGGCCAGAAGCGTGATGACAGAAAAAGCACTAGTGGTGGTGCATTCTTCATGGGTTCCATATTAGTACCTTGGTTCAGCAAGAAACAGAGTTCAATAGCATTATCTACAGCTTAAGAAGAGCATGTGGCTGCTGCATCTTATTGCACACAACTTCTTTGGATGATGCAAACTTTGCAGGATTTTCAAATCACTTGTACTCCACCTATCTTCATCTTATGTGATAATACAAGTGCTATCAACATTTCAAGAACCTAGTCATGCATTCAAAGACCAAGCATATACCTATCAAATATCATTTTCTTCGGGAACAAGTGCTTGAACAAAAGGTCAAGTTGGAGTATGTTCCCTCGAAGGAACAAGTTGCTGATATACTCACCAAACCACTGCCAAGGGAGACCTTTGAATACCTCAGGAAAAAGCTGGGGGTAGTTGATGCATCATCTTGCTGTTGAATCTTGTTTGTTTCAGAGATTGTTGGTTTTACGCGAGTTTCATATGGGGTATACGCGTACATTCGCTGGTTTATGGATTGGTCAAAGACCAAATGGCACAGGTTCAGGGGGAGCATATATTCTCCTAATAATGCATTGTTGGCATTATTGTAGAAGATCTTGGAGGAGCAAGTACAGAAGGAGAACATGGATGCTGATATGAATATTGTTGCTAATGTTTTGTCTCTATATCTTATATTTCTTTTGTCAAGGTCATGTAACGACCTATGTCTGGGATGAATGATATAATGTACTTGGTTGGGTGGATGATCCCCACTTGGTCGGGTGATGAATGTATGTATAGAGGCTTTTGGTCATTTATGGTGTATGGTGGATTATGGTTCCTTTGCAAATCTGGCCTATAGTCAGGGGGAGCACGATTAGCACAGCAGAGTAGAGTTTTCAGCATGTTCTCAGGGGGAGCATAACCCTTTGCCCTTGATGACAAAGGGGGAGAATGACGTTGAGGATCTTGGGGTTGCCATCAAGTCCAAAGGGGGAGATTGTTGGCATTATGACTCTGGTTTGGTGCTATGGCACAGGTGTTGTCCTTGATGGCAACTCACTCAAGAGGAAAATCACTATTCAGGCTCTCAAAATAATAGAAAATGAGATACCCGCAGGTGCGCCTACCAAAAGCTGCGAACCCGCAGGTGCCTCGAACAAAAAGTGCGGACATACCCGCAGGTCCTCCGAACAAAAGGTGCGGACGTCAAATTCACTCACTTTCATGCAGAGAAGTGCGCGCACGTGGGAATTTTTATGATTGATCCATGGTATTTAGTCTGACGTGTTTAATCCTATGGTTTTGGTCCGTGGTATAGCATCTAAAATATTGAACCCCCATTTTGGGTCCCTTGTATTGGCTTTCTATGGTTTTGATCCATGGTTTGTCTAAGGGCTTGCCTATAAAAAGGAAAGGAGATCATTTGGCTAGATACTCATGTGTTGAAT